>NNCF01127589.1:675269-824962 GCA_002313205.1 Laupala kohalensis | reverse complement strand
ATATATATATATATATATATATATATATATATATATATATATATATTTAAATATTTATTTTTGCTTTCTTCAATTGTTTACTCTTATTATTATCATGTGTGTATGTATATGATTATTAGTGTTGGATTGTTTCTATATGAATAATCAATGTATGTTAATATGAAGTTGAGATTCCAATGTTGGTATTGACAAAGTATGAACTAATACAGTACAGGTGGTTACACTGACGATTGCCTGCAAACAAACCCACGTTGTGTTTGTAGTTAATGTTTGTACCACATGCTGTGTAAAGGGAAAAGAATATGAGATGTAAGGAAATGTGTAAAAATGATTTCTAAGATGTTAGAGTAAGAATACTTTACGAGATATGTTACAAGAAATGTATAGATAATTGTGTACAATTGTAGTTGTGTAGTTGACCATAAATCTCGTGATTCTTATTATTCCTTTTAGCCCTGAAGAAGGAGTTTGTAAATACGAAACATTGGCAAGTAAAATGTGATTTGATTGCAACAGATGACCTTACCTCAAAAATCTCCTATATCCAATGGTTTATTATTATGAATATTTCATAAATGTTTTCACACAAATATTCTTAAATAATCCATTACGGTACATCTATAAATTGTCACTGCGAAATATCGACGAGAAAGGAAATAAATTATTTTATGTGTATGTTTAAGTCCACGTACGAAATATGTCATTAATTCTGTGAGTTATAAAAAGTCTTGGATCACCTGTAATAAGCTGCGTAAGTATTGATTTTGTAAATGTGACTTCAGTTACCTCTTGTCCTTAATAGATAACCTACGTTTGTCAGAACTCATGTTTTACCATGAGCCTTTGAAAAGTATGAGTGAGTTGTGAACTGAATACTTTTGACATTCATTAATGTAATTTTAAGTGACGCATTTATGTTATAGGTGACCGATCGATTCTTATACTTTGATTTACTTTGGCAATTTGTTTGTAGAATAAGCGAATATAATATTGTTTATTAGGAACTTATGGAAATTGCATCCCATAGTTTTTCCTTCAGTTAATTGTAATACGAATCTTGTCGGAAAGTTTTGTTTTCGTTAAGCGAACTTAAAAGACAAATTTTATTTAATACATTGCAGGTGAACTTCAGGCGGGGAATGACATATTTAATAAACGTACTAACCTTATGAAATAGTAAAAATCAGAACCAAATCAAGTAGAGTGTCTTGAGCTGGATAATGATTTCACACATAAAATAATAATCCAACATGTAAATTCAAATCATCCACAGTCTGTACCAGTTTGACAATGCGATTTCTAAATAAATAAATAAATTTATTGTCAAAAAACAGTACAAACTGCGTATGACCACGTGGAGGACAATAAACTAATTTACTCTCCGGAAGCAAGCAAGGGACCATCCCATCAATTCCGATCAAGGGCCCTAAGGCAGAGGCGGATTCAAAAATTTCAGCAAAAGTTCCTAGATAAGATAAAATACATTTCGAAAATAATTTTTACTTTATTTCTGTGGTGTTATTACTACATTTCAAGGAGTATATATGAAATCTGATTTTATAATGATAGATTCAAATTAGGAACAAGGGTTTCTCTTATTACTGAAACATTATTTGATAATTTATTATAATCATAGGGAAAAAATTGTAAATTCACACGACATTAAGTTAATAATTCAGTATTTCTCATTTTTCGAAGTACTTCCCCACTTGATGACCACCTGACAATTACAAATTTTTAAAATTATTGTGAAATTAAAACAGTTATTGTTCAGCTTGGTAAAGAATAACAGACGCTAGAAGAATCAAAACTAACCAGAAAAGGAAACACAATTATTACAAAAAAGTAATACTGACTGCTATGAGATCGAAGAAAGTCTAAACCATGTCAACATTGGAGAAATGAAAGAAAAGTCTGTTTTTCGATCAATTGTTGTTTTCAATAATTCCCAATTCAAAGTCCTAATAAACAAGTTATCAATTAAATATTATGAATCATCCCATTTTACCTAACAAGCGAAACACACTCGTAAATTTCTCTGACAGATATAGAATACCGACCTCGAGCAACATCCCTGCCCTTGGGAACAGTGTGTTCCAGAAACCGAGGCGCGTGTACGTCGGGGTCGCCTTGCGCGGGTATTTCTGAGTGTCGTGCTGGCGTTGGAGTGCGGTCGGTCGGTCGTTTGGCACGCTTCAGTGCCTCGACCTCTGATCGTGGGATGACAGAGGTTCGGCGACTGCTGCGGAAAATGGGACTAGGGAAAGGCGTGACAGTGAGAGACGAGCAAGAACGACGGAGGTTTGGTGGTAACAAAAGTGTCAATGCAAGAAAAATAAAAATAAAAAATACCGTTTTTAATAGTATCCAGTTTGCCAGTTTCTTTTTATAAGAAGTGTATTTTTGCAAGCATCATTGGCAGCATTAGTTCTTGTTAAAAAAGGATTATTTTTTTTTGGGGGGGCGGATCTTGCAACTGCAAGAAATAGTGATTTGATAGTTGCATATCAAAAAAAAATTGTTTTTGTCAACAACAGTTTTGTTTTCAGTAAGTACATTGACAAATATACGAAGTGTACCTTCAGTGACTACAACTAATGATGCCAAACAAGATCGTAAAAAATATTTTCTGAACAAATATTGTAAAAATGAAATTAATTTTTTGAATACGGAATCTAACAGTTGTCAATAATTAATTGTACATTCATATTTGAATTTATTGAATTTTCAAATGGATGGGGTCTAATGACGTTTTGAACACCCAATAAGCGTATAAGGATCCCAGATTTTATAAAGCATGCTATTTATAGAGTCTGCAAAAAAAATGAAAATGTGGATGCAGTTATTAATAAATGACTTAACAACACACTCACAACTTCTGATACATTTGAAAAAAAAAAAAGAAAATAAATGACCTTCGAAATTTTTAGAACGATAATCAACACTAATGATTTACAAATATCAAAATAGTGTCACCATTAAGCATTTATTTAAAAAATCAAATACATACTTACTAATTTTTGGGAAGAAATCAAATATTTTGTGATACGCAATATTTTTCATTCTTTATCGTCAAAAAAGGAGAAGAAATTTACATATACAGACCTACACCTCTTAGTTTATAAACAAGTCAGCAATTTCCACAATGATATTCCATGTCGACACGTTGCCAGGGAGGGAGCTTCTGAGATCCTCGCATCCCTGAATTTTTTTAAAAGTTGCATTGAAAGTATTTTATCTGTATATAATGTTGTTAATTTAAAATTTTTAGATTAATTAATAACAAATTAAACAATTGAGCAAATTAAAAAATATATACATTAATAACAATGTACAATTAAGGCAATTAAGGTAAAATACTGACAAATAGCTTTACTTAGAAATAAAATATTTTGAAAACTCTGAACTCTCTCCGAAATAAATCCCTGGGTTACGGCTAGTACAGGTTTTCTTAGTTCTTAGGAATGACCAAGCCTTTTTTCTTGTTAACTCGTAGTATTTGCTGCTGCTTTGCATAACGATCACCTATTGCTTTTGTCAGCAAGAAAATATATGCTCAGCTATCCTTGAACTCGTCATTGACCCGAACTCGGGGCTCTACGTATTATATATGTTCGCCGTCCTATTTTGTTTATTTCGTTTCAGTCACATCTTCCCTAGATAATCAAATTAAATAATGTACTCCCTCTTAATTCAATATTCGAAGAGCTCGCCAGTATTCCTGCGGAGAACACACGAAGGAACATGAGTTTGGGCAACACATTCATTTGTATGGAACATCTCTCGAAAGCCGTGGACCAAAGACAGACCACTTCCGTCGGCTTCTTCCGTCAGACGCCCAGTGAACGCATTTGAGACCTCGTGCCATTCATTCACCGCCATCTTACTTGCTAATTGTGTGCACACGACGCCTGCTCCATTATGCAGGAACGTGTGACTTCGCCTTTGTCAGCGCGCCATCGCCTTCCATCGGCGAGAGTCGGGTCCTCACCCAAAGCGTTCAATTAACACAGTGGTTGCGGAAACTACACGAGACACAGGATTGAGATTTAATAATAATAATAATATAAACAAACGATGTGAGTCTTTGGCTGACAATTGGTTATCGAAAACAAGATAACTTCATTGTTTGTCTCGATTGAGAATACAAATCACTTAAAATATGAGTTCATCACTATTTAGAACACTATATTATTACTATTAAAAAGATTGCTGTCGTATAATAATATCATTAATTGAAACTTATATGTAATACAAAAAAAAGTATTACAGAACAATAAAATTGAGGTTCGGGACTTTTATGAATGGTTTAATGTGACTTCTAACGAGTACTATGATTCCAGGTGACACTAATGTATTAAAATTCCAGTAAATTAGCAATGGTCCACCACGTGGTCATTTGCAGTTTTTGATACTTTGTGGCAATGAATTATTTATTATCAACAAAAGAGTATTTTCTTCCCTTGCTTGCCATTTCTATTAAGATATTTGCGAATAATATTCATTTCAATTAATAGTTACACAGTTCCTTTCTTATTTCTAATGTTATCTAGGTCTTTCGACAGAGTATCCGCCAGAACGGTTGGTTGGTTGTAATCCTAGTTAATTGTGACATACAAAAACTGAACGATATAATTTATTGCAGTTACATCACATTATACTACAAATTTCATAAATAAAATATAAATTCGATCATCACCAATTTACATAACAACGGCTAACATCCACTGCTATGAAAAATCTAACAGTTTCAATATATACTTGGTAATTGTGGAGCTTTAGCAACATTATCAAAGCATGATAAATTGAAAGGCGTTTCTATGTTGCTCATTCCAGTATCCCTTGATAAATCACCATGTGTGCAATGAGAGGGAGACGTACGATTACATCGGAAACGAGTGACATTTTTCCGAGCAGATAGTATAAAAGTCTGGAGTATAATAGTGGGCAGATTACAACAGAGAATCGATAACAGGAAAATTGTACACTTCACGATTTCACTACCTCAATAAACATGAAATGGTTATCTCATAGCAGTGACTTTTAAAACAAGCAATATTCTAGTGTGCGAAGATGCCAGGTGCATCCATGAATTATGTATGTGACTAGCACACTTCCTAGGATGGTGAACTATTCTTAAATTTATGAAAGACATGAACATTGACATATGTCACCCTTCACTCAAATACTTATTTAAGTTAGAGTGCATCCATAAATATTGCTTAACATCCACACAAGAGATATTCTTGTTAAGATGTACGTGACAAAAAAACTCGAACTGCAACAGCAGTATACAAGACAAAATCTTACTAGAATTCACTGTTATACTGATTTTAATTTGAATCCTAAAATTTTAAATTCATTATCACAATACTCGGAGTATAATATATCGTCTGTTGCACTCTTTTTACGTGAGATCCATCAATCATAAAATTAAGAGAAAAATAAAATAAGTATCTGCTACTTCGTAAACATGTATACTATTAAAATACCATGATTACTCTCTTTATAAGTGTGAAATCATAAATAAAAAATATTTAAAAAAAAGAAGAAATTATTATTTATGATTTTAAAAGAATTTATTGCTCTGCAAACAGGAATATTATGAGACCAATAATACAAGTAATTTTTTAAAAACCGTTGTTTTTTTCGAGAATCCTTTTCAAATAATCACTGTTCTATTATTTACTCGTAATCCATATTTTATATAAGGGATAAACGAAGTCATTGCGTCCAAAACTATAAGTATAAAAATAATTACCCTCGCTTGGATAGCTGTCAGTAAAAACTGCTATATTTTTACAAGAAGTGGAACTAATATTTACGTGTTTGCTGTCACCGTTCAAAATGTATTTCCTTCCATTACGACTCGGCAACTACTCTGAAAACAGAGCCCTTTGTGAAAAGAAAATTGTTATTTCTTTTCGTTTCGGCGTCCCACACGAATCGGTTTTTGGTGCAGTCAAGAGTCAATCGACCTATCCATCATGTGCCAAATCAGACGCGCCTCCTTGTGGAGATTGCCTTTTTCCACTCATGCCTCGTGCAGTAGTGGCGCGACAAAACACGAAAGAGTCAAGCAATTTGATCGCTTGTAAAGAATTTGCTTGAGACACATGCTGCGATGCATTAAAGAAAACGAAATTTCGCGAAGAAAATTCGGACCAAGAATTTGAAGGTACAAGTTGCATCCTTGTATTCACACGTTCTTCCTTGCATTTAAGGAATATTATAAGTATTGGAAAAATGGTCTCTGTGTGTAAAACCTTAATAAAATAAATTTCTACACATCCCATCAATTTTTTTCATATTATTAACCATTTTCTGTTTTCAAAATTTATTTTGTGTTTTTATTATCTCTGAGCGCAAGCGAGAGAGAAATATAAAACATATTCCATCAACATATAATTTTGATAATACCTTTCTTTTTTTACTTTCTGTAAAATTATCTAAATTCCTTGCTAAATTTGGTCACTTCTCGAAAATAAGAAAAATTCTAAATTATTGTCTCTAAATTATTAAATCGTGAGCTGAACTGCTATTTTTGAATAAGGTAAATAAACCTATTATCCAGGAAAAGTGAAGATAAATCTTCAATGCCAAAAAAGGCAAACCTGTTAACTTAGTATTTTTCAAAAAATAAATTACTCCACCCAGCACTTCTCATCTGTGGAATTCAAACTGTGGAATATCGATAGTGAATTACGAAATGATAAATATTTTAAGGCTATTATATTACACAAACTTGTAAAAACAATGTCACAAACAAGCTAAATGTTTTCATAAAGAAATTGAAATTTTTATTTCAGTAATTGGGTTTAAAATTTATTCAAAATAATTCATGGAAATTACAAGCCATAGAATTTCGAAACAAAACTCAGCCTTGCGCATTGTTCACTAACGAACAAAAGGTCATTCTCGCCAAGATACCAGAATAGTCAGTATATCCGGAATTTTGATTCAGAGGTCACCGTTTTTGCCATACACACAGCACTTCAAGGAATTCGCAATTCAGTCATAACTCATATCTTTCGTACACCTTTTCCTTCACCTTTTTTCAATGATAATAGGTTATTTGTAAATAATACAGGTATTATAATACTCGTAGAAATAATTAGCTCTAATTTCTATTTACAAATGAAGTTTTATTCGAACGAACTTGATAATAATTAACACAAAATTCATTTTCAGAAAATATTAATTAATTTAACAAATATTTCGGGAACTGAAATTACACTGAGAGAGTAGTAAATAAAAGTAATACGTCATTCCTCTCAAATAACTGGCGAAGTAAGGTAAAGATAATGGAAAAACATAATGTAAAGAAGAACTGTAAAACTCAGAGCGACACATGACAATTTAATAAAAATTATTGTAGAATATGTGAAACTATGAAACTTAAAATGTTGATATAAATGGTTAGCGGGCCGCAGATCACATGTTAGAATTCAGAGTTCTATCTTGAGAATATCATGTTCAAAATATATTTGCCTCCAACGATACCGTTAACAATAAAAATATTTTTAAATAAAATAATTATACATAATATATTTTATATGTATTTTATATAAAATATTTTTTATAATAATCTTACGTTTCTGATTAAACCGTTTTAGGAGGACTCTTTTATTTGTGACATTTATTTCCTTGACCATACGATGATGTGTGAATAGTTCACAGTTTTCTTGATCTCTTGAGAATGATTTATGTAACAATGATAAATTGTCCCTTCGTCTGATAGATACCATCGTGTTAATACTATACCAACACGACAAGCACGCAGAGTTTGTTTACAAGTCCCCCTGTTATTTCAAGCGGATACCTTTACTTAGGCAGCTCCCAGAAACAGCGCGGAGCCATTTATTCTCACTGGTGGAGGCAGCCGCAGGGCGATGCGACCAAGCGGCACAATTCGCGGAAGAGACAGACGGTCAAGAAGGTAACGGAGGTGTCTGCACCCACGCACAGTGCATCTTGGATGTGCTTTACTGCATTAATCTCTTTTAATGACGTGTATTTCAATAAAATTTATTTCGATAATTTGGCTTAACCTTTGTAGTTAGGTTTATGCTGTCGCGTACTTTTTATGTAGAACTATTTTAGATGAAAAATCTCACCATGCCTTTTTATACCTATCTCTCACCATTTATGTGAGATAATTTTGAAATTTTATGTTTGAATAATGGTGAAGATTAGAGAAAGCGCCAGTAACAGTACCACATGGAAAAATATAATTTTACCAGTCCATTTTCGTACTTTCTTACCGTATCCTTCCCCACCATTTTCATCAACCTCGTAACCAAGAATGTTTTTAGAGCAGACATCGTTCATCAACTGCAGTGGCAGTGTGTTGTTCTGACTGGCCATTCTTCTGTCTTCTGGACCATCTGATAGCCAGTGCTGCTATATGTAATGGCAGTCTCCACGCCTCGTCGCCTGCACTACTAATCCATCGCTCCAGGGTCTTGTTTTACTCACTCATGCACGCTACGTATTCAACTCGGTTTTTCATCCATGTCGTAAGTCAGCTCTTTGGTCAGATGTGGATTCAACAAAGACTGAAGACAAAAAATATGAAAAGAAAAAGAAGGTCAAACAGACCTACTGAAGGTTCACGGAGGGTAAAATTCTAAAATTACTTGGCATAGGACTAATAACACGCTCCGACCAATTAGGCCCCTTTAGTAGACCTGGTACTCATTTTACATCAACTGAGTAAGTCTATACATCTGGCTGGACATTGAGGTACGTGTAAATACTTCTTTGTCTCATAATGATTTAAATCCCTGCCGTCAATATAGCAGCTTCTTTGTCTCATAATGATTTAAATCCCTGCCGTCAATATAGCAGCTCAGCGCAGTACCGACTGCGCGTCCCAGGAATAAATCCCACAAGCGACAAAATCTGTAAAGTTGGCACTACCACTTAGTTATGAAATGAAAAACATTGTTCTATAATTTCGTCAGCCCCGAAGAAAACTAAGAGTTTAATTTATAAGCCAACGAACTTTAGGCTTATTTTGTCATCTGATATACATTTTTCCTAATGGCCTGGAAGGTTGTGGTTCAGTTTTTCGCGGAAGACAAAGTTCTGGGGTCTAATCCCAAGTGAGGCATGAGTGAAGGGGAAACCATAATGATTTACTTTTTGCCATCAAAATAAACACCTTCAAAATTATTCTCGAGTCTTTGTAATTATCACAAGGAGATGGGACCAAACAGTCTTTGATTTGATTTTTTCTTTTTACTTGTGGATTATGATACAAAATTTTATAAATTGATACAGAAGGCTCAATTCTTTGTGATAAAGTTTAGGCTAAGTAAAAATGATATTTTTTATATTAATTAGATGTTACGAGCACAGGCCAAAGTATCACACTATTAACATGTTAAATTCACTCAAAGCATGATAAAATCTAACCATTTTAGGCAACAATTCCAAATTACAAATCACTTCAACAAACTCTCCTAAAAAAATTGTAGGCTTCTTTGGCCTACCCGTCCTTTTGCGTATTTTTACTGGATGTTTTTTGTCGTAAGTTTATTAATTACATTTCTTTCATTTATTTATTTTAAGTTATGACTACATCACAAGACAATCGGACATCTCTGTCTTTTCTGATGAGTCTAGGTTCTGCAATTTATTTTGAGAACTCTCCTCTTGGTGGCATCCTCTGCCATCGGTCTACGTACCTCTTTGCTACCTGATTTCCCGGTGCTACCCGATCTAAATCCCGAAATGTAGATGGGAATCATCCACTATCCACAATTTCATCGTTTCTTTCATGTCATATATCTCTCGTTTATTGCTAAACGCCTAATACCTTTCTTCAGTATCTGAAACTTCGTGGAATATCTCCTACAATAACTCGTGATTCTTTATCACCCACAAATATCTCGCCCTCTCTTCCAAATGACATTCACACTGCCACATTACAGTTTATTAACGACTAGCGAAACTAACACAACCGAAAGCGGAGGTCTAGTAGTAACATCTTCGCTTCCACAAGGCCTCTGAGCGGTAGAGTGGGTTCAAACCCTGCTCGGCCGAACTAGGTGACGTTTTCAGACAAATGTCTGTTCGGTACCATGGGTTGTATGGCGACCTACCATCTCTCCTTCCCAATTCCCTTACCCAAGTCCTACGGTTAGTGGAAGAGCAAACCTCATGGCCTGAACATCCTTTTGCCAAAAGGCATAAAATAAATGAATAAAACATATATCAATTTAAAACTTTCATGATGATCTTTGTGTATTGTTAAGTATGTTTTGATTCGCCAACGTTATAGTCGAACGAGTGATCGTCGGGTAATCATAAGAGCTAGTACGGACTCTTCACTAAACTTTGTATATCACGAAAACAAAAAAGAATTCTTACAGTTTGTAACTTAAAATATGATCCGTTATATGCTCACATATTCACGAAGTGATAACTCTGCGTTTGACGTAGGCAACGAATATCTCCATTTTCAATCGAAGCCTCGAGGACTCGTCGGTCATTACAGAATGATGCGTGCATACATCAACACGAGCCTCGAATGTCTCATATGTGAACAAGCGAGTGGGAACGGGTCCGCACGAAAGAAAGCGAACGGGTCACAGGTCAACTGATTGAGCTCGACACGAAACCGCGCCTCTGCATAATAGACGATCCTCACACACTCTATCCGGTGACATGGGATGGTAAGCTTATGGCAATTGTTTGCGAGTATATGTATGAACATGTTTGTTTCCTTAAAAAAGATTTCAACTCTTCACATAATTGCTATTTGTCATTTCAAACTATGCAGATTTGACCTCTTCGTTTAAACGAAGAAGAGAGATTTAATGAGACGAGATTTTGAATGAGTAGAAAGTAAAAAATGAACATTCTAAAATCTAGAGAGAACTATTTTTGTTCAGTAACTTTCGAAAAATAATTAAAAGGTTAAGTGGGCATAAACCAAAAAATTAATACACACAATATTAAGTATTTCGTGAGAAAATAAGAATTGCCAGAAACAATTATCAACATAACAGCAAAATGATTTGCCATTGCTTCATATGTCCAGAATATATAAGTTTCTCAAAATAGTTTCTATTTCTAGAAAAGAAACATTAAAAGATAAATTACAGATAAGAGAACTCGAACAAGTTCCTTTTTTCGAATGCATTTGAATACTTTTCTTAGGAACTGTTTCATGGGAAAATCTCCTTCCGGATTGACATAATCGATTGACTGAAATCGATTTTTTTCACTATCATTAAATTATTCGTTATCGTGCTCGTAAAAATATTTTTTAAATATATAATTTAAATATATAATTATAAAAATATAATTTTGGAGACATTTCTAGAATCAAGTCTTCCTAAAATGTGGTCAGTCCTTGACATCACAATGACCTTGTTTGAAACTAATTCTGCTATTAACGTCCTTTTGTACAATCAAGATAAATAAATAAACTATAAGTTGCCACAATGTGTTTACACTTGACAACGACTCATATCACGAGTGAAAACGTTGTGATAACGCACAAAAATAAATCGTAACCGTCCATAAAAAGATCGCAAGTTGTAGTTTATTTATTTATTTCGTTTAAGAGTGTTAGAATATATTATTTTCAAACGAGATACAGTAAAAGTAACGTTAAAGCCAAAGGAGATTAAAAGCCGAGGAGCCTGAAATGTGTACAGCGCAAATAATTTTAGCCATGACTCGTGTAAGAGCCAATTATATCATCGTTTAACGCCCCGTCGCCTAAAAGTGAAAAGGAAAAAAAAAACGAACGAAAAGCCGGCGCAGAGTCTGCCCCCATGCGGTCAACCCAATTACTAACTGTCCAGTCGAGGCCGGCGATAAAAAGCCTCTGGCCCCTGTCCGAAGCGCCAACTATTATTTAGTAGCGTTTTATAAGCGATATGAGGATGAAGAGCGACGACCACGTTAGCAGGATGATGTCACGTCTATCAGCGACGATGGAGAAGTCGTCGCCCCTCAATAAAAATTTGGGAATCGACAATCAGTACTTCTTGTGAACCGAGTGGCGACGTTAACTACACCGTGTATGTGTGTTCATTCTCTTCAACAGCTTTCAGCATTCACTCCCGCCAGAAAATGCATGTCCCAACTAACAAGCGTGACACTGGAAGATGTAGTTTTAAATAGATGGCGTTCAAGTATTACCTTGGTAACAACATAACATTCAATCATGAAATTTGAATAATTTCACTTCAAAATCTGAATTAAAAAGTGGTAAGCTTATCCCTTTGTGATACAATTTTCACACATTTAATACAAACTATTACGAAAACTGTTTCACCGCGAAGCCCTTTGCTCATCATAATTGTGCATTACACGTTTGTTTAAACGCAGCTTTCTGTAAAATGTTCAAAATAGGAAATAATCCCAAACTTGCTCCATAAACAGTATTGGATTGCGAATTATAATGGCTCATTGTCGACTCTAAGTTATACCCACGCTTAGAGCATAAGCAAAAGTTGGAGTCTCAAAGAGGATCTGGGAGAGAAACCCAACAGCGAGCAAATGGTTTGGGCGAGAAATCTCTAGCCTGCGGAGGAATTCGATTAAATACAAAACAATAAACAAATGTGTAATAAAATATAGTATCTATACCAGTAAATATATAATTTTTTATTTGATAAATGAATTATTTGAAATGTCTGCGGTATTTTTTTTTTTGAATCCGTCTCTACCTTAGGGCCCTTGATCGGAATTGATGGGAAGGTCCCTTGCTTGCTTCCGGAGAGTAAATTAGTTTATTGTCCTCCACGTGGTCATACGCAGTTTGTACTGTTTTTTGACATTAAATTTATTATTATTATTATTATCATCATGTAAATCGGAAAATGTAATGGATGAAACTATTTACAATTTCAAAGGACTCTTCTCATGGGCTTTTGCAAGGAAAATGGAAAATACGGTTAATAGTGATGAATTACAAGCAAAAAAAACAAACAATTAAATTTGGCTGCTAATCAATAGATGCGAATTTTCTCTCGCATGACCGTTAAATACGAACCCTGCTAATGTGTCCACCAGATTTCAATTGCGTTAGGTGAGGCGGAGAATCCACACAAAATATTATCTACGGGACCAAATTCTAGAATAAAAGTTATATAAAGGTTGAGAGGAACATTGTTTTCAAGTACATAACCTAAAAGTGAAATGAAAACCAAATAATTCAGAGGTCTTACGTATGCGCTTTGTTTATTGACCATTCTGAGTAAATTGTATTTTCCTTTTGCCTGGATTTTAAAATAATTCGTAATTAAGTGCATATTAGCATACAATACCGAAAACTATGTGTATTTTTGTAGGTTTCCTTCATGGTATT
Organism: Laupala kohalensis; assembly: GCA_002313205.1. Taxonomy (NCBI): domain Eukaryota; kingdom Metazoa; phylum Arthropoda; class Insecta; order Orthoptera; family Trigonidiidae; genus Laupala; species Laupala kohalensis. The sequence goes on along the minus strand of NNCF01127589.1, from coordinate 811,629 downwards.
TAATTTTTGAAATTAACGAATGAGAAAGTTTAATATCACGAAAGTAGGGAAATATGGAACGTAACATATGAATGAAGGATGTAATATAAGAACGCCGGGTGAAATGTGATAAAAAACAGGTGTTTTAATACCAGAATGTCCAGTAATGATTGTTCCAAGTTTCTTTTAAAATTCCGGGCAACGTCGGGTTGATCTACTAGTATACTATGACATGGAGGTGATAAAAGTTGTTTTTGAATTTTTTTTTTATTAAATGTGTTTTATCATTGAATATTGTTTTCTTGTTTTCGAAAATTATGTTTCAAAGGTTTATTCATTTAAAATATGAAAAGGAGTGATTTAAAAATGACACTCGAGACTGGGTCCCACTTCTCTTCTCTTAAATTCCGAAGATTCTCCGTCCTAGAAATTTCAGGAATTGCCGTCGTTGAGTTAACTTGTTAAGAATTTATGAAACCTCGAAACTTCCTTTTTGGGGGATGATACTTTCCTCAAACATTGCAGGAACATTATAAAATGAAACATATTAATGGTACGAATTTATTTTATACTAGCGAATGCTCCCCACTATCAAAAACCTGACGAGTGTAAGTGATCATCTATTTTTATAATAAATTCCGAGAGAACCAGACGATGTAGGAAATTGAAGAATTGTAGTATACAAACGTCAACCATTGAAATTGGTAGACAAATGTGTTTAGTTCTTGACATGAAATTTTAACTTCGGCACAAGAGGCGCTGAAGCCCCGTTTATGCTCTTTTCACAATACTAGTGTTTTTCAATAACTTTTTAACCTTCTCCCAATTCGAATAACTGGAGTTATTTAACTCCACGATTCTCGACTCAGGTATTTCGAAAGTGAGAGTTTTTCATCGGAGAAATTACTTTCAATATCATAGCAATTTTTAAATCACTGAAACCACTATAGAATGCACGAAGAGTTCTAGAGAAAAAAGTTCTCATCTACTGTTTATAGGAGTAATGTTTCATTGACCAATCAAAAAATTACACAAATGTAGTTTCCTTTGTTTCAAAGCTTTCTAGACTTCCATTGTTCAGGAAATTTTCAGGACTACGTAATTGATAAATTACATAATTATTTTTATTTCAATCAAAACTTCGGTTTTGTGAAAATCTCTTTCATTTATGTTAAACGGAATACAATTAAAATGAAGGGAACAATTCACCAACACAAAACATCTTTTGAATGACGTAAACGTTTTGGCATTGTGTATTCTATATCCGCTGAAGTTATCGTGAGGTATATAAGTAGCTGTGACTCAGTAAATACCAGACCTTGTTTACTCGCCTAATGACGAATCTAATTACGAGAAATAGAATAGATCTTTCTTTTCTGGAACTTTCTTCTGTTACAAGAGAATGACGGGTCTACAAGAGCGGTCTCTCAGAACAAGCCACCAAGTTCTACGCTAGAATACTGTACGCTAAAATTCAATTCTTGCACACAGTGGCGGATCGTGATCAAGGGGAGGAGCTAAATTTTATAAATATTATTATTATAGTAAATATTATTATAAATATTATTGTAAATATAATAAATATATTAGCGATTTAGTGTTTTATTATAATACATTAATTCATCAAATAGATAATTAACAATTCATTAAATTTAATTAATAGTTTAAAATGGCAAATACATATTAAAGGATAAAGATGCACTTTATCAATTTCAATATTATCTATTGAAACTTCAGGTTCAATGGGGGATGGGGGTTGTAGCCCCCTTAGCCCCCCCCCCCTAGATCCGCCACTGCTTGAATATCAACAATTTTGTTACGGAGAAAAATATTTGTGATTACCAAATGATAATTCAACGTAACTTGGAATATAATGAAATGTGATCATATAATTTAACAGCAAACAATGCGCTATAAGTAGCAAATCACTTTTCCATAATTCCGCCCTCATTGTAAATATTAGGAATGAATATAATTTTGTAAGAAATACACCTATTTAAGTTACAATAGTTGTTAGGGTTGCGCTATTTTTTAAGAAAAAAATCTCGCGTTCGAATACATCTGAGTAATAAAAGTTTGGCCTTTACCGTTCGCCAATTGAGTAATCAACATGAAGATTTGTATGAAGTATTACGGGAAACTTTTCGCGTAATCACATATTTCGAAATAACATGGTAGTCATCCGGATAACGTCAATAAAATTTTCAACAGGATCGTCTCAAATTGAACGGTGAATCCATGGACGCAAAAAAAAAATTACGAGTTGTACTTCGTGGTAAAATAATACTAAAGGAAAAACTCGATGTACGCGGAAGCGACAGAGTGCAACAAAGGTTATATACGAGTGACCAAACTGAATTTGAGCGCTGGAACACTGCTTTGCATCTGACATTACCGGAAAGAGCGGAAAATTCAAATACCACTCATAAACGTGGTACACTATCTTTCATGCTAGTTTTTTTTTTAATCAAACAAAGAAAGCGAAAGTTATCCACTGCTATCAACTCGTGATATGATCATAATAAAAACCATATTACAAAAAAACATTCACATTTTAATACGAAAACTTCAATTTAGTAACATAAATAACAAAAAAATAATGTTTACTCAATGTAAATATACTTCAAGTATTTATAATAAAATGTTATTTAAATCGTTTATCATTTGACTAGCGTCTTAAACAATCATAGCACCTTAAATATAAAATTTCAGCAATATTTTTATTATTCATCAACTCACGTAAGAATGCCACCTGTTTCGAAAAATAATATTATTTTATTTCAACATATTTATTTTTCTTCAAAACTGTTAATAAGAAATCACTAAAATCACAGGTAACTCCGAAACAGGAAACACTCCACTTGCTCATATTAATGATTATAAACAATAAACGTTAATATGAAACGTCCTTGAGGTTCATGGTGCCAGATTGAGTGGAAATGATCCTTTCACTTATTAGTCTAGCGAATTCTCTCTCGTGCATCCAATATACGTCAGAAAAGAACTTTGAATATCATATTTCACTGAGTTTGACGTACCCCATCAAATCCGATTCTCGCGTGCTGGAGTTGTGCGATTTGACGGACAAGCTATTTGCTGCTGTCCGTTTGAGCAGCGTGCACATTTGCACCGCAAGCCGGAACGAAATCTATTTTGAGGAAGTATTCGCGAAGAATTGTTTCTAAACCTCATGTCAAAGTTTGGGGAAGACTTTTCTTTATGGAAGAGACAGTAATGTTTGTATTCTGAAAAAAATCATTTAGGGTTATGTGGATACGGGAATAAATTGACAAAATTGACAAGTTATGTTGCTAATAGTAGTAATATTTTTTCCGCGTTACTTTTAAGAACGTATATGATAACTTCTGATATGAGATAAATACCATACGCAATTATCCAAAGTCACTTAACAACTCGCATTTTTTACAATCTTCTTATACAACAAAAATCTGTGAGAATATTCTTTTGTGGGGTTTTAGGGCTCGTCAACGGCAAGGTCATTAGAGCCCTTCTGTGAGAATAATTTATACACACAATCAAAGAATGAAAATTTTATAAGTTAGTAACAAAAAATGACTTTAAGTACATCGAATTGCAATATTTGCTACAATCACTTAACCCAGAAAATATTTGATGATATGATACAAAAAAATGATTATACACAAATAAAAAATGTGATGTAACCCAAAAACCTAGGAACTGTCTAAGAACATCTAAAGCAATTCCATTAAGAAACTATGCTCATGATATAATTCATATTATTCTACTTCATCACAACTTGTAGTTGATCAATTAGAATCGGTATGAATTACCACAATTATTGTATTAATTTTCTTTTTACAGCTTTAAAACAGAAAAGCGTTTTTTATAACAATCCACATTTAGTTCAATTTCGTAGACACTTTCAGTGACTATAATAAATGGCGAACGAGAAGGAAGCAAGAAAAAAAGAATTCACCGTGGTAAAAGAAAACAGCTATTTTGCTGGTTATCCATCTCAAAACGTAGCAGTTGCACAGAACTGGTGTGTGTTGGATGTGATGTCCGAAAGCAATTTCGTTATTTTCAGACGAAGAACATGCTATCGTACTGGCACCATCTGGTTTGGTTTCGCCAAGTGCAGGAGGACGCTGTTTGTGTCAAAATTGTCGTAAAACTTAGCATTCGTTTCTCTAAAAGCTTGTTTGCCTAGATTTATGATAGAATAAAGTCTAAGAAAATAAATCGAATCTTCATGTATTTAATAAGTAATATTCCTTAATTTAAGTACATTTTTTACGTCTCAATGAATTTTCGCACTAAAAAAAGAAACAAATGAAAGACTGAATGTCAGCGACTTTTGATCTTGTAACTTAAATTTACAAAAAAAAGACATTTCATAATATATCTTTTCAACGAGGATAACAAAATTTCAACCTTTTTAAACTTCTAATTACGAAATTTAGCAAACATAAATTTCTTTTTTTCAGTTTTCACATCAACAAGAGAAATATTTTACTCATTGCACTCATTGAATTTCTATTGGATAACTAGTATATCGCAAAGAAATTGCAAAAAAAGTGTACTTGCTGTGTTACGTGCATAAGACGTATTCAATCATAATACCACGGACTAATTGCCAGTGAATAGGGACGTTTCAGTATCCCATTGTCAGTGGTGGAGGTCACACGGTACTCCCGGCATGATCACTCAATATTATCTCGCAGAGTTGTCTTTATCATATCCTTAATTCACCCCATAAGATTGTGATTTTTTTTAACCAAAATAAAGTAATTACAAATAAAGCACTATTTCAGAACACAAACCGCTGACCGCACAAATTATTTCAGAACATGAGATCGTCGACAGTGATGGGCAGACTGGTGGTGTATGAAGTATGCTACTCATTGGTATGACCAGATAGTACCCTGTGCTTAGTTGTAACATAAAAAATACTTTCCCTCAAACTAATTAAATTCGTTCAGTAGTTTAATTTAAGTTGATAATTGTTAACGAATTGTAAATTAACAAAATTTTACACAGATATAGTCCTTTCATTTCATCTTACCAAAACTTTCGGTAGTGACCCGGGTTGCTCAGACTCCCAGTACTTCTGTCATGGTGACGTGTTTGGTGACATTCATGAATAAAGACGAAATACAGCTTTATACTTTGTAAAAAAAAGAAGAAGAATCTCGAATATCTATACTATTTAACCGCGATTGCTGGCACATTTTTAATCAACACTAATAAATTTACTTTATCTAAAATTACTCATTTATTAAAAAAAATTAACTGTAACCTTAAATCATTTAGAATTTTCTTTTACATGTTAATATACTATTGGATGTAATAGAATTATTCTATAATAATGAAAATAAATATAAAATTTACTTTATTCAACCTATCAAGATGATCCTTTATTCAGGCATTTCATTTTCAGTCATTTTTATTTTATATCGAAAAAAAATTGGTACAATATACAAATTTTTCCCCAGTTTTAAATGTAAATACGATCCTCCCAATTTTCATCTTGTATTTAAAATGTAAATGTTTTAAAATGGTTACACGGAAGAGCAGACCTTAAGGTCGGAGTCTCGCCAAAATAAAGGCATTTTTATTATTATTATTTAAAAAAAGAACTCTTGAAAGAATAGCTGCGTATCAATTGCCCCAATTTGCGTTAAAATTTGTGCATCGACAGTTATATCTTCAACTTCAGTTTTATAAATTGAGTATTAATTTGTTAACAGACTAATGTTTGCAATACTGTGGCAATATCTGGCAGCAACTACGTAGGCAGGTAGCTATACCATCAAGACCTTAAATGCAGTCCACTCTACATATACTGTATCTCTATGAATTACTCAGAATATGAGATACAGATGCATGTTCTAGTTCCTACACGTAAGTGGTTCCGTACATTAACTTCCGTGGTATCGAAGAGATAAGATTCAATAATTCGAATAATACAATTAAACCAAAACAATAAGATAAACTTACACTTCTTCATTCAATTGATTGCAAGGTGGCTTCTACGAAGGTTTTCTGGGAAGAATGAGTAGAGAAATTAATATTAATAAACCTTATTGTCAAAAAAACAGTTGCAAACTGCATATGACCACATGTGGGGCAATAAGGAGACATGCAGGGGTCTATCCCATCAATTCCGAGCAAGGGCCCATGGGCAGTGGCGGATTTAACATTTTTAAAAGGAATTATTTAATAAATACGTACTGTTATCCGTTTATCATTCAGAATAAATTGTAGATATTTGTGCAGTAAAAATTCGAGATTAATAAAAAATATTTATTAGGAAATTTGGAACTCATTAACTTCTTTTACTAAAATCTGTAAATTCTTTCACATTATAGAAACTATAGCACCTTAAAAAGTTTTAACCGCGGATTTAAAGAGGTTCAATTTATTTATATCTTTTAGACTTTTGGGAAGGGAAATTAAATCAAATATTTGTTCGAGCTTAGTAACAGAAGAATCAGCATGTTACGTCCGGTATTAGCAATGACAGAGCAACGCCGCCAAACAAATGTATTGTACTATCAGGAGATTTCAATGGATTCCCCGAACGCCACACGCGAAAGCATTGCTTCCACCCGCGATGTCGAACAGGAAGACTCATAGGATCATGGAGTGCCACCAACACTTTATTTATAGGGAGCGTCGTCGCCGCGCGACTTGAGGTGGGATGGCAATGTCGGTGGTGGTGGCGGCGGCGTAGCAGACAACACACTCCCGTCCGTCGACACTCGCCAGGTCAATGGCAAGCTCACTAGGACTCTTGACATTTGCGAGACAAGTAACGCACATGACATGCGGTAGCTCTGACAAAAAGATTGATAACACAGACGCGCGCACACAAAATTGGTCTCTTCCAAAGACTAGCGTTCGCATCGAAAGTAAAGGAATGAGGGAGTAGTCCAAGGACCACGGGAATGTGAATGCCGAGATTGCCCACTTTTCATCTCGGTGTAGAGATGTGGGCGTTTTACTCCAGTCAGCAGAATCTCAGTGAGTTTATGTTCCGATGTTGCCGCCTACATCTCTGCTGTCAATTCGTAGAACCGGCAGTAACTGATACTCCAACTATGACGGACAGGGGGCTTGATCTGTAATCTTTGACCTGACGGACACTGCCCGAAGTAAGCTTTTCAATGGGTTGTAGCAGCCATGTGCGGGTGCCGTAAAATGCCGTCTGGAATGAGTGGAGGCTACGCTAGGCCACCCGCGAAGTAAACATACAACACCGCTTTCGCTCCATTGGTTACATCTCGTTACATTTCTCCCGTTACCTATGTACTCTCGAGCATTTTAACTCGCTGAATCCAAACTTGGGGTCAAAACTGGTCCATCACACTCCATATTTTTTATTTGTGAAAACAGCCCTTAAAAACAGAAAATATGAAAAATCTCGCTTTGGACGGGATCAACATTAGGTATAATTGTAGCAACCGACCAAAAACCACAGTACGATCATATTTATACGTATTTTGATTCACATTTTGTATTGATATATATTTATATGTATTTTGCACGGTATACAATACGGGAAGATGATAGAGCGATTTCAACTTCGGATTCGGTTTCAGCACGTCAAAATACAGAGGTATGGTGTAATATGTATGATTGGTATAGCAACTTCCAATCTCTTTTTACAAATGTTCCAAATGTAAAAATTCCTATACCCCCCTAGAGTGGGATTTTCCGTTTAAGATGTTTTTTCCGCGATCAAAAGGAAACAAAAAAAGGGGGGGGGGGTGATGATCTGAATTCGGATTCAGTGCCTGTGCAATCCGTTGTAGTACTTGCAGCTGTTAAAAAAGCTTATTTCTGGCACTAATGTTGATTTATTTCTAACGCACGCAGCTACCCACGTAGAAATTTCGAGTCGTAACTACGTCGTTACAACGTCAAAGTCGTGGCGACGTCGAAAAATAACGTCGTGAAGATGTTGCCAACGCGTACGCATGTAACGTCGACTGAACGTCAGAGAACGGCGTCTTTACAACGTCGTAAAAAAAACGCTTATTCGACGCCGGGTAACGACTCCAAACAAGGTCGACACACGACTTTCTTGAAAATGTTGAATTATCATTTTTATTACCATTTTTCTAAATATTATCCAGAGTCTTACATTGTTGTATCATATTCTATGACGACTTGTGACACACATTTCTGTTTTCAGTCTCCAGTTTTTAAAGTTCGACTATGGCGTGATTAGAACCAGGGTCCTTTCCATTTCCAGGCGAGCACTGAGCTACTGCACCATGGTGATAAAACGCTAATTTCTTTATCCTCTTGTATTGCTCTGTCTTGCCAATGATACCATGAATAGTAAACAAGTGAAATAGTAATCTCCGTAAACAAGTAAAAGATAGGATGTTCTTGGCAAAATTAATTATTTGCGAAAAATGCTCCCAAGTAGAGTTCCAACATCCACTACCAGATGGCAGTGAAAGACGGAACGTCGAAATGGTGAATGTGGTTCCGACTATTCAAAGAGAAATTAGGTCACAATTAACGGAAGCGCAGACCTATGCGCTATTATAATTATAATCATTATTATTTATTATTATAACTGAGTCGTCTCAACGTCCTACAACGGAGTCATCGACGTCGCATAACGCCGATGTCTCGACTTCAAATTCCTGGAAATACGACGTCGGGACGGCGTCTTTTATTCGACGTCGTCCTTCAACGATATCGACGTCGAAAGACGTCGAAATACGTCGAAAGTCGGCTCAAAGTCGGCGATTTCTGCGTGGGTACCGGTTGGGGGCATGGGTCCCTTACAAACTTCTTTCATACGTTGTAGTGAAAGTATTTCATTTCTATAAATTTTTATTAATCTACCGTTCGTTCACTAATGAACAACGTACATTAAAACATTTAAGGAAAAAAAAAACTTCAAACTAACATCAATAAATTTTAAGCGATAAGTCTGGGTCCACACCAAAATAGAATTCTGGTCACGGACCTGCTCAGAAATCTAGGGAAAATTGAATGAAACAAGATAACAATTCAGAACTATCTAAAAAGTTGAAGTAATATACTGAAATAACTTCCACTACAACAACGTAAAAAGTGTAAAATGGGCCAAAAATTATTTTAACTGAATCAAAAGATTTCATATCTTTGGAATCGAAACTTTCAAGTTATCAATTTCTTAGGTGGCTTTGTCTTCGTGCTTTTTCCACTTTCCTGTGAATTTAGTGTTTCTTACGGAGAGTATGAAGTAATATTTCTCGTCATGTACTACTTCATGCGGGGAACTCATTGACTACGCCAAGACACTGTATGTACTCAAAACTTAAAATTACCGAAGCACTTTTTGTAATAACCCCAGAAATAATATTAGAAATTATAATCGAATAAAAATGACATGTTCAACACGAGAAAAATCTTATATGTTTAACATTGTAACTTGATATGAGAAAAAATAATAACTCGAGAATTTTTAGATATATGTATCCAAGTGTCAATCAGTATTACAAACCCGGAGACCAACGATTGTCGAACCAAAATTCCTCGTGAACTATCATAGAAGCAATGTGCGCCATCACAAAATCCTATCTTCTCTATTGTCCTCTACACACTCCTCACTCTCTCTCTCTCTCTCTTTATATTTTGTATTTCTTATATGACACCCAGCTTCTAAAAATGTGTTTGTTTCATCATTTCTCTTAATAATCCATTTTTCAAGAGACATTTTTAGTTTTTAAGCTTATGTGTTGTTCAACAATTTTTTTCCACAACGAAAGCCATTTGATGTCGTGAACCAATTAGTCAGCGATAAAGTTTAAGTTATGCCCGAAGTGATTAGAAGGTAACAGTATGAAAAGAAAGAGATATATGATATAAAATCAGGAGAAAATTTAATATAAGAGAAAAGAAAATCTTCAAACTCTTCTTCTTTGACTTAAAATATATTAAGACTTTCTATCTACTGGTAGGCGTGAAAAGAATAATTATACTAAAAGTAAAAAGTATCTGTTTCAAGAACTTTTGGTTGTGGAGAGTTTTTCCGATAGAATTTAATACGAAAACAAATTAAGATGTGACAGACGGAACCTATGTGGAATAAATAATTAAATTGATTTCTCATTCTTTCAAAGAAGTATTTTCATTAAAATTATTCAGAGTTAATTATGGATTCACATGAAGAAATATAAAACTCATTAAACGTATAAGTATTTTTTTACAAATATATATGTTCTTTTAAATATTCATCTTTGACAATATAGTAATTATTTGGTTCTACTCTGATTTAATTTTCCGATAATTTTTGCTCTGAAAATCTTACAAATGTATAATATGATTTTGTGAGTGTATATGTTACCTATGATCTAGAAAAGAGTTACAGACTTTGCGTTTTGTCCATAGGAAGCAAAATCAAATTCAACTTAAAATATAGGCTACTCTGATAAATTTTTTATCATACGTTTAAAAAAACTACTTTTGCCGTAACTTCAGGTTACGAGTGGAATAAGAGCGGCCTCCCTTACTGAAAATTGTGCGAAGATGCTTGGAGGACATGGTAGGCTATTTTTAATTCTTACCCACCAATCATGAACGGAAATTCACAAGTATCTGTGTATGAAAGTTTTCACTGTGCCAAGAGAGATATAATGAAAGATTCAGATTTTAATGCTAAGTTTAAAATTGTTTTTCCAATACAACAATTTCATTCAATTAATTCACAAAAAATTGTATTTCAGTGTAAGTTGTTATTTACATATTTATTCAGATTTGTATTATCTTACATGGAATAGCATACAAATACAATAAAAATCAATTTATTCCACGAAGCATTACAATTTTTACAAATCCAAAACACATAACTCACTGCTATTAACAAAAAGAGAAAAAATGAAAATATAATTGTTTCAGGAATATTACAACACGCAAGGGAGAAGCATCCTTCACTGCGTGATTGAGTCATCGCTAGACATCAGAAAAACATTAAATATATTACGTCATTGTGTCACTAATGACACGAGTAAAGAAGGGGAAATCAACTAGTTTATTTAGATTTGTAATTCATATATTTCATTAGAGCACGACATCTGCTCCTTATCAAAATTAAAGAATGACTCATTCGGTTCCAATTAAGGAAGAGATTCATCCATGTTCTACACACAATGTACACGCCTAGTGCGCATTTGGCAAGAACCCTGAACGAAGGGCGTCTGCCGTCTCTCTCTCCGTGCTCGTCTCGCGCCTACCCTCCGGAAGCCACCAATAGAGCCTGCTTACGCCCTGATGAGCCCCTGTGGCTGTAATGAGGGTGGTGGTGAGGAGGGGGAAAGGCGGGGTGGCAGGATGCAGACCCGCGACCCGCTTCCCCATCCCCCAAAGCCATGTCGCATCACGCGTACTTTGAGCAGCGAGTGCAATTGATTTGCGGTGCAAGAGGAGAGATTGAGTTAGAGGAGAGATCGTAAAAATTACGTTCATATGCTACGAGGTTAGAGGAAATCATCGTCTTGTAACGGTGTGTAAGAGTGGTAATAAAGTTTGCCCCTCTCAATCATTTCAATCTCATTTATCACAATTTAGAGTAATGATAATATTCTGCACGTCGAAAACATCGCGAGAATAATTTTATACTTTTGAAGATAAGATGGAGTATTAAACTCTTGTTTCCATAACAATCTAATCTCGTCATGGAAATTCTCACAACAGACGCATGACTGTGGAAAAAGATTTTTATGGTTCCTCAAAGCAGCATATCAATTAGTTACTTCATTCGAAGTACACTATGGAGTCTCATAGATTACTGTATGGAAAATAAAACTCTTTGATAAGATCTAAAGATGTCACAATAAAAGTGACTAATTTTATTACCTTTTATAATACATCACTCATGCAGACTTTTGAAAAATTTATTTTAATGGTGGACGTCGCTTATTTCGCACAGTTAAAAAAATTGATAAAAATAAATTATGCTTATTTTATATGATAATATGTTTACGTATTATAAATTATTACGGTATCCCCATCAATTATTGTATAAAACAATAAGGAGCAGATATACGAGAGATGTTGTTCATACCCAATATTATTCATACGCATATATATTTTCATACCCAAGAATATAAGACTTCAAAGATTAACATAATGCATACGTATATAAAAGGTTGTTTTTTATTTGATAATAAATATTTCATAACTAACAAATATGCTTCATTGAAATACTCCCATCTGCATTATAAACATCAGATGAAATGTTTCTCGTAAATCGGACTTTCATTTTAAAAAAAGACAACTATATTAGCCCTTATATGTACAAACTACATATAAGTGGTTCAACAATTCCTAATTAGTGAGATTTTTGCCAAATCATGCTCAATGTTTTGTGTTTCTGTACAATTAATTGTTCTTGGAAGTGTTAACCACTTCGTGCTCTCTCAAAGTGTTGGCTTCAAGAGAGCAAGCAGAAGAGCTCTCCGATTCACTTCACCGCACTGCAAGAAGGAATGGGAACAAGAGGGTTGGCGCGGAGCCCAAAGCTCTATGCGACTGTCAGCTGTAGAGCTTCCTGCTCGTTCACTTCCGGTCTTACCGGAAAGAGGAAGGAATCTTGAGATCTGTACGTCCGTGGAACGTAACTAACCAGCATGAAGGACGAATTGATTTATTCTTAGACGTAGAAACATCTACTAGGATTCACTGGGGTTAACACTGCATGTCTTGTCTGTTAAAGAAATAGTCCATGACTTAAGATAGCACTAATTTTATGTCATTATGGCGGATGTGTAGCAACGTAAACAATCATAAGATCAAGAAACATTATTTTGAGAAATATTTGAATAATATTTTGTTATAATTCTAACAATTTTTTATCGCAATGTATAAAATATCTGAAGGGTATCCTATTTCTAAATATTCCTTTCTTCCTCCTTATATGTAGTTTATAATTTTTTTGAAGTACAAATAGAATTGGAATTCTGATATGCCCCTACGGTCGGTTCCTACCTCACGATGGTCACATTTGTTATAATTGCTTACGTTTGTTTACCTTAAAACCAAATAATGAATGACCATTGTATGTGCGATTTATTGTTTTCACCATACAGCGGATCCACTGATTAATACTGTCACGCTGGATTAAGGCTGCGAAATCTTTCCACGGGTCCTCTAGTGAACATTTCTTTGAGTTGCTTATGGATCGTGTATTAAAAAGTACCATTCAATCCATTTCAAAACTCCGGAACATTGTATGCATATCCGGAACATAGTATGCAAGACCTTTAATAAAAATAATAAAACAAGGACATTGTAATGAAATAATTTAAACCGGATGAAACTGTAATTAACTCGCTATCCAAACCCGTATTTTCCTCCAATTTTACTTCCGGTAGAGGCGGATTGGTTTGGGTATCGGGGCGGAAACATTAATAAGCAGTAGTGTCAAGAATAATAGCGTTATTATCTCAAATCCGTAGTCACATTAATACTTAATGTTTATTAGCGGAAATGATAAATCCGCTATTACTTTTGACCCTTTGATCTTAACAAATGGGACGGTCTCTTGCTTGCTCCCGGAGAAGAAATTAATTTATTATACCCACGTGATGAAACAGTTCGCAATTTCTTTTTGGACCATATATTATTTATTGAAAACACTTATGCTGAATTTTAAGAAACAAGTAGTACTGAGTGCGCGGTAGGTTCATTGTTTCAGAAAATGACCGCTCCTTAATCGGTCTATTTTCTATGAAGTCATAAATTGATATTGAATTATACATAAATGCGCAACTTTGTTGATACACAGGCGATTGTTCTCAACATACTTTGAATAACTAGTGGATTATCATCTAAACGTCACGTATGGATCACAATGAATCTTTCGCAGGGAAAAACACTAAATTAATTCTTACCCTAGTATATAATTATGACAGTTACATAGCATAGGAAGCGTGAAGGTATCAAACACAGTAACATTCCTAGGTGCGGGCGCTCCGCTCCGGATCTCATCATGAAAGTGGATTCCAAAGTGTCCATCAAATATTATTTAAACGCGCAAATATCATAAATATCATCCGAAACATTTTTAAAATTTTAAACTAAATAATGAATGAGTTTTTTTATTTTAAAGAATCAAATTTCTATTTTTCTTTATACATTAAAGTTTTGGACATGTAGTCGAAGGCATGCAAACACGTTTGAACATGGGAGTCTCCGAAACCTTTAGTGTAGGGACCTCCCAAAAATTATCCCCACCCAGATGTTGGTACGTCAGTGACAATCCAACATTGACAATTGAAGCAGATAAATAGAATACATAAAAGCAAATCGTTCATTCATCAACATTCACGAAAGATGAGGTTTTTTGTTTTTTTTCTTCTCTTGTTGCGACTGTTTTCAACCTCTTTGTCCGTGTAGCTTTAGCAAAACAAGGAACTATCTATATTTCAAACTCATATCCGCACTGGGAGTTGTCCGTCCCCTCCAACGAGGAGGCGCGTGATTATCTATTACATGCGATAAATTTATATTATTCCCCCAATTTTAGGAACATACTCCTCAAAATCAAGGTTGCAAGTTGAGTATTCCTCTTCAGGTGTAGTCTCAGAGGCGGATACAACCCCGGGGGGTGGGGGGGCTAATGGGGCACGTAACCCTCCCAAAAGAGATAGAAATAGCAATAAAAATGTTCTTCACTTCGAGAAAAGAAATTCAGTATACCAATTGAAAGCAACAAAAAAAAACTAATAGAATCTGTGTAAAAAGACGATTTCATGGGACANTTTATAAATTTCCACTCCTACATTGGAAAACGAGCATAAGGCCGCGATATTTCACTGTTTCTTGTATACTCACACTCCAGAGAGATTCCGAGCCACTTATCCAAGAGCAAATTATCTCGAAAATATTTACAATACATAATCGAAAAAGTGTAAGTCGTAAATAAGAGAAAAAAAATTGTAATTGGAATATTGTAACTTTATTAGTACGATAAATTAATAGTGAAAATGTTTTATAGGTGTTATTATAAAATGTTAATTTATACCATAAGATTTACGAATGATCGGGAAAATTATTGATTTGACGTATCAACCTTTGATCGGAAGAGTTTTCAATTGAACACTAAATTTTTCTGGTGTTTCCGCGGGATCATCTTTTCTAGCCAGCTTATTTGGTGAAAAAATCGTATACCTTATTTTCGATATCCAACATTATATTTCAGAATAACCACTTCATTATCGCTTTAAAAAACGACGAATTAGTATAATGTCATACGTATTTTAATTTTAGATGGAATGCCGAAACATTTTTAATTCATGTGAATTACCGTTAAAATCATATTGAGTAAATATTTGGCTAAAAATACGAATTATTTCAAAAAAGTAAATGTTTTAGGGGATATTTATGAAAACTGCGATTTACGATCATGCGCTAATTATAGATGACAGTGTCTTAACTTGCAATTACAAGACGTTAATTTTTTTAAAATTCCGGTGGACGGACCCGCACAACCCTGGTATTTCTCTTTATGGACCCCTCCCAAAATCAAATCCTGGATCCGTCCCTGCATAATCAACACCCAATTCGCAAAGATAAACCTATTTCTAAAGTCAACGAAGTAAATCCACCAGTTGCGTCAACCAATAATCACACGCAGTTGAGTCGTGGTGTCTCGTCAACACTTCTGTCTCCTGGGCGTCTAAGTGATGGCCTTCCGCCAGCGCGACATCACAGTATGCGGTTTACTTTCAATTTCCCAGCTGCTGCCAACGATTCCCGTGTTCGGATTGTCGCCATTTTCTGGCACGTCGCTCACCTCCCGGTTAAGCTCACCCTTCGATTCCTCTGTCTGACCGATTGATCTGGTTGGCGCCCACAGACCAAAAGGCAGGCGTGTGCACATGATAAGTTACGTGTAGGACGAAAAACGTGACAGGTGTGTGTGTGTGTGTAAATTCGATACAACCCCAGCTCGTATGGAATGGTGAGATTGCAGGATATTTATCTTTTCTTGGAGAAAGTGAACGTAATATCCACATTCTCTGACCTTACCAATCGTCCAGCCAAATGTGTTCTAAATTTTTTAAGAACAGATTTTTTTTTACAAATCTTTCTCCAAACTTTTTTTTTTTTTTGGTTGGGGCTTTAGGGCTTGTCAACATCGAGGTCATTAGAGCCCATTCTCCAAACTATTCGATAGCAGGATAACATGACAAAAAGAACTAAAGTAATGACAATAAATATGAAGAAAATACGACGTAAAAATAATTATTATTATTTTGCATCCACCATTATTATTATTATTATTATTATCATACCCTAAATTCAAAAAATATTAGGAATGCAGAATGATTTTTTGGATGATAAGTGATGGTGAACGATGAATAACTGAGTATAATCGATGGTGATGATCGATTTTTAACACTGAGAAGATATTAGTTCGAGACTAAGGATAGATATCACTGTTAAACTCTCTTACGTCATGTTTCGAATAGTTCCAAAGAGTTTACATAATACTTTATTTGATTCATACAAGAGCCGAGAATTCGATCCGAACCTCTGAAAACTATTTACTGGAATGCTTGGACTGGGTGAAAATTGAGTACCGATAACGTAAAACAAAATGAAAGAAAAAACATTGTAAGTATGTAGCTGATTTGGTACGAATTCTTAAAGAATACGTCTATAATAGGAGATATGTGTAAGCAAACAAGAATTACTATTCGATCCAGTTTAGGATCAAGTGCAGGACTGCAGAGGATGCGGGGTGCATAGCAGAGTGTAAGACTAGAAGTTCGAGATTGAAGAGCAAGACGTTTCACACGTGCTTGAAGAACGTGACCTTTTCCACATGAAAATTCAAGACACATTGAGCGTACATGCAATACAAAAAAATTGACGAGAAAGAACTTATTTGAATGACATTAAAATAAGTACTTCGAATATGTTTATAGATCAGACACTCAGTTAATTGCTATCATTATCGACTCGACAGGCGCCGATAACCGAAATCAGCAAAACCTTCGCCCACCAAATATGACAAGTTCTTTTTCTGGGCATGCAATATTTTGTCTTATTTCAATCAAAAACCGACACAAATAAAATAATATTTTCCCCATCAAACGCATCTTTATTTTAAGGAACTCCGTTTCACTACAAAACACTGGATATAGATGTAATACTATCCAGCCATATTTTCTCCATCAATTTTATTTAAAAATAAAAAAATTTAAAACCTGTCACAAGTGAAGTCGCAACAACTAGTCGCAATACATTATTAAGTCGAGATAATTTAGTAGCTTTGAGTTCTTCCCTCAAACGCGTAACGTCTTGAGGTCACTAGTGTCATCATGGGGTAGGCGTTGTCCTCGCACGAGACCTCGGTCATTAAGACAGTAGATTGAAGTGTCATCCACAAATTGCTTGCAATTAGCGAGTTCCTTCAATAAAAGAGGCGTTCGCTATAGTAGCGCATATCTCATAGTAGATTTTATACTTTTACGTTTTGGAGATTGCTGTAAAATGAGATCATGATTTTTTGTCACAAATAAGATGAAATAGTCCCGAATTTTTTAAATAAACAATTGCACAGATCGAAAAGAAGTAAGATGTTATATAGGCTAAGATCAATTTTACTAAAGCCAATGTTTACTAAAAAATGATTCCTCAACGCTATTTTTTTAAAAGAAATTGTTTGATTTATGAAGAAATTGAAACATTCCAAATTAGTAATTTTAAGAAATTATTTTAAAAATAAGCTATCTTCTGTCAATTGATGACAATTTTTGTCAAGTAAACGAAAAATATTTTGTCCATTCAACACCTATTTGTGATAAAAGTTGTCGAATAAATAATAAGTCAAAAGCTCTTATTTACTAATACTCCATTGTGTCCACATCAAAATTGTATAATTCTTACGGATTATTTTTTCTTGTCTTAGAAAAGTAATGATGCGTTATCTAATGACTGACTATTAGGAATCGCAAATAACAGGGATTTGAATCCCTGGTGAGTAGGACACACAAGGTTCTTACCCTACCGCACTCTACCACAAGCTGAAATAACAAGATTACTCCAAGTTTCCTCAGCAGCCTCCGGCACGTTGCCCGAGGTTTAAAAACCGCTCATTTCTCGAGAACCGGTTCATCTAACCATCTGATTCCGATTACCCTTCAACTACGCCGGAAACCTGTTGCCTGGTAATAAAATTTTGGATAAAATAACAACGCTCGTTCTGATATCGTAAGTACTCTTTGGAACAAACACGACCTCTATGTGCATTCCTTTAGCTTCAACACCGCTGCGCCGCGCCATGCCACCCACCTAACTCAATACTCTGCGAAATGATCGATCGTGTTCTCTAGAATTAAATCATTCGATACCTTCTTGAATAGATCGCAAGGTATTGGTTTATACGGAGAAAATACGTTAAATGATCTCGTGCAATTGCATAAAGAGGTATAGTGTACAAAGAATGTGTCTAGTACCATGGAATGGGTGTTGTTGTGGCATTGCTACAAAAACTGTGTAAGTAACTATGGGAGTACTGTCTATAGATTTGGAGATAGACAAATCAGCAATGAGATATTTAGTGCGGAGTGGCGAGGTAACACATTTAGGTGGAGAAATAATAAAGAAGATTGTTAAGGGATGGAAAGGAAGAGTAAGTAGAAAATATATATGGGTTGGTAAGTAAGATGGGATAAGGCTGAAGAACTAAAGATTTACGATTTATGACACCGATAAAGTTTACGCATATGAACAGGAAGTGGTTTAAACCAAACAGACTTACTCCAGAAATTCTCACAGGTCATGGCGCTATATAAAACGGCATTTTCAAAGGAGGCTTACCACAGACGGATATGTGTAGATGTGGAGAAGCACAAGACACACTGGAACACATTCCGTACGATTGCACTCGTAACGGAGAAGAACGCAGAAAGTGGACAGCAAAAATTAAAAGGAAAGGTAAGAGATATTTGGCCTGAAAATTGGGGACGATTTATAGAAGATGAGCAAACGTTTTTGGAGTTAGAAGAATTTACTAAGAAGACTAAGTTGGTGAGACAGGCAGTCAGAATGATTGAATGCGAGACAATAAAAATGAGGAAGGAAACTCTGGTAATAGCTACGTGCTGCGGTACTGGGTTACTGCGATGTATACTGCAAATAAAATTAAGAAATAAATACCTTCTTGAAGGACGCTTTCAAATGGCTTCACTTCGAGTAGCTTCATAATCCTTCCAAGATTGCTTACTACATAACTATGCCTCTCAGCCGCACTTGACTTTCAACTCTTTGCAATATAACCTTCTCGATTATTGTTTGTACCCATTTCTATCACATATTATTTTATGTATCAAGTTTCTTTTCTTTAATATCGCTGTTCCATTCCGTTTCATTGTTATTGACATTGCAGCAACATTTATCGTTTCCTACCATGTTAGTATCTTTTCTTTCCAACTCTATTATTTTTGAGGGATTATTATGCCGCATGATTTGCCGTCTATATTTCCACTTTCAATTTGTCTCTATCTTTCCAATCATTTTCATACCTTGTAACTTTATATTTCTGCCTGCAATTCTTCCACCAAAATTGCGAGGTTAAGTGGAGGAGCAGTTCTGATGGCCCCGAAACTCGCCATATAAAAAAATAAAATAAACAAATAAAATATTACATCGTGACACCAACAAGACAAAATGCCCATCTCAAACTCTATGGAACCTACCATAATTTCATTTTCCCCTAATAATCTAAGAACATCATTATATTTTACAGCTTCCAAAGTTACTCTGACTCCGCTAATTCTCTTCATTTCCTCAACCATTTTTCTCCTATCTGCTTTGCGGTTCTTCCACTCGATCCTTAACCGTCACTCCAAACATATTTTCCATTTGTTTTGCTGCCATTAGTTCGTGTATGTTAAAAAGAAAAAATATATCCCCAATTGCTAGTTACTCACCTTTCCTAGTACAGCACATCATGCACTAGAATATAATCTCTTAATGAAGTGGTTACAAGGATCGAACGCATTCAGCGAAGAGCTACACCTTCGTTTCGTCAACAGGCTAATGACTTAATCTGACAGAGAGAACGAACACAGCGCTACTACTAAGTTGCGTTTTTTGAGCTAGTAATATCCGAAAAAATTCTGCCCTAAAATTACAGCGTGTTTATCTCGGTAGAAGTTTACTGAGTCTCTATTAGTTTACTAACCACAACAATTTACGCATTTTCATTAATACATCCCTAAACTTGATATTACTAGTTCAGAAATTTCACGTGAGAAAGGTACCATAAGGTTTAAGTTTTATGCCTTACAATTATTCGTCTCAAAATAGTTTTGAATTCATACGGCTCTTTTGAGACCAACAAAATAAACATCCTTCACAAAATAAACAATTCTTCATTGATTAGTAACGAGTAATTTTTTGAAATAGTATTCTTAGTCCATGTCCCATAAAAACTTAATAGTTACGATGCATAGAACCCATTTTAACAACCTGAGTTTCATTGATGGTTACTTCGATATTTCCTTGATTGAAAAAAAAATGCGTGGTCAATAAATATAATAGCCAATAAATACGTCGCAGTCCCTTTTTATATTTTTCTTACATAAAACTTGCACAAGCAAATCACTATAACAAAATCCCTATAAAAAATACTCCCCCACAAACATAGTAATATACACCATGCACGATCAAATTTATCTTTCAAATTTACTTCGACGAATATCGAATTTGATCGTGTTTGGGTGAAGTTAGTAAATCGGACCCATTACTTCACGTAGCGTCGAACTTGCTTCACAAAATTCATGAGTAAAGATTTTAAATATAAGTTTCATCATGATGAACTCCTAAAGGAAGATTCATCTACGGACAGGACGGACCGAGTCCGGAAACTGGGGCATAACGTATACGATACATTCTTACTCTATTTTTCACGTATTCATAACAGTATTTATTGATGTCGTTCGTTTTTATTGACAGAACAGACGAAGATCATCATTGTTTATTGAAGAACTCATTGTTTCATGTTAAAACACTATATAGAGGTTTAATAATCAGCCACTTTTTTCAAGAAAAAAGCGTTATTTATATAAATCATTTCTCTTGTGAATAACTCTATGCGTATATATATTTTAAATATGTATCGTGGTAAGAACGTGGAGAGTTTATAAGAATGATGAAACATTATGGACTATTTGGAATTAAACAAAAATGTGAATTCATTAATAGCAAAGAGGAGCTTCAAGAAATAGTAACACGGGAGGGCATGGTAAGAAAAGTTATAAAACAGATCGGAGAATGGTGATAATCCCTAATAGTACACCATATCCCTTAGTAGGAACGAACATTCCCTATCAAGATTTAAAACAAGTAATGAATTCAAGAAGACGTTTCACAACAATGATTAAAATGTGTTGAACTGAATGTTAGCATGCATTTTGTGTTGTTTTGTGTTAGTGAAATTATAATAAAGAATAGATGATGAAGAAAAAGACATTTAACAACTAAAGTTAATTCCAGGTATGAACTATGTTAGGTACTTGGTAAGATTTACTGGACAAATAAATAAATAAATAATACATATTGTGGTTTAACGTGATTCCTTTTTCCGTCATAAAATCGTGTTTACATTCTAATTCATTTAGAAAAATTGCATGCTCCATGTCAAAACATGCTTAATTACTGCCGATGAAAGAGTAATAATAAAAATGTGTAATTTTATGTCTTGTAAAGTGATTTTTTTGCGCTATCAACTGAAACGATGTCATAACTTTATGAATGTCACAATTTTCTTTCCGACACTATTATTCGCACTACGATTCCAAATATTACAGACCATGATTATATAGTTTTTGTCAACCACTGTACAGCTGATTATAGAAAATACGTTATTAAAAAAATTAATGATTGAATATTTAATAAATGTTTTACATAAATATATTGATTAATTTCCGGAAGACTTCAAACAAACGATTTTGATATCATGACTACATTAATACAATCATTCAATGAAAATATAAAAAAAGCTTAAAAAGATTCATGTTTGTAAATCACCTCAAATTCATCTGTTCAGAAGTTTTTACGTACTACGCCTGTACGATCTAAAATGGGTAAAAATATAAAAGAATGTGTATTAGCAATATCAAATACATGTACTTTATTATTTAGTTCTGACGCATTATTGACCACGAAAAGTATTAAATATTAATGATACTGAAACAAACCATACCTTTCTTGTAACTCCCAAATATGTGCCAGTTTTTGTTATATTTGCATATATATTTGTACAGAACGTTTATAGATAAATCTGTATTAATAAGGATTCCGTTGCAACTTGCCAATTCGTCTCCCCACCATGATAGGGTTCGCCTTCATAAAACCTTTTCTTTTTCACCTTCATGCTGGAACACCTTCCGCGAAAGGATTAGTGAAAACATGTATCTGAGCGGGTGCCGAACATGATACCTGCCAAACGTGAGATGGACGCATAACCGCATACTCACCGCATAAGTTTTACGAGCGTCTGTCAGCTCTTGTTCGCACGACCAGGCGCGGTTCTTACAATGCACTCCCCGAAGTACATACAGAATCGACTAAATACCGGTTAGTGTACAATAATTGTTAGCAAATGTTATCACGTTTATGAGAGCGTTTAGGTGAGTGACCCCACACCATGAGTCACATTTTCNAGAGCGTTTAGGTGAGTGACCCCACACCATGAGTCACGTTTTCACCCTCATTTATGAGATGTGAGATAAGACTAGCTTAACCTCTGAAGTAAAACTTCATATGGGCACTACCGTATAGTCGGTGGGTAATATACAAACATTATTATCATTAAATTATTAACGTCTACCATTATGTTTATAATGTTTATCTGACGTTTTGAAATAAATCTTTTTTTTTTCTGTCCTATTGCCAATTATCTTAGAAATAGTATCCATGACAAATTTCGTTTTGATATGACACCAGAAGTAAGAAGTTGTTTCTGTTTTATTAAAAGTATGGGTGCAGTAATAATACCATCCTCGTCTAAAACACGCTTGAATACCTACATTACTAATACAACCTTCACATAAGTGAAACGCGAAGCATGAAAATCGTTTGATGTTTTGTCTAAAATGAAGTGTCTCATTGCACATTACAGTAATTTTCGCTTCTTTCACATCTACTTATGTAAAGAGTAATAGGTCATTTTATTGGTGTTCCTATAAAATGTGTAATAATAACATTGTACAATTCGTGAATGATTGGTTGGAATGATAAATTTTTATTTATGGGCCCCTCCAAAAATCAAATCATGGATCCACCCCTGCCTGCGAGGAGGGGACTGCGTAGACTTTCTACTCCTCCCCTCGCAAAAATAATCTGATATCCTATACTATCATAGGTAAAAACATCTAATTAACGAATGATACATACACCATGTCCTCCCTTTGACTCTAATGCATTCACCCAATCCTTTCTCACACCGGGGCTTCTCACCTCCTCAGGCGTCGTATTCCGGAGCCGTGACGTCACATCCGATTCGGCAGGGCGGGCGGCGCGTGTTAAGCACGCGGCGGATGTATATCACTACGCAACTATACAAGCCATAAAGCCCCGGAGGGTGAAAAGCCTGTCTGGTATCGCAGATGGTGGTGATGACCTTTCGCAACCTTAGAGATCGCGAGGCGTCGCATTTATTTAAACGGTTTGTATCTTTTCCTTCGGTACGCGTCCCATTCAGATTAGTTTCCTTGGCCTTGTGGATCATCCAACGCATGAGTGATAAAAATAGCGACCTGATTTTTTTAATTCATTGAATATGAATCGCTCGACCTCGAAGTAAGATGTTTCAAAAAATATAAACATAAAATGTCTTTAAACTTGGGAGTTTGTCCAACTTGAAATAAATTAGGATTAAATAATGGATTTTGAAACGTAAATAAAGAAAGAATGTTCATTCAGAAAAAAAATCAGTATTTAAAAAAATATTAAACCGTATTAAACTCATAATAAACATTGTTTATATATTTACAATTATACCACATTATCTACATAATCAATAAAAACAAATAATTTGTCAATTAATGATCGAAAAGGATATAAAAAATAATGAATATTCTTCAAATGAGATATACGATAAAGTGACGCAGATATTTCATAACGAAAGAAAAATGACATCTCGTAGTTGAATTCTCGTTTAAAATTCAACATCAATTTAAAAAGATTTACAAAATAGATGAATATACGTTGACCCAAATTTTCAGGGCATCACTAAATTAGATGTTTTGTCTCATCGAGCTAAAAATTAGTCACAGCAATTTTCGAAAATAGAAATACGTAGCCTTCGTTAGACAGGCTCCTGAGCCCTAGTTTCTGAAATGAAATCTCGGGCAAAAGGAAGGTGTCATTCGGAACGTATCGTTCATGCGGAAGACAGGACGAAACGAACCACGTAATCAATAATAATAATAATCCACGAGAGAAAAACCAACACGTTGAGAGAACTAAATAATAAATAATTATTATTATTATTATAAATTTTTGTCAAAAACAATACAAACTGCGTATGACCACGTGGAGGACAATAAACTAATTTACTCTCCGGAAGCAATCAAGGGACCATCCCATCAATTCCGACCAAGGGGGCACTAAGAGGCGGATTCAAAAATTTCAGCAACAATTCCTAGATAAGATAAAAAGTTAGCTACGAGTTATAATACTAATAGAATGTCTATATGTTTGTAATTTAACATACAAAAATTATTTTACATGTACAAATTATTACCGAACTATTGATTATTCTGAGTATAGTGTTTAAAAATCATAAGAATTGAAATAACACTAAATAAAAGATGTATTGTTATAATAAACACGCCCCTAGACAAAGCCTAGAGAACCTGTATTAGAAATCTGCCTCTACCCGAAGGAAAAACGGAGAAAAACCCTGGCCAGGATGAGTAAATTTAAAAAAAATCTAATCCAAACATAAATCTTTCTCTCAAATTAATATGTTTGAGTATCTGAACCGTATTGACGAAGAATGGGGACTTGATTGGAATTGATGGGATGGTCCCTTGCTTGCTTCCGGTGAGTAAATTAGTTGTTGTCCTCCTCGTGGTTGTATGCTGTTTGTAATTGCATTTTTGGCAACAAATTTATTTATATTATAATAATTATTAT
Source organism: Laupala kohalensis (assembly GCA_002313205.1). Taxonomy (NCBI): domain Eukaryota; kingdom Metazoa; phylum Arthropoda; class Insecta; order Orthoptera; family Trigonidiidae; genus Laupala; species Laupala kohalensis. Next base: position 786,504 of record NNCF01127589.1, on the reverse strand, counting down.
TTGTACTTAAAAATTTATCAGTTCAGTTAGAAACAAGAAAACGAATGATTTGCAATAAAAAAATATTGATGCATCATATAGAAGAAGTACTAAAATATTCTTATGTTTCAAATAGAAAATAATAAAAAATATGACCATTTTCATTTTGAGCATTTAACATTAATTTTATTCCAAAATTGCAATAAACGTATGTTTAAAAATTATTTTCCATAATTTTATCAAATTTGCAGGTATTAACCCAGTCTTTATTGTAAAAAATTTTGAAAGACTTGCATGTATGTCATAGATATTTAAAGATCCCGGTTTCTTGGTTTTAGAAACAACATATGCGTACATTCACTTTGAATTCAATCAAAAAATTACTTTTTTTTACAATGTATCAATATGAAAAAATATGTGCTTGATTTATTTAAAAAAATAAAACGAAACTATTATATGATACATTTCCATAATAATGAAACGTTTCTCATGTCGCCAATAATGTCAAGTTCAAGCACATCAGATATCCTTGTATCATTTCTAGGAATGAGCCGATTTTGCCTCTCGATACTCCTCGATATCACAACATCGCGATTCTCGATATTTTTCGGTTATAACTCTCAATTTGAATCAAAGTTCAAGTATTAATAACAAATAAAATTCTCCTTTCACTACATTAAATATGTAATTCAATTTAAATTGTGGGTGTTAGGAGCAATATTTAAATTAATCCTGCTTGTGTTCTCAAAAATAAACTCGTAAAATGTTATTCGACGTACCGTTAGGTCTGTCTCTTCTTTATTTCTGCTGAAACCGAATTGGTAATAAAGGTTGTTACAACCAGAAAAACGAAGCTCAGAATAGATGAAGGATAAATGAGAAGAGGAAAGTAACATTCGATAGCTCTTGGCCGGCGTCTTTTGATTTTGGATTTGATCTCACGGAATGAAAGTAATTACTGAAAGACATATACGAACAATGAATTTGATGTGACATATTAACAACAAAAAGCAAAATGTTAAAGATGGTCTAAATGTGCTGTTGACGCAATAACCAAATTTTTATGGAATAATAAGTATATAAATACAATATAGAAATTTATATTAAGGAATGAGAAATCGAATTTGGAATTGAGAATCTAGCAAAATATGGATTCAGAATCGATATATTTTGGAATCGACGAATATCTAATTATAATAAATGCACATATTGAGCGTAAATAATACATGTATCTACGACCGACATGAGAGAAATGGATCATGAGTTAATGAAATGAAATAGTATAACATTTTTTAAAATGGGGCTTTAGGGCTCGCCAACGCCAAGGTTATTAGAGCCCTTAGCATAAATTATTAAAAAATTATTCTAAGAAAATAAGAAGTAGAGGAAACAAAGTAGGTAAACAAACAAGAGCAAGAGGAGAAGAGAAAACCAACAGTGAAAGAGGGACTGACGAAATACGAATCAGGAGGATATGATCGGGTGACAAAAATGGTCGAGAAAGATAATTAAAAGAGAAGATCGCAACAAAGAAGGTTTCATGAAGCGTGTTGGTCCAACGTCTGTAGAGGGCCACTTCGATTGTAGGAGATTAACGTCCGGGATACTCGAGTGCGAACAACAAGGTCTGGAGGACTGTGTGTTTCTCTTATACAATGCAGTTGTAGTGACCGTTCGTCAACTATAAAGAGAGAGCAAGGCTGAACGCATTATGAGTATTGAAGGTCAAGATGGAAAGACTTGATAGCTGTTAAAAATGTTCATTTCCCATCTCAGTATCTACAGGCCTTCTTTATGGCTGTTGTAATTGAATGTGTTATGAAAATAAAAATATTACTTCCTCCTCATAATGTAATGAGTTTTCAAAAGAATTCTTCAAAAAAATTAATTCGTTCGTTAAACAGGATTGACTGTAGGAAATGAGATCATAAGTTAATGTGAAACTAAGAACAATTTTTGTGTATTTAACTTTAATATCACGAAGATATTTTTTTCTCCATGCATTCACGTACATTCTCCTTCAATATTCCATTGGAAGATGAGAAATCGTCTCAGATGAACTTGAAAGTATTTTAATGTTTATGATTTTAATAAACAAACAACAATATATGTGATAATTAAATTCTTGTATAAGTAATTTCACGAGTGTTTGGTTTATAATTGCTCTACTCCATAATTATGATTCATTATTTTTTACATTTCATACAATTTGCAACTTTAATCGAAATATTGAATACAAATATAAACCCTCCACACATGGTGTGCTATTCTTTAAACCAAAATGTTCATAAGAGTAAAAAAAATTTCTTTACCACATCGCGTATCGCCTGTCCTTGAATTATTTCATTTGTATAGATTGAGAATTAACAAATACATTTACATCTCTCAAAAGAATTTAATGATTTCAGAATTCATGTAATTTTCTAAACATTGCAATAGCACTATCTTGTGATCCTGAATGAGCTGTACATAGTAATACAGATTAAAGCAATTCATCAAAAAGATGCGAACCAGGAGGGGTGACTTGAAACAGTTATACATTATTTTTGACAAACAAAATCAAAATTAAGAGAGCAATATTTAAATAAGGTCTGCAAATCGGGTGGTAAGTATGAGAAAAGGGAAAACGGATGAAGAGGAAAAGAAAGGAAGAAAAAAATAGAGAAAGAGAGGAGGAGGGAAATAAAAAAGAAAGAAGGAAAGAAAGACAGAAGGGAAGAAAGAAAGAAAAAGAAAGAAAGGGAAAGGAATGGAGGAAAGAAGGGAGGAAGGAAGAAAGGAAGGAAAGAAAAAGAGAAAAGAAGAGATAAGGAAAAAATCTCTTATTTGGATATAATGAACAAAAAATTTAAAGTAGAGTTCCTTACTAAAAAGTGAGTAAGAACAGAGGCAAAGTCGAAACATTTGATGGCTTCGCGAGGTGTCAAGTCGTCATATCGAGTGAGAATCTTTGAAATATGGCACACCTCAGGATGCGAGTTACTCGACCGTACAGGGAACGCACAGATCNTATTATAACTCGCAGCTAACTTTTTATCTTATCTAGGAATTTTTGCTGAATTTTTTGAATCCGCCTCTGCCTTAGGGCCCTTGATCGGAATTGATGGGATGGTCCCTTGCTTGCTTCCGGAGAGTAAATTAGTTTTTTTCCTCCACGTGGTCATACGCAGTTTGTACTGTTTTTTGACAATAAATTTATTTTATTTATTTTAATAGAACGGCAAGCAAGAATGCGATCAAGGGCTCTAAGGCAGCGGGAGATTTAATATTTCACCACACTCCTAAGATAAGAATAAAAGTAGTTTGGTGCATGTTATAATATTAACAGAACACCAAAAATTTGTATTTATTAGAATATAAAAGAATCACAAGTAAGTATTATTCTAAACTATAAATTATAGGGAAAATATTGTTTATAAATCGTTACTATTAAAATAACTCTAAATTCGAGATTTATTATTTCAATAGAAAGAGCCAGTACCCCAAGGAAACCCGGAAAAAAAAATCATCGAACTACATTGGATTGCTAATAATGACACATTGTTATCGTTGCCTGGGAGGCACCCAGTAGTTTAGAGCGAAGACCCCATGAGAATCGGGAGGTGAAACGACATGTCTAGAAAAATTTTGTTGGGGTGAATCCCTAAATGGGATCTGGCGGAAAACTCCCCGCGAGTGAAGTATAAATAAATTGAATAAAATAAAATGGTAGACAAATGAACAATGAAATCTAATGTGTTATATCATCAAGAGCTATTAATTGTCGGTGTTTTGACAAAAATTCTGCCCTCCCCTGAAAAAAAAATTGTCCCTTTTAATATTTCTCCTAATATTTGTATGCACATACACAAACGTAAGTATGTAGAGTCTACATATATAATATGTACGTGATTTTCCCTCTCTCCTCCCTACTGAAAAAAAAAAATCCTGGGTACGCTCCTGTTGGCAAATTGTGATTCTCTACAACAATAACTATTGTGTATTACTTCTTAATTTAATTCTATTGTTTTCGAACAATTATATTCATAGAAGAACTTTTGTAGATTGAAAAGCAAACAAGTAGGTAATACCAAAAGGACACGCGAATATCGAGCGCTGGGTCCTACAATTCATTATTATTACACCTAGAACCTTGTCAACATATCTAAGAAAATTATAAAATTCTATGAATGTAGCTTTTACAATTACTTCTTTACTTTTCGGTTTTGAATTGAACTTTTAGCATTTATTGCTTAATCATGTGTAAATAAAAATACATCTGTTTAAGCGGTACCACTTAATCAGATATATATTTATCCTATATTTTTTCTTCGAAATTGGACGATTTAATCTTCTAAAAAAATTATAACGTGTACTGATATTTATTTCTGGGACCCAATTGTTTGAGAAGAAACTTTCATGCGTACATTTTACATTCATATTACACATGTTTCAACGGCCAGAAAACGGACTATAATAAACTGAAATTTTTGTAATTATAAATGTTTAGAAGATAGAAAAATCATAGAAACCTTGATTGACAGAGCTTCTAATGAAATTGGTGAAGTAGTTTCTACAAGTCAATCATAAACAAGTGTTACATGATATTTCATCGAGTCATTCAAAATATTTACAGAGAAGTTTTCGAAATAAGAATAACGCACATTTCCAGATAAATATAAATTTAATCTGTTGTATTTGATAAAGTATTGCATGAAATGTCACAAAAAATAGAGTTCGTCGCGTTATCGTAAGTATTGAGTTTATGCATCAAAACAGAAGGAGAGGAGATGAATTATAAGAATCGAAATGGTAGCGAATGCTAATACGCCACAAGACGTACTGAGACATCCGGCAGGAAGACGCTATCCTTCCGTTGATCATGATACACTCGTGACGAAAACTCTGATGAATTGATAAGAAATTGCAGGAATCTTCTATGCCCAGCAATTCCTTTCACTTTCGTATAATTAGAAGAAGGAATAAAGTGTTTAAATAAAGATCGTATTTCGCTGTTGCAGTCATTAGTATATAGTACTCATGTATTTAAATTTAAATGTTGTGAAATTTTTAATTTATAAGAGATGGTGACAGCCTCTTATGGATAAACAGTAATACATTTCAAGGTTCGATTTGGATGTAGGCCAACATACAAATGATAATAAAACTAACAAATTAATAAGTGAAAGAGAGTACAAAATTTGTTTAAAATTAGTATTGTTCTCAATCGATAAACAATGTTATTACATGTGTGTAAGTGGATAAAATACGACAAAGTAACGAGGATAAAATATTAAACTTTACCGAAATGAAGATTCTGATAGCTTTGAAAAAATTTAATGAATACAAAATGAATAGGTACTTAACCACGGAAGCAAAAGGAGTAACTCTAAATAGAATTTTTGAATTTTTCATATTGTTCCCAGAATTGTCTGAATCAATTCAGAATCGGATCCGACTGGAGAGGTCAAATGGTCAAGAAGGATGAAACGATTTTTTGTTCGAAATATGTCAAACCACCAAAAATATAATACGAGACAAAATTAAATATTCGAAACAAAGTATTTCTCGATTCCCACTCTCCTGTTCTCCTGAATTAAATACAGAAAGTTTTGGAAATAACGTTAGTCGTATTACTAATAATTTCTCTAAATATGAATAACTTATTCTGATTGTGGCGAAATATTCGCTGAGCACATTTTTCCTTAATTTATATTTTCATATATTCTAAGATGTAGAACCAAATATTTCATTCTTTTTGGAATAAATAATTTAAAAGGCAAATAATATTTTAAAAATACAGTAATTAAGTGAGTATCACATACAAGAATATTTTTTCGTGAGAACGCACGGTTAGATGGGTGTGTTTCTGCAGCGAGTAATTATGAGTCTCAATGTATAAAAGGGACATAAACAATAATATACATTCATTCACATTTACCAAGCTCATCAGTATTTATATAGGTCTCTATAACAATAATGCGAGTCCCAATACACATTGCATCGACACTAGAACACATGTGCTAGATATCAAAGTACTTATTTGGCATCGTAAATTACAGTTTTCCACCTTAGCTGCTCAGGTTTAAGCACTATACATCAATCACCTTGTCAGTATCTCCTATCATATTTGTTTTTGTTTCCTCGTCTCAAAACATATTGTCTAAAAACAGTTCTTCATACAAACAAATAATATCAATCTTTCACAACGTGTTTCTCTCGTGTAAAGTTCTATTGTGAGAAAACGGAAATGAATACTATCGCCAATCCAATACATCGCACGAACATCAAGTGCAGAAGAATTAAGTTACACTTCCCTCCAAATTTAATTTGTCATGCATCTCGGAGGAAATTGATTTAGTTAGATAATAAAAATAAGATATTATAAGGGAGTTTTAAAAAAATGTGACATAGTTTTTAGAGAGAAAATCTCAAGTGTTTCTTGATACATTACTGCTTAAGTTTCCTTAAGCAGCGTTTTAAGAAGAAAAGACTATTTTAAAAAAATTTGGTAAAATTTTCAACAAAAAAACAATAAAAAGAGACACATAATGTACTTTTTTGTCTGACAAAAAAAGAGCAGATTTTGTACTGAAGTTGTTCTTGGTATTCACTGTTCACAAACGATTGAGATAATATGAACATATACTGAACTATTCATTAGCTATTTTAGTTTAAAAAATCTCCTACAAATCCTGGTTATCTTGCTGGAAATGATACATTCCAAGTGGGACCCAAACTACATATACTAGAACTCAACAATACAATTATATTTCATCCGAGACTTCATTACGTGACAATTTTTATTTTGTGCTCAACATAAAACTATTTAATGTAACAAAAATTTACTTGAAACCGCTCCAAATTCCCAATTGCGTACACAACAGATTCAAGAGGAAATTACCAATAATTACCATTTAATATAAATTATAGCCGCAGAAAATAAATTTTCAAATTCACGAAATATAAAGGAAATAAATTAGTTTTTGCTCACAACGCATTAACAAGCCCTTAAATGCAAATATGACAAAATTTCTGCCTACATCTCCGTCAATTTGATCAAACAGATGCATCTGAGAAAACGAAACATCACAAATGAGAGTAATGAAGTAGTAATTATTCACTGACCTCACAACTGCTTCTGTTCTGCATAACCACGCCTAAGACTAATCCCACAGTAAAATCATCCTAACCTTCCTGTGAAATCCAACGAGGAAACGCAAATTTCGAATCTTAATAGGAGTTGGCGCGTATCCAAAGTTTACCCACACATTCATCAAAAGGACGACAACAAATCGGGAAGACCGCCATGACTTGTCCTAAACAAGCGAACTGACGTCACTCTGATGATAATGTCTTCCGCAGGGTGCAAGAGGGGTGAGTTCGGCGGGAGGGGTGAGTTCTACGTGGGTGTACCTGGCATAAAGCCATTGCGACATATGCTCACGTCGCAAACATCAAAACAACTCGCACTTGTTATTTCGCACGTTCGCTAATTGTCTTAAGTGGTTCATTTTACATGTGTGATGGGGAAACAAAGCTGCATTTGACAGAATCGTAGAAGCACAAATATTCCGAATTAGACAGAATCAAATAGTTGCAAATTTATTTATTAATTTACTGAGCCATATAAGTAGTGAATGGAGTATTAAGGAGAAAAAAAAATACTAGCACAGAAACACTTCACATTGATAGAGCATACAGTAACGAAAACTTCATCGATGCAACTCAATGCATTGGCGTTATTTTCACAACTATTTCAGACAAAAGAAAGATTATCATTTTCGTATCGTAATCAAAAAAATGTTGATCGCAATACTCACATAACTCCTGTAGGAAGACATCCTCCCGGCGGCGCTCGCACGTCACGGACAGACGTTTCGTCCAACACTGAGATGTCCTAACACTTTCAACCACTGAACAATCGTCAATTCCTCTACGAGGTCGTGGGTTCACATCCCGGAGAATTACAATCGAGCGCTTTGGACGAAGGACACGAAAGGGACGCGACACTCGAGGTATGCACGGACGGTCACGAAGGCACGCGTTTGACGGAACGACGAAGTCCAAGACCACGAAGACGGCGGCGGCGGCGCCGTCTGACTCCCGCGGTCCGTGCACCGCTGCACACCATACGATTGGGCCTAACCGCCACCGCAGCCAGTCGCTTCTCCGGTCCCCGCCCCCGCCCCCGCCAGTCAGCGCCGTCGCCGTCGCCGCCACCACGATGCGAAGAGGGCGCGCTCACGCGGCCAGCGTTGCCACCACCACAGCCGTCGCCGCCGCCGTAGCCGCCGTCGCCGTCGCCGCTATTTCGAGCCCGCCCAGGGTTTCCGCGCCGGGAGCGCGCAGAGGCGAGCGGGGAATAAGAGGATGCGTAAGGAGGACGAGGATGAAGAAGGCGCAGTAGGTCAGAGACGAAGAAGTGACGAAGATAGGGTGGAGAGAAGAAAAGACACGAATGTGTCGGGGATTGGAGAGGTAGAGAAGAGGAGACTGTCGGACAGTAGAGGAGGATGGTGGAGAGATAGAGGGCGGGGAATGACAGTGGGAGTGGTGCGAGACGAAGCGTGGTCTCGCGCCACCAGACGGCCGCAGAAGTATACTCTCCGCTATGTAAAAGACGTCGCACGGGGAACCCTCACGAAACGTCCCCTCAGAGGATACATAAAAGAAAGGAAAAAATATTTCATTTTGCTCAGTTACATAAAAAGTTATATTTTCCCTATAACTGAAACACGCAATTGGAATGTCCGTTTCAGAATTATTCTTCAGTCTAATTTACTTTGTCCAACTCTGGCAATGGAGTGAGAAAGATGTTGGTCTGACAAGTGAAAGGTTATCTTTCACAAAATGTTATAACTTTTACTGTTAACTTGTTTTCATATCTCGCGTAGTTATTGAGATATTTACAAAAAAAACCGCTTTGCCGTCCCTTTTGACCCCCACCCACCCACCGCTAGGGGGACCCACTGGAGTGTCTGACGTTCTTTCCCCATTAAAGTGACAACCGAAACCTAACTTTCTGTCAAATTTCGTGTCTGTAGAATTTTTGTCCCTGAATTAAAATCTTTATTTAATGGTATACAAGTATTACTGTCAACTATATGAAAGTATTGATTCACTCACCAATTACGTGGTGATCTACTATCAAGCAGGTCCACGCCACAATACGAGAGGTTGATCGTTTTGCGGCCCTTTTTGGCTCCCCCAGGGGAGGCCATCGGTTTGCCGGAGTGTCCGATTTTCTTTCCCCATTAAAGTGACAACCGAAACCTAACTTTCTGCCAAGTTTCGTGTCTGGAGGATTTTTGTCCCTGAGTTAAAATCTGAAATCTCCAATCATTTAAATATACAACATGATTCGTAAAGCTCTACGTTCCAAGTAACCATCACATTAACTATCAAATATCTAAATTTCTATCAACAATAATATAATTAAAACACATTTACATACTTCGTCGTATTCAAAATAAATCTGCTTTGTAATATTAACATTTTTCCTAATTTTTCTTCATTAGAATTTTGCGAGTGTTTCAGACGTTTCAACCTCGTGTACTATCGTTCAGCGTCACACTACACTATCGGTTCAAATTTGACAGTAGTGATTTCAGATGCCGTAATATCAGTTAAACTATCGGTACAAGGAGAAAACTGGTCTGTATAGGCAACAACAGACCGTTTCACAAAAGTACAAGTATTGTTCGTACAATTTGTTACAAACAATACTTATATTAGTTACAATAGTTTCACAAAGATTTCGCTAACTTGCCAATAATAGCACTTGATTGAAATGGAATATCTTCTCACTTGTCAGTAACGAGCATTTGCGGACAGTCCAGTCTTTCTCGTTTGGTTCCGCCTTACGTAATGATAAATTTGGTATTTTTAAAACATTTATTAAGCATAGAAAGAAATTGTTTTATTTATAAATATTCCAAATTTCATAATAATAATAATAATGACATAAGCAAAAATAATGACAAATAAATAGATTAGAACAAATAGTAAAATAAATACAGATTCTTTTCCCATAGTACATTTTTGTAATATTCCCCTTTCTCTTGCAGATTTACAGACGTCATTGTAAAGTGTTCTTTAAATTCTCACACAGGCAAAAATGTAAAGTTCACTGTTTTCCTATGACGTCGTACGTGTACGTATGAATAAACCATCTTCATCTTCCAAGGAAGGACTTGAAACATAACGCTACGTTTGAAGCTAGGTAAGAAATACTTGGTTGGTAACGTGGGTATTTTACAAGTTTGTCAGCTACATTTGTTATCAACCGAACTATGTTAGTGGATTACAAGTAAAACACTAGTAAAACTGAAAGAATTCACTTGTAATTACAAATTTGTAAGTGTACCTTTCTGAAACGCTAATATCTGTATAGCTTTACAAACTTGTAAAACTTAACGTGTTGCTTACAAACTTATGATCTTGTGAAATGGGCCCTAGATGAAATGGTGTACAGCTGTGGAAGACATAGAGGTGACGCATACGATCAGTGCAGGAAAATTCAGATGATTCCCGACTCGTCGGTATTTTCATACATTACATTAAAGTTATACACACTTTCTCCAGACGAAGACATCCGAAAAAATATATAGTAAAAGTTTCACTAATGGAAACTTCTCAATAGCGGACAATTCTCTATTGCAGACATTTTTTCACGCTCAGTCACTTTATTTTACATTGATCTTAACCTCCCAAAAGCGGACACTTCTCAATAGCGGACGATTTTTAAGGTCCCATGAATGTCCATTAGAGAGAAATTTCACTGTACATGCGCAATTCCTAGCTTATCTTTACGAAAATATTCAAAGATTTCATCACTTTTCGAAAAAGCTTCACTTAATACGTGTCTGTAAAAATAACAAATCTTCATTTAAAATAATGAAACGAAGGTAGAATATTTGTAGCGATGTATCGTTTCTAAAATTTGAAATGAGGTCAGAAAACATATCATTTATCCTTGGTATGAGAAGGACCGTCTAGGTTATCAACGAGCCGTTTCCTTGATCCTTTCGTAACTGGACTTTAGTAATGTGCCTAAAACCCGTGGTTGTCAAACATTTCACAGTATTTATTATTTACGTGAAACATATAACTTTTAAGTCTCAAGAGAACACGCAATATCAATACGATAAAAATTCGTAATTATTTGCGTTGTAGATGATATAATCAAAGAAATTTATAATGTAGATTTTAACACTTTTCATACTTATGTACCAGCATTTACATTCCCCGAGAAAAGACAAAATGTTTCGAATTACTGAATATTTTGTAATATTACATTTTCCAAAATTTTGTACTATGTGGTCTCATATTTTAAATCAACTGTTTCATATGTGGTGCTTGACCAACGGGAAGGCTGCTGATATTTGAATTAATTTTTTCTAAATCTACTTATCCATTAATAGTTATTTCCTCTTTTTCCAGCGTCGTCAAAACAAATCTTGTTTAATACTAGTTTATATGTGATGAACATTAAATTGGTTAAATTTGGCTAAATGGCGAAAATCTCGGATGGGGGAGGGGGGATGTGGCAATCTCCTTACACCACACCATTCTTCCGCTCATGAACTACCTTTATAATGTAAACAGACAGTATATATTCAAAAGTATTAGAAGTTTCCTGGAAAAATTAATTATGTGTAAAAAGTATCCAAATTTACACGTGTAATGCTACAGAAAACTAGATAGATAACAACGTATCTTGATTAAAATGACATAATTATGAAAATCTTTTGATTCGACGTTGTGGAGCATATTCATGTTCTATCAGGGCTATTTTTAACGAGCAGCACAGCACATCTTGTGCGGAACGAAACCCTGAATTGTGCAGCTAAGAAAACGTTCTTATTTACAGGTAAAGTTAAATGGAAACAGTTACTTGATATGAAACAAATGTATGAGGTTTCTTTAAATTAAACAAACTAATTATATTAATGTATTAAATAAAGTGAAACTTTATTTATAGATTTTATCTAGTTATATGTTCTATTTCACTTTGAATCTCGAAACTTAGAAGTCACATCAGTTGGAAGAAATCTCCTTACATATGTAAGTAAATGAATCCTCAATTTCTTAATAACGTATCGTTTTGGAACTTCTAGGGAGACGCTAAAGAAAAGTGAGAGATTATCATGTTCTAACATAAAAATTTGTTGTAAAAATTTCCCTTTGCAGTAGTGCAGCGGAAGAAAGAGGGGCGCCAAAATATTTGTGCAGTACAAAAGAAAAAAAAAAGGTGTAATTCCGTAGAGAGGCCGCCGTAGAAGAAGTTGCGCGTCTGCGCGAGTGTCCGTCTGCCATAAGCCTTCCGACGCATCCTTGCACAGTTCCGCGCAATGGAGAAACCGAGAGCGAGCGGCCAGTGTTGCGTGGAAGGAAGCGCTGTCTGCCTTCTTCACTCTCGCTTTGGCAAAGCCCCGGCGCCTCCTCCGCCCGCAGAGTCTCAATAAAGTTCAGATACTTCTAACAATAATTATCAAATCTGATAATATGAGCGATCTCGCGATTGTTTTTGAATGTCCTGATTTTTTAAAATAAAAAAATAAACTATTATTCATCATTTCGTCTAATAAAATTTGGAACTTGAGGGATTAATATTTATTTTTTATTTATTAACTACCAGAACTTCCCGACATTGCCCGGGATTCGAGAAGAACATTAAAACGATCATTATTGGAAATTCCGGTATTAAAACGTCCGTCAACAGATCAGAAATTATTTAACTCATTTCGTCCGGCGTTACCCGGGGTGAACGAATGAATGAATGAATTAATTAATTAGTTAAATCTTTCATTAACCCACATTGAAATTCATATATCTTATATGATACATTTTATATAGATCAATAAATTCGAGTCCCGAGTACATCGACTCTATGGGACGATTACACTTAAAAATACACATAAAGCTTAAAGAGTAGAAACGGTGGTCGACCGTTACATCTAACGCAACTCAAAACACTTCCATGAAACATCAAATCATAGAGACTTCCACTGGAAAACATTTCATTAACACATATTTTACTAACAATATTTAAGACTATGGAAGAGAATTCGTGAAATCTTCACGTTTAGCTTACCCTAAGTATTGCAACATCGACAACATTTGAACTGATAAATTCACAAAATTCTTTAGTTAAACCATCATACTTTATATCCATTTCAGTTCATAAATACGCTATTAATTATTTACATCATTGAATAATAGAAGGTATCAATATCGTATATCACAACTAAATGTTTTCTAAGTGATTTAATTTTTTAAAAATATTTATCTCTTTAATGTTATTTGGTAAGACATTAAACATTTCGGAGCTTAAAAAGGGAGAAAAAGTATATGTACGGAGGTTTGGTATTGGTATTTGTACATCAAATTTACTCCCCAAACTCATGGTTTTCTCCATTACTTAATCTCTTTCCTTGCTACTTTTGCTATAGAGCATTTTTAACACTTTATAAACAAACATATTTCTAAATGGCAAAAAAAATATTAAAAAAACAACATACTTTGCATTTTAGTTCCAATAAACCTACAAAAGAGTCCTCTGAAGTTTCAAATAATATCATCGTTTACTTTTTCCCATTTCCATACAACGGAGATTCAGTTTTATTAATATAGATGTACATAGATACAACATCTCTGACCCAGTTGTAAATACAGTAAATACCTGGGAATAAAAACATCTTCAAGTATGGGGTGGTATGAATAAAACCTCTCAAGAGACGGTTTTGTTATAATTTCCCACATAATTTCAAATGCAATCGATGTAAAAGTATCAGAAATTTAATATAGAAAAAAAACAGGACGAAATTTGGATTGTCTTTCCTGAGACTTCAGAACGTTATTCACCAAAACAATCGCAAAACTAAATTCTAACCAAACTCGAGAACATTTTGCAAATAAAGCGTTTAAATTTAAACGTTATAATTGATAATTCACGTTTTAAAGCACCATAATTGACGTATAACTCCTATTATTACTACTTTTAATATAAATGGAAACATTATTCAAAGTTTCATTTATTGTAACAATACATCGTGAATTTAGTGTTATTTCAATTCTTATGATTTTTAAACACTATACTCAGAATAATCTATAGTTCGATAATAACTTGTACATGTAAATTTACAAACATATTTGCGTTAAATTACAAACATATTGACATTATATATGTATTATAACTCGCAGCTAACTTTTTATCTTATCTAGGAACTTTTGCTGAAATTTTTGAATCCGCCTCTGCCTTAGGGCCCTTGATCGGAATTGATGGGATGGTCCCTTGCTTGCTTCCGGAAAGTAAATTAGTTTATTGTCCTCCACGTGGTCATACGCAGTTTGTACTATTTTTTGACAATAAATTTATTATTATTTATTATTATAAGTATATTTATGTGCCTGGCAAGCTTATACTGCCTTAAGCTGGGAAACCACGTAGATTTTATGATGTCGGTACGAAGTATTATTTTTCAGTTCCCACCAATATTTACTAAAAATCGTGTTAATTAATTATTCCAGGCTAGTTTTGTTCGCGTGAAACTGTTCACAATTGTCGTCTTTCCTTCCTTTTTACTAATATACAGGAGAAAGTGAACAAACTGATTTTTTGTATGACAAAAAAGCTTCTTTAACAACTATACCGGAAACAATCCTCTTTTTTCTACTTTTTAGCGTAGAAACTAGAATTTATTTTATTACAAGGTGTTGGTTGGGGAAATATGTTGGTTAAAAACGTTATTGAGGATTGAATTCATTAAGCTCCGAAATGTTTTTTTGTGTATATTTTTACTTTAATTATCAACAACTATAAATGCTCTTTATATTATTTACTAGTTGATTACCCAGGATTGTCCCGGATTTTTTTAGACAGATCTTTTGCTCTGGAAAAAATAAAACATATCTACATTGTAAGATCGAAATACTTTTACTTACTGGTTTTAAAGACATATACAGCATCCTAATTTTTCAAATGAATAATAATAATACAAATTTAATTAAAAATTGATTATACACTACACCATCTCGCGGGAACCGCTCCGGTCGAATTTTTCCTTTCGAGGCACGATGCGGCTGCGCCATTTCATTAATACTCTAGTAAAATCTAAACTCGTCAAATTTTTTCGATTTAAAGGTTTTTTAATTTTGTTAAATGTATAAAACAAAATATCCATTTAATTTTATGGTGATTGATTTTTCCCCTCTGAAATTACTCTCTTAAATCGTAGTATTTTAACACTTCTATTTTTAATAACGTCTTATCACTAATTTAGGTTAAATTTTGTGGATAGACATAAGCTGTCGCGGACTTCTTTGTAGACCTCTATAAGACAAACAAAATTGTCATTCATAGTAGTCACCTATCTCTAACCGTTTAGGTGACGTAAGTAAGTATAACATACTTTTTCCCAATTTTATCGACTTTTATAGTCAAAAACCATTATCTTTACTATCACACATTTTAGAAATATTTCTTGACTATCTCCTTGTCACATTCCATCACGATCAGTTCAGAGGTTTAGTCGTGATCAGGTAGCTAACACAAAGACGCTCTTTGGCGTTATGCATTTATATATTAGTATGGAAGTATTGATTGTAAAAAACTGATGCCAACAGATATTAGAAAATTACCTACACTATAAACTAGCTTTTTGTCCTCCATGTGTTCATATGGAGTTTGTAAATGCTTTATTATAACAAATACGTTAGTAAATATTTAAATACAATAAGTTTATTATTCTACAATAAGTTAGGAGACCCGAACTTTGAGTTCTCTGTTTACGAATATGAGACAAGACATATTTTTCCAGTATCTATTTTTAGATCAAGTAATTCATCGCATACATCTCGTGATTTTCCTGATCAAACGAACCCGGACATCAGTAATTCACACAGATCATTACAATTTTGATTTACAGGGACTTAAGACTGCAGAAATTTGGCATCCTTGCTGGCATCTGTATACAAGCATTGGAAAATTTTCTTTTTTTTAAAACCGGAGTCATAAAACCCCATACGAAATGACTGTTAGTAGACGTGACTTTTCTTGAACATCTGCTGCAAGATGTCTAATTCATGGTCAAGGACGATACTGACTTTCATGTCACGATGTTTGCTCCCTTCTCTATTTTCGTCCTCGATCTATTTCTTTTAAACAGTACCATTCTTGATCTCTAGTACAAGGATGGATCATACCTCCATTACAATAAATCAGGAAGTGTTACCGCGGATACGCTGTGAAAATGAAAAAAAATTTTGTACGATTTAGCATTTGATGGAAATGTTTCACAATAGATACGGGATCCACCTATTATTAAAAATGTATTATTAACGTATCAATGAAATGCCCGAGAGAAACAAGTTTTTCAAATATGGCAAAGCTCTTTGGTCAAACTTTCCTGCGACAGTTCCTCCACTATATTCTAATGACACAACGCCTTTCCTTTTTTGTGAATGTTCTTGTACTTCACATTTTCATTTTATTTCATTTTGTCCAAAGAGTATTTCGAATGAATTATTTCATGACAATAAGAGAACATGGAAGAAGAATGTAGGGAAGGTATATCTTAAAAACTTTAAATGATGAAGAATAACAATTTACCAAGCATATTTCGAAAAAGAAATATGTAAAACAAGCGAATACGACCCTTTCCCCTGAAGACAGAAACACCGATGATGCCTGATCACTTTCTGAGTCATTGAAATTATAAGACCTGAACATTTCACACAAAATATTTACATTAAAAATAAAATTTCTCATATTTTTTTAATAATTTAATTCACAAGATGACAAAAAATATGCCTATAGATTCAGGATATAATTTCACACCAAATGCACATAATGATATTTTTTGGTGAATAGAAACAAGATTAAAAATTTTGAATGAAAACACAATGAAATCAAGTTTGTGGATTCAATGATTCTCCATTTATTTTCCACGCAGCAATCACTAATATCAGCACATTGGTTACCAAGAAATAATTTTTCAGAGATGTGTTAAATGAAATCTGTATAAAACGATTAAACAAATTTATCGCGCAATAAAAAAATTACCTATATTAGATAAGATGTTAAATAATTCATTCATTTAATTAAAATGCTTTAAAAACTATTTGTATGAGCCTTTAATAATCATTTTATGTTTTATTCCTTTGTTCATTTGCATTATCCTTATTCAATTAAATGCGTATCATAATATTTACAATTTCATCATCTCAGTTTCATTTTATAATATATACAAAACATCTGCTCTCTCTCCTTCAGTGCTCACAATTTTTCAGAGTACTTATACCTGAATAATCCTTCCTGAGCTAACGGAAACAGATTAATATCTTCACAAACAAATAAATAACATTGTTCAAAAATCTGTCGAAAACTACGTTTTACCACGCGGGACGCAATTACCACTTTACTCTCTTTTATAAAGCAATGTAAGTAATCAACCGTATTTACCACAATTGTACGGCAAAAGGCATTCCCCAATAATTATGAAATATCAATAGCCTGAACAGAAGGGAGGATAGAAGGCGTAATAATATTTTCCTGTTGGACAGTTTCGTAATGGGATAGAGAGATCTGACAGTAAATCAATACAAATCATAAAATGGTAGGTGATTACTAAATTTGTTCCGAAACAGAGTAATAAGTTTTGTAATCAATTTTAATTCGGGTTCACGATTTTTATATAAAGTTCAAATTATGAGGAAGAAATAAATCCATCATGAGGGACGATTATCCGTGCGTTTGTACAACAATTAATTAATAAACCAAAAACAATATGGAGGCCCGTATCGGTCTTTACTCATAAAACATATTTTGATATGAGGCCAAGCAAGAAAAGGAAACGAAACTAGCTGTGTTCTTAGAAAAATTGATAAGAGCTACATCTTATCACAAACTAAAAATTAAAACGATACTATTTTCTAAATACTAATATCCTTCAAACAGCAATTTCAAGAATCAGTCCTTTTCAGTAGAAATAAGTTAATACTCATTTAACCAGAGCAAACCACAAAAAAAAAATACTAAAAAAATGGAGAATACTGCCATGAATAAGTGTAATAGACCCGTAATATTTAACATTTGTCACCGAACGTCCTGGTATATCTAACGTCGAAACACGCCTAGAATACCTCACCGAGTGCCCGACAAATCCCCGTCCAAGGCTGATCTGCGCCTAAACACACGTAATTTGCAGGCCGCTGGGAACGACTTCCTTGAGTCTTTTTCCTGGATGCTGTCGAGACAATAGCGACGGTGTCTCGATCTAACCAGGCCACTGGGACGCCAACATTGTCCACTAGATCGAATACGTTCTTTAGGGCTTTTGGTGCATTAAGAGGGGAACCGCAACGAAAGAGGAGAGAAAGATAAATTTGGCAAGAGGAACGAACGGAACAGGTGCTGGTTGTTATGTTCTCGGTATAATTAGAAGTATATGAAGAATCAAAAACATAAACGTGGCGGTAGAGATGAAAGAAAAAGTTGTTTAAATACGTTTTCGTCCTGTTTAGTGAATTAACATTAGAGAACGAGTATAAAAACATAACAATTAATATAAATTATATAAATAATGGAAATTACTAGTCCCTATGTGAAGAAGATCACGATAACATTTATTTTTCAAGAAAAAACTAATAGGATGGAGATCTTCTGGGTTTCTGCAATCACCTTACATCGGAGCGATATTTATTACCATACGTCGAGTTCATAGTGTACTTTGGTATTGGTCGATATATAATAATAAATATTGATAAATTATCCTGTCATTTAATTTTAACTCTCCATTTTTCGTCTACAAACAGAAAAATTGTGAAAGAAATGAATTTAAATATACTACAAGACCATTATTTGTAGAATGGTGTCCAATTCAGATGAGAATCATTAAAACAATTGACGGAACCTAATGAAGTATTAAAACGAATCGTTTTTTGATATACACGCTTGACGATTTTCCTTCATTCTAATAACCAATATTATATTGATAAAAACATTAACACATTTATATTAACGTTCTCTAAATGTGCTGTTTGAAATATAATTGTAATATTCATGTGTCCATTGTAGTTACTGTGAAATGCTTTGAGTAACTAGTCGTAGAACTTTAGTAATTCTGGACCTAAAGAAGAACTAAGATTTCGAAACTTTTATGTTTTGGATTTTATTTGACCTCGACTAAATAATCTGAATATGCAGATGGATATAGGGGCCAAGGATGAACATTTTATTTGTACACAATTTTATTAATGATTTAATAAGTTATTTAAAACTTCAGGTTCACTTTCTCGCAATTGCGAAGGGATAAAAAGAGGAAAAAAGAGGAACTTAGATATGACGAAGGTCGAAGCGCAGGAAGCTATCACAACGGATAGACGGAGACAGCGATGATAAAAAGGACAGAGAAGAAAGAATCAAGGATGAGATGCCAGCTGGCAACGCTCTCGTAAACTGTTACGCGAAATTGCAGTTCGGTTCGATTTTTTTTTTCTTTTTTTGAAAATACACTTCACAATGGCGCTGTGCGTAGATTTTAATCACTCTTATTGTTGGCTGCGTTACGAATTCATTTATGTGTCCGTCGCTATGAGTCATACAAACTCACGAAGAATTAGGACGACTATGTACTTCATTTTTCAGTCTGAGGTACGGGGACTACACTAAACGGATAAGTTAGTCGCCGAAACGTCTCGAATCTACGTCACCCACACTTCCGTGATCTGTTTTGTCAGAACACAATTTGTAAAGCACTTGAATCATTGCCAAAATATTCCCACGAACCAAGTTAAAGAGGACGCATTTATTTCATATTATGAGTTCATCATTTAAGAAATTCGAAATTACTCGCAAGGAAATGCATGAAAATTTGGAGAATGCGTATAGTTAAAGCGCAAAAATTTGCAGAATCCAAAGAACTATTTAAAATGTAATTCTAAAGCGTTTCAGCCCAATTTTAAGAGATATTTTGGTGGCACTAACATGAGATACAATCTCTACCTTTTTTACCAAAATTAATAGTGTTTTCACTTCTTTTTGTGTGTGTGTGTGTGTGTGTGGAGGGGGGGTGAGTTAAGGTAAATTATATACGAGTTTCCTTCTGGAAAAACTTGTCCTAACTGACGTGCATGAATATTTTCAATATCTAAATCGGAACCTACGTGCAATTTAAGACACATTTTGCAATGGAACTTTTAGTATTTTATGAAAAATCAAAAATAAATTTTTTGAATGTTGGGTGGTAGCAGGATATGGGGATAACATGATGCCTCTGTCTCGTACCAGGAGAATTACTAGGACACCTCCATGAGGTGGATGATACATGGAGAGTGAGTGATGATCAGACAATATTTATCAAAGAGCATTAAACTGCAGAGGAATCGCGCTGCAGATCTGTATTGATCACCACAAATCCGATGAGTTGTCATTGTAATAAAGTCTGTACCACAATGATGTTGAACACCAATTTCAACAACAATTAATATTAACTTAGTATGGAATATTAGTAATTATAATCCAACTAACTACATTTTGCGAGGACATGGAACACCAAAAAAAAATGTTCGAAAACGATACACCTCATACTATAACATCCTGTATTCATACTTTAGAATAGAGGACGTTTCAGGAAGTAAGGAATTGAAACTGTGGCATCTGCCAGACGCAATATTTAGTGATACTTAAAAAACGCCGAAAAGAAAAGACAATTCAGTCTAGTGTGATTAAGGTAATCATACTTTGATAAATAATATACTTATACAAATACTGCTTTAAGTTGTACCCAATTCATGGTTTTAAAATATCCTATCCATAACTCGTAGAGCTACCATCTTACTGACTTGCGTCACAGGACCACAAACTATAAGCTAAGACTTCGTCGCAATCAAATAATACCTGTAAGTTATTTCTTATAATAATGATCCACAACAATTTAGTACAACAATCCTATCATTATTTCCTGTAATATTCTGTAGAATAAGCCAGCAACATCATATCTCGTGGCAAATGTTCAGTGCAAGAAACACGTGACTGAACTGCCCTAGACATTAAGGCCCGGGACTGCCAAAATTACCAAGTGACTGTATCTTCACCGCAGGAAAAAAATATCCATAACATCCCCGTCGCCCTCTCCTCACCGTCCACGTGACATGCGAGAGCCAGAGTGCGGAAGACAAGCGGGGCAAAGCACGTGGCAGCGGCGATCCGCGCCAGACGGACTGCAGAACTTGAGCGAGGAGGAGAGCGGAGGAGAAAGGGGTGTTCAGGGCTGCTTCGGCCGCATTTATTTACGCTCAGGCCACAATCGGGGCGGGTGGGTCGCCCCTACCAGTGCTGGCCTCCGCTGCACGCCACTGTGGGTTCCCCGCCACTGCCGTCACGGCAATTAGGAGAATGCCAGCACGGAGGCATACAAGCACGCGCTCCGAACTACCGTGGACTACCACGATGAGGCGCCACTATAGTCTCTGACCGGTGGTGGAGATTCCAATCCACAAACTGCGTATTTTTCGGCACTAAATACGTAAATAAATGAACAAACAAAATCTAACTTACGTCTCAATTCCGGATAGCTCTGCGGATATCTCATCTGAAGCAATTAATGATATTCATTGTTTCTTGCATCTACACTTTGTGCAAGTGGGTCAAACGTTGGAGTTGCAAAAGATCGACATTAATTTTTGGAGTCACCCATCTCTTCTCGGATGTAAGTTACGTGTATTATATTAAATAGTTATACGTCTTCTACTAATAATGTTGAAGGAAAAAACGACCTTATTACGTGTAAAATAAGGACCAAGTAAAGACACACCTTCTCCTCGCCTTGACGTTACAGTCGTCATTCGTCATGTAACACCTCGAAATGTTTTAGTCACCTGATTAAGACTCACACTTGAGACGAAACGTTGTGATTTTTATTTTTTATTATTGTTGAAGGTGTTAAGGTTTTTTAAGTGTTTTAAATCTTTCACAAGTGTCGCAGGTATGTAATCAGTGAAGAATAAAAAAATTGTTTGCAAATAAGGTCGTTTTATACTTGCTACTTTACGTGAGTTACTCTTCACGCATATCAGTAGTACGGTAATCCATATTATTCTCTGGTTGTGACGTTTTTTATGCAACCATGAATCAACTCCCTCAATTCGTCGGATGTCGGGTTTATTTATAAGAAGAAAAGCGGGATTTATTTTTTAGGATAGCGTGCCCGGACTCCCTGGAATTTTTGTATGGTATTTGACCTCAAAATCGGTTTGAAATGGCCCTCTCGTCAATTTATTGTCACGTATAGAATACGATGTGAGCTTCTGGTCAATGTTATGAAGAAATAAAAAAGTCCTAAATTCATTCAGGATTTTTATTTATTTGTTCATTTGTATTTATATTTCTTTCTTTCATATTTCCATTAATCAAATTAATCAAGCGGGTAGACATTAGACGCAAAAGATGAATGAATCAAAACGTCCAAATCTAATATTTCATACTTGGTGAAAAGAAACCACTTCATCGTCCATGTCGTTTGAGCTGTCATTACCACGATCGCCAATTTATATGGCACTATCTTTGCAGAATAATTCTTAATAATAATTAAAATGAGGCTTGAGATATGAGCTTAAACCCTACTATTCCTCCCGATGGTGCGCTCTTGATCTTGAAAGTTCAAAATTTCGATGAGGGAATGTACACTGGGTTGCATTTTCCCAGATAAAAAATGGTTGTATTTCTTAAACCCTACATTCTACAGAACTTCAAAATCCATTGTTCCGTTCCGATCGTTAATGTCATAGTCCCAAATTTATCTCGTTTAATGTTGGATTAAGGAAAAAAGGCTAAGGATAATATCGTACGAAGGATATCACCGACAGGGGTGGTCTAATGGCAGTGTCTTCGCTTCCAAGATCCCGCTGAGTGGTAGAGCGTGGGTTCAAACCCTGCTCGGCCAAACTAAATGAGGCTTTCCTCACGTGGTCCAGACTAATGTCGATTCTCTACCATAAGTTCCATGGCAACTCAACATCTCTCCTTCCCAATTTCCTCTCCTAAGTCCAACGGTTAGATGGAAGAGCAAGCCTCGTAGCCTGAACCTCGCCAATAGACATAAAATGAAAAAAATGAATGAATATATGCATCTCTGATAGAGAAAGATAGGACCAATAAGACACAATGCCAAGGAAGAATGTGTTTATGGGTTATGAGAGGTCAATCTTGTTTATTACCTGAATCGCAACATTATTGTTCGGAAAACGTAAACATGCTATTCATTACATGAATCTGTAGATAAATATCAGACGTTCAAGAACTCTGTCCTCCAGTTTGCAGTCTGAATCTTTTTTCGTACATCTGAGATGCGGCAAATTCTATTTATAAGTATCTAAATTCATTTCCTTTCCCCTTTTATATCATAATAAAACATGTTTCTTGGCTACGTCTCCAAGGCGTTGAGTCGTGAACTACATACATCCTGTGGGTGTACATGCGTTAGTTAAGGGAGAGAAACTAACAGCGTAATTTGGTAAGTTTTAATGTATTTTGTAATAAACCCCATGTCATGAAAACGTCTGTGGGAATAACAAACTGGGATAGTTCAAATATGTATAAAATAATTCACATAATTATAACAAACGTTGACATAAGAAAGTATAGAATTACTAGCTGCTCCTTTACTCGTCCTACACACATTTAAGGATCGAGAATATTAGGCGAAATTAAATGTATTAAATTACAGTCTTGTGTAAGAATGATATATCTATGCAAGCCTTTGATGGTATAAGTAAATACGATAACAGAAAATGTATTATATACAAATGAAAAATGAGGCATTAATTCTAGTTCCTTATTGGGTACATTACATCAGAAATTCGAAGACCTATTTAAGTTCTTCCTTATTCTTCAAGCTACAGTAAATTACACCCACACATCTTTTTGTAACAACAATACTTTCAACTGGGTCATTCTATAAGGTTAACTTCTTTTATCTGTAAGAGAGCGCTGAGGTATTAATATCACCATAATTGAAGAATTGTCAAATAGCACTCCTTAAAGAACATGGATTACTCTTACAAAGGTTTCAAACAAAAAATAGTCTTATACCCAGTACTAAAAATCGAGAATCTCCAATGCAACAGCAATATTACTTTTATGTTATACAGATTCGTATTTTAGCGTCATTGTGAAATTGATGAGGTATGTTGTATATGGATATTAATGGGGAAATGCAAAAAAACAAAACATTTTGAACCAAAATTAAAAAATTTACGTAATTCCACGGGTTTTCAGCTAGTAAAACTGAAGATTGCCGAAGTGTTAACAACCTCAACGCAACAAAATATTAAAATAGTCACAAAAATGTGGTCTTGAAATATCATTTATTTTTACATTATTTATTTATATTTAAATAGCAAATGAATTTGATGTGTAAATTTAGAAGGAAAAAAATTCATTACCCTTGTGTACTCAAAGAGTTTTTAATGTTTGAAACATAAGAATAGCTTTTCTGGAACAGCTATTCTTATGTCTATTCTTATGACATCTAAGTTTAGATACTTGTAAAACATTGATACAACCTCACAAATATCTACTTCTAAAAGTCCCTTAAGACTCCCGTGAGCTACAGGAAGCTACGCACATATGTGGCATGAAACTGAGTTCCGCGTACATCCGTTTCACTCTGTAGCGGCGGTACACCGTAAAGCACAGCAACGTGAGTGGAGACGTCCGCCTCAAACGTATGATATCTCCTGTGTTGGCTGTGCCGCTGCATCGCTTAAATGGCTTAATTCCTTTCAAGAGACCCATCAGCTGCGAGAGGCAAAAAGAAGAAAGTACGATTGCGCGGGCGCGGGCGGGGTTTCCGCTTCCCCCGGGTATATGACTGTGCCGGATGCATCCACGGAAGCTGCGTTAGGGGATCCGAGTCCTCGAAGTGAGGTAAAACAGACGTGACGGATTTTAATTCAACAGAACGTCTTCTCACCTGACGCATAGATTATTTCATTTTTTTATATATTTCTGATGGCCTTGTCTTAATCAATGTAATTACAAGGCACATTATACCTATTTTAACTCGTGTAATATCTCCTCCCCAACTCGTCGCCTGCAGCCCGCCTCGTTGAAGCTGGTAGTATCATAGAGGATTCGTAATTTAGTATGCTATAATGTCTTATCTGAAAATAGTTTTCGAGCTTATTGTATTTGCTTTGTTCATTTTTATGATATTTTTGTGTTGTGTTATAATCGGAAATTCTGTTACAATTAATGTCCGTTATAGTCGGTCACACAGCTCCCCTTTTAAAAAATCTATCGATTCTACCATTTAGAAAAGTATATATCAACAAGGTGTTTAGAATATTTTTGAAAGAAGTAATGGAGGAAGAAACTCAATTCTAGACAATTAATACGGAGAAATATGAATGTAAATGTTATTAAATAACACTTAACTAATTTCTTATTTAGCTCCAAAATTCTGTAATTTACTACCCATAGAAATTAGACAAAGCAATAGTTGTGTCGAGTTTTCTAAGTCAATTAGAACATTTCTGTTGCAAGCAGAAGAAATAACTATATTTTTTTTCATATCATAGGATAATTATTGTAAAATTAAAAAATTAAATAAAGAAACTAACTTTAACTATAATTAATTATTACAAAAACCTCCTGACGACGACTTCAGCATAAAGTTGAATCGTTGTCACCTTTTAATCACAAATATATAATTATCTATAATTGGATAGTTGAGATGGGCATACTTCAGATGATTTGTCTAAGGTAAAGCTAGGAGAAATGACGCGGTCGGAGAGATTGCGCAAAAAAATATCTTCCACAAAACGGGATGCAAGAAAAAGATATTACAGCTGTGAGCGATGGCCAACGTCAATAATATCCCCCTCATCGTGACAAGGTGCATCAAGAAGCTTTAAAAATAACAAACCTTCCTCATATTGAAACTTACAACAAATGGAGATTTTTGAGAGGACAGATGGATACTTCCTGGTCATACGTATGTTGGTGTCAATAAGGATTGAATAAAATTAGTGTAAAAATTGACTATAGCAACACAATTTTTTATCATTTTCTGAAAAAATTCAAATCAAAAATAATTAATATTTTAAGATTAATTTTTTTAATCATTTCTTAACATTGAATTTTGTTGATAGTCCTTAAGTTCATGAGATGGGTGACATTCCCGTTTCTTTTTGTTTCTGTTCAGAATGCAAGACAGACGTGACGAATTTCCCATGGATTCGATTCCCACTGTAGTTGAATCAGTGACTATTCGTACAATTAGCACGTCCGCGTTTAAATCACAAAACCTGAACCCATGTATAAAATAGCTGTACTTTTAATTTTGACTCAAAATCATGCATTGCATTTTATTGAAGAATGGAATCAATCCAAAAATAAAACAAAGTTTTTTTTTCAATAAGTATTTACGAGATCTTTTTGTTGCAGTTTGATTACATAAAATACAAAAGTGAGTCAATGTATAACATTGATAATCATTTCCCCCCGTTTTTATTTACATAAGAAAATCATATTCTTTTATTCGAAGAGAGTCTCTTTGCTCATTCAGTCACGGCAAATCACAGAAGTATAAAAAACACTGTTATTTCTGAAAGTTTCTTTTTTTATTTTTCTTGGGGTTTTAGGGTTCGTCAACGTCAAGGTCATTAGAGCCCTTCAAGTTTATTTCCATGTCTAATATCTGTTACATGTGGGTCATCCATTCTAGAACATAAGAACAATCTCCCAATTGAAGCAAGACATCTGAAGTGATGACATGTCGGTTAGAGGGTTGTGCTTCTGCAAAATGCACCATCAACGCGGAGTGGGTGCAGCAGGGCGATGTCCGAGGTGACAGCGTGGGCGATGTACTGAGGGGTGAAGGAACCAAAGGCTTTGACGAGAAACCGCGCAGTGTGTCGTGGTGTCTGGCTTTCACCCACAGGTGCCGCGTCGATCGCCTCTGCAGGTTCTTGGCTGCGATCGCTGCCAGGGACAGGGTTTACGGAGAAGTAAACTACCTGGAGATGTCATTAATCTTCCACTCGTTATTTCTATGGTTCTTACTCCCCAGTTATATATTTAGAATACGTAGTTAGTGACCCTAGTGTTACGTGACAATATTAATTTTTAAAATACTATGGTTTCGATGCCTTTCTGAATCAATTTAAGTTGCAAACTTCGTGTCGACGAATGCAGGAAGAAGCAATGGTGTTGATATATCAAAATTTATGTATAATTGGTAAACGCTGCCGAATTTGTCGAGTGTCTACACAATCACGCTAGTATTTCTGAGTTGTACTCTCAGCGTGCCGTTTGTGCAGTGTATATGAGTGTGGAGGAGGGGATTTGCAACATTATGGAGGTGAAATGTCATGGAGTTTCGCGACGCTATCGGAGGAGGTTGAAGTCAATTTATTAGAGAAGTAAGATTTTGGTCTTGGTCAGACTCGTTAAGAAATGTGCATTTCATAAGATGGTCCAAATGAAATTGTTGTGGAGACATCTTTATCTACGTTTGCGTCAGGGTTGAATACTTGCAGTTGTCCACTTTGGGCAACGCACAGTTGGCTATATACACATCACAGCTCGTTTCTGTCACCTCTCCATAGTCACACTCCATGTATTCGGTTTTACTCCGACTTATACGTAATCCATGGCACTCTATTTGTGTTACCCATCTACTAAATGTTTCTTGCAGATCTATTGCGCTTTTGGATATTAGGACTATATCGTCCGCGTAGATGACTTTTGTATGTCCCGTGTGATGTAGTCCATGTTAAATATTAGTGGGCTTAGAGCTGATCCTTGATGAACTCCTACTTCTACGTGGAACGGATCACCAGCATGGCTTTCTATGCGGGTTTTGGTATCCTTATACATATCTTGGACTAGGGTTATGTAGTATTCGGGTATGTTTTGGGCTCAGTGACTGCCATACCAGTTTTCTAGGCACTCTGTCAAACGCCTTTTCTAGATCTATGAATAAGAGGCGCAGATTTTCTTTGTTTGTACGATGTTTTTCCATCATAAAAAGAAATGGCTGATTTAATTTTGAGTATATTTCGTGCAGTTGCACTCGGTGGTGATCCGCCTGGTTCGACTTACATAAATATTAATAATTGCAGTTGGAGGTTGTCTCGTATTTCCTTATTAATATAATACAATGTAATGGATAGTGACCACGTGAAAAAATAATAAATTTTGAGACTATTTCCATACATATATTACATACAGCTTACGTTTTGTCCCACGTGTTGGGACCTCATCATATCTTTTGTAATAAAATGCTTAAAAGGTATAACATACTTTAAAACCCGGGCAAAGAAACTGTTTGCCCTCCAACCCTTATGTTATATCTTTTAAGTATTTTATTAAAATAGCTCTGATGCGGTGCCGACACGTGGGACAAAACGTGAGCTGTATGTAATATATGTCTCAAAATGTATCATTTTTCCACGTGGTCACTATCCATTACATTGTATTATAAACATTAACCCATATTATATCTATTACTTTAGGGTCTAACCTGACATTCTCTGAGAAAGGACGACGACCAAAGAACGTCACCTTCTGTGCTCAGCAGTGGCGGCAATGGCCGTGTTGGTGATAGGGACGGAAGTGGGGCCGCGGACTCCATGGAACGCCGGGGCGGGCGCAGACCGCGCGGTATTTTTAAGACGACGGAGGTCAGCGGCAGAACGGGCACATTGCCAACGCAACCCGGGCTGCTTCTTCTTCTTCCGCCTGCGCTTGCCACCACTCGCAAGCACCGCCTACACCAGCGCACTAGCAACCCCTCTGACGTAGAAGGCGCATTCATTGCCTTCGACCAACACGACTCCGCCGTCAGCATCCACATCGGCATCTCAGAATCAATCATAGCCACAGGTTTTCTCTGGTTTCCCTTCAGGAAGAGGTGGATTTTATACACAAGTCCTGTTACCTCTGGACTAGGGATGGCGGTCTCATTAATGCTATTAAAATAATTAATCTCGAATAAGAGATATTCTAATAGTTGCAATTTATAAACAATATTTTCCGAAGAATTTAAATATTTGATAATAGTACGTATTTGTTAAATACTGTTTTATATATTATTAAATTGTCGATATTTTGATATTAGGACCCTTGATCGGAATTGATGGAATGGTCCCTTGCTTGCTTCCAGAGCGTAAATCAGTTTATTGTCCTCCACGTGGTCATATGTAATTTCTAACTGCTTTTTTGACAATAAATTTATCATTATTATAGAATTTACCGCAACACAAATGGAAGAACGCTTCAGAGCAGAGATTCTTCAATTGAGATACATGAACCCCTGGGGTTCCATCCGCATAGAGACAGAGGTCCGCACGACCGAGGTAAAAGTACAATTTTGAGCTTTTGAAAGTGGATCAATAAAATTGCAGATTATTTAAAATTATGTAACGAAATATTGACGATACATCATTTATTTTCAAACTCCTTTTTTTTCTTTTTCTTTTTCATTAAGAGTTAAAATCAAATTAACTTTTTTTCACTCGTAGGATGGAAATCTTTCAACAGTCTGTACTATTAATAAACATTGTAATTCAAGTAATATGAAAGTTGTCCGAATAGTAAACATTCTTAGTGAATAGATTATTTTTCAAAACCAATCGTGGTTATTATTCTTACAAAAAATTAATTTTTAATAATAATCTTGCATGATTACTGCGCACAGAGAAGCTATGCGCTACATTTAATGTTGCGCGTCTGGAGAGGAGTATGAAAAGGAAAATAATTAAAAACCTTTTAAATAGCAAGGAATTCTTTAATATACTTAGATATGTTAGTAGTATAAATTGTAGTTATGTTGCACAGCCACAGATAACCAGCATAGGTGGACGCGTCGGGGCTTGTTTGTCACCTAACTTACGAGTACATCAAGTAACATCTTTTCCGGAGAAATTCTACCCAACATGGAGGTAAGGTAGGTGTTTAAAACCATTTAATTTTTAAAATAGTTTTACCTCTAAAAGGAGAAGGTAAAAGATGAAACAATGTCATCAACTCATCTTTTAATTCTCTTAATATTTCTTTTGTGTGATTTGCTCCATCTGTTTACGCAGATTTTCTAGGATATTCGCTTAGTATGATGATGATTATAATTGTATTCAGATGAATAAATAATCTTGATCTCCATCTTATACTGACAACCAAAGTTATTTCTCGAGCGAATGTGACTGTGATTATGATTCTGAATGCTGACAGTGCAAANAAGTTATTTCTCGAGCGAATGTGACTGTGATTATGATTCTGAATGCTGACAGTGCAAAGGGCTAGTTCTTGGAATGTATGCACAGCCCGCGGCAGCTTCAGAGATAAATCGAATACGAACGGGAAATAAGTTCCACCAACAATAGGTTTTGGATAAAGAATTGTTAATGTATTACAAATAGTCATTAAAGCCCTTTTGAACTGAGAAAGTGCATTTAAATGATAATGGTATTTAAACGGTAAAAGATATACCGTGTGGTACTAAACGGTCAAAAAAAAGTTTATCGTAAATATTTTCAGGCTAAGAATCAGGTTGAAATTGTCAGAAGTCTAGTGGTTAAGTATTTACTACCTACTATATATCATAACAGGGAGTAGGGTACATTCTTGTGTTCGTCTGGAATGAAGTCCAGGTCTCTGAACTTATTTTAAACATTGCATTATACCGTGCTCCCTATCTTTCCAGGAGTCTATTGTGTATCTCTTTTTTAAAACAAATTCTTTTTTTTCCTATATTTATTGCTTTTATGATGCCACTTCCTTCCTGACATTCCGAAAATTAGATCTCTGCAGCGTGGGATTCTATACTATGAAAATAGTATCTGCCTTGGGACCCTTCATAATAATAATAGCGTATGGGTCTCGGCTCTCTTTAATTGTGACCCATTTTTCTTTGGTCGCGACCCTTTGGGCTGAGCCACATTCGCGATTTAGACGTTCCGTCTTCCGCTACCAGATGGCAGTGGAAGTCGGAACTCTGCTTAGAAACATTTTTGCTGAGAATTAATTTCGTCGAGAGCATCCCATGGCGCTCAAGGGATCTTTTGCATGCAGTTTAATCATACCACATGCCGCAGGTGGATTTTCCCACCCGAAACCTCGACTGGGTTTGAACCCGCGTACTGGGGTTTGAGAGACCACTACGGCCACTGCTTAGTAGTCTGTGGTTGGGTCTTACTTCGGACCCTTTATGGGATGATCCTTTGCTTGCTTCCGGAGAAAAAAATATGTTTGTTCTCCATGTAGTTGTATTCAGTCTGAGACTTCTTTTCACAATAAATTTAATTTAATTATATTAAATTTAAAATAAATGTTTAATGCTCAAGACGAATGATATGAATAGAACAACCTCACGTTGAGCTAGTGGTTTTCTCACATTCCTCAGACAAATGATACCTTATCCCTAACTCGCAACCTAGTATTTTTCCCCTCTCTAATATTGCGAAGTCTCCAGGTGGAAACGTTAGCGTGATGGACAGACGATCAGCACGTAATAAAAAAAAAAAAATTTGAAAGCAAATTAGCAACGAATTTTCTCCATCGGGACAATCTGACAGTGAAGAGACTGGAGAAAATGAATCCCGACGTAAACAATATGACCGAATATGACGTAAACAATATGGCCGCGTGAAACTACTACGTTACGATACAATTTGAAGGGAGAACGCTATTATAACATATCGTTAACCCATCCTCCCTGCATAACTCAGAGGCGTACGTCTTTACTTCAAATGTAACAAAAATTCTTCAATTATACAACCCACGAGTTTCCATCGTTTGTCGATTATTCGGAACGTTTTTCTGTAGCTATCAAGCGAAAATTCAATGTGGTCACGATTCTTTCCCGTGCGACAGCAACTACGTCCAAACGATAATCTACTCAAACAGATGAAGATATTTCAATATTAATGGTTGGACATTATTGTTTAAATACAATAATAAGTATTTTTAAAAATTCTTACATATTCATAAATCAGTAAGTTATACATTTCGAGCACGTGGGGAAACACGATATATTTTCGTTATAAATCTTCAAAGCGTTTGTTAAACAGGAAGTATCATTGCGTCCGTAAATGACGTGCCAGATCTACACGAGAAACATCCTGCAATGCAAACTTGCTTAGGAAAGATCTCGCAAGTAATCTGATGTCGCAAGTAGATAAAGAATTTGTCTAGAACTTATTACATCCACATACTATTGAATCATACTTGTGTAACTATGTTAAAATAAATTTCATTGACGAACATTCAATAAGGCTATTGTTCTACCATCTTAATAAAATTTAATCAAATAAAGGCTCGTAATTTTAATATTCAATCTTTCTGAAGCATGTTCGGAAAGTTGAAGTTCAAACCTTCATTTATACATCGTTTATCTTAAATCGAACACGAAAAAAAGTTCTGATCCTTAACCATAAAAAGTAAAGGAGAAGAGAGTCAAGAGACCTCGAGAGAGTCATTGGGTTACTTGAGACGACCTTTATGAGGCTTACACGGCGAAGGGACGAATACTCGCCCGTAGTCTCCAGTCTGCGATTCAGCTCACTTTATGTATATACTCCGAGAGTTCCACCGAAAATTTTCCTGATATCTTTCTAAGACAAATAAAGTGTAGGGACGCTTTAGCGGGTGCAGTAGAGTATACGCCTGTCGGAATTTAATGACTTTAAAGTACAAACACCAATTTCCGCGCTTGCAAGACCATGATGAATCATATTTCTAGTCCGTAAACCTAGACTATAATCTATGATAAATTCATAAAAATAGATAGATTCACCTATACTCAAAGTCACGATACTTTGCCTAAAATTATTCGATATGGCTGTGTTAAACAAATTGCCAACTTCCACGAAACAAATCATTGAAACTCACTCGCGTGCAGGCAGCGGTTCACAATGTCATTCTCATCAGTTGATAATGTGAGGTTAAAGCATCCCGCTACATCTTGCTAGAAAATTTTCAGGAAAAGAGTGGTCACAAAGAATTTAAGTAATATCCATACAACTATAAATAGTAGTCACAAAAGCGACTATTTGTTGTAAAGAAATACAAGTTAATACCACAACAAACAAAGACACAAAGTAATATTCGTTCCTCACGCTCGATGTAGTAAGTACAGAACAGCGCCACAAGAACAAGTGAATTGAATTCGTGTCCGATGTTGGCAAAGGATTCAAGTTCGAATATCTTGCCAACAGAACGCGAGGTACTCTTATCATTACTCTTATGAACGATGGCGAAGTAAAATCATTGACTACACTGAGTACATGTTCTATACCAATATAAAGCCAGTTAGACTGACTGCAAATAAAGAAACATATACATAATTTATTGTCAAGAGAGCTGTTACAAACTGCGTGTGATCACTTTTAGGATAATAAAGTAATTTACTACGAAATTACTTTACAATAAACTAATAAACACAGTGCGTTTCCATTCATGATTTTTTTTTCTTAACTTGAATTTCTCGAGGCAAAGTCAGATGACTTTGAGTATAGGCTACGTCGTCCGTGTGTCATGGGTCCGTAATGGAGCAAACAAATTGTAATAAAAGAAATAGTTTATAATACAGGCGACGATTATGAATAACTATCCCACTTGTCCATTTATAGTGGCAAAGCCCCAGGTTAAGAACGTATTGTAGTTGTATCCATGTACATAAATTTCTACTATAATTTTAATAAAATATTTTAATTTAATAATATTGATTTTCAATTTGACTAAATTATGGAGTTAAAATATGTTTGTACAGTTGATTATTTAATGCTCTTTAAACAATATCTTGTTTATTTTGATTTTCATCAAAATCCTTATGTCAAACCTATATGGATTGAACTGTGGCTATAATAACCTAGACGTTGGCGAGCCCTTACGCCCAAATTTTTTAAAAAAACTGCAAATTTCAAAGTAACGTTTCTTCAACAAAAATGTAATTTTCTTGTTATTTATTGTCGTCACCTACAATGATCTACAATTATTAACAATAATTATACTTTGTGGAAAAAAGGGTAACTGAAATGTATTTATTAGTAATGTATGTATTGATTTTTTAGTAGTCTGTCGCACAACCTGGCAACGGGACTCCATAGATGGATGTAAGGAAGGGATATCACAAAAATTCTGAAGCAACCTGAGGGACGACACTGCTACTTATTTCCACGCAAATGAAGAAAATAAAGAAAAAATTTTGCTGTTCTTCGATTCTTTTATTAATTTTGAGCAATAATATACTGTTTTTAATGAAAAATCAAGAGCTTAGAAGTAAAAATCACGCTGATGTAAGATGCCATCGTCGATTTACCGATTGTTGGGAGTCAACAAAATAAATTATTTCACAACTTTGCTGAAGATCGCGATACATTTATAGTGCTACCTCGCGGTCCTTCCTGAAATCTAACCGAAATTTAATGAAAGCATTGTAATTGAACTAGAACTAATTGTATGTCAGTGTTGCGTAAATGTTGATTTCCGGTTGTGTGTGTATGTAATACTGTATTTTGTTTCATAGATGAAGTACGTAATGTGAAGAATTAAAGTCAAAATAATTTATCAGTTTCGGTGTTAATAAATTAATCAACTACCTTCTTTTCATTTGATCAATGCTGCGACACAAATGCATAATCAATTTCATTTCTCTACCTCTATGAAAATTCTTATATTTTAATTGGTGTTACATTTTAAACTGTTCAACATTCAGGATGATTTTCCGGGATAAATATTTATCATCATTTAGAATGTTTTCTCGAAATCAACGTATATATTTTACGACTTACGACCTTTTTTATGGACGATGATCTATTTTGCGCATTTCTGGTACACTTCCAGACATATATTTTGTGTATTGAAAACTCACTAATTTAATTATTTCTTTTCTTATTAATCCACTGGCCAAAAATGTTTTATATAATCCATTCAATATACGTCATCATTTTTACTTTCAATTTTTTTCTTTTTAATGGCTAAATTTAGTTTTTTCTAAGCATCAATTAATATTTTATTTACGTAGAAGAAAATTTTCACGTACAACCTGTCCAGGTTGAATGCTACACAAATGCACATTTCTATCCATTTATGTATATACGCAATGCATAACAGTGAGAAATTATGTTCCCTAGTGCTGGAGAGAATTGATCCACCGGAACGAATACTCCCGCCAAGTGGTTCTCTCATCGTAGTTCCCTCGTGGGTTCGAATAGAGCGCTAGTCTCCTATTAAGTCTTTGCGCGCCCTCAAGCAGCGGTGTGGCGCTTTACATGAATCTGCAGTGCCCCTTCATCGCGCTAGATGGACCTCCACTCTCCATACCGAAGAATAGCGTATAGCGTGTAAATTAGGGCCCCATTTCATCCCTTTCGATACACCTCTTAATATCGCGGTGATATTATAGTTTACTAAAATATTTTTCTGCAATATTTTCATTGAAAAAATGTCTGATAATACACCTTACTTTTTCATTAAGTTTACCTTCCCAAATAGTGAAAAAATTTGCTTAACTGATGAACACCATCACGAATAAATTTTACGTATGCAATACGATTGGGAGGTTTTATTTATCGTTACAATAAGAAGTAAACCTAACTGTAAAAATACTAAATTTCAAATGTTTTATACGACTTCCAACTACATTTAATGCATTAAATGGTAAATCAAAAATAATGAATCTCGCAATGGAAATAGATCTTAAAATTCATTACACAATCGATTTAAATTCTAATTTGTTTCAGCATAGAAAAATTAACTTCAAGTGTTTCTAAGTGTACTCGAAGAGAACTAACAAAGGGCACGTAGACACTAATACTCTGTTAATTTTAATGAAACCATAAAAAAGGGGGATTTAAGAGCCAAAATGAGAGTAGGTACTAGCATGCTCTAGTGAAAGGGATATATTTTTAGTGGTAAAGATGAAAATAATTTAGCTTATATGCTTTGATATAAACTAAATTTCAAAAACAATCATTCTGTATATTTGATTGTGGAAAGAGAAACACGTATACTTATATCCCTTTGCTACTTCAAAATTTGAGTTTCGCGGAAGCGAGAGCACGTGAATTGAAATGTTTTAATAAAATTATTTTATCATTGAATAATTAATTATGTTTTCACTTGCTGTAAAGTATACTAAAGCAAGGAAGTATGTTGGAACGTGACGTGGCTCATCGGATGCTCTTTAGAGTAAGTGGAACGATGATGTTGAGGCTTCGATGAGTTGAGGAAACCGGTTTCGTTTTGCACAAGATTGTCAAAACTCATCCCCCATCCTTAAACGTCTTACCACTTTAAGTGTTATACAAAAATTTGCTATTGAGAACAAAAATAAACCTACTTTTAATTTAAAAAATTGAAGTTAATGAAAAAATGAAGATAAAAAAAAGACAAAATTAACTTACATTTAAAGAAACGGTTTCAGCATTCGTCTTCATCAGTCATGTAGATCTACATATCGTATTCTTCAATGAATTGACTATTCAGTTAAATGGTTTAGTAGGTCAGTACCCTCAATTTTGTCAATAAATTGCTTGACAATTATTCCAATGACTTTTGTCAGTGAGCGAGGAGTTTAATCATAAGACATGTACGTTTTCTGTTTCTTTTATTGAACAATAGTAAAATAACATATTTGAAACATTGAAAAATAACATTTAGTAATTTGTATGTAAATATACAAATAAATGTTTATTTTGTAAATATTTACCAAACTTGAATGTCTGAATGAATGACTGCCGCTTCCACCAAGTCCGATTTTTTCCTTTATTATTCTCATTCCTCCCCGTAAAATGTATTGGATTCTCCACTTCATTTGTGACAGGTTAGAAATTTTACTGGTGATATTCGGGCCCCGTGTGATCATACAAACGGAGCTACGCGTAAACATCAAAAATTGAATTGAACTGGCATTTAAAAAATCAAGTATCCAGCATTTATGATTTATATGAAAGATAATAGAAAGATATGGTAAACAAGCAGACTAATATTTGGGTGTAATCCAATAAAAAACTATTGTTTTGGTATTAACATCACCTAGCTTTAAACAATCCATATTTGAGACCATAGAAATAATTTAACGTAATAAATAAATTCTAATGACTTTTTTACATCATATGACAAATATTAACCGTAAATCTTTTTTATCCTTTCATATAACATTAAGTTCTATTGACACACCGTTATAATCCAGATGATTTATTATACTTATGGACTCCTAATAAATATTCCATCCCAAAATATTCTCATCGGACTCGCCCTTTTCCCTTATGACAATTTTATGAGTTTTATTCCAACTTTTACAAATTTTGATTTCATTAAAACAATGAACGCCAAATAAAATTTAAATAACACTTAATATTTTGTACGTAGCAAACTTAATACATTCTCATTTTTGTTTCTGTAACATAATATAAGACTTTTAAGGGTGTTTTTCAATTATATGAAAATAAAATGTACAAAATCTTTAACATATTCTTCAATGGGCGATACTAGATTTATAGGAAGTTTCCCGTAAATCCATGACTAGTGTATTCGGTTGGTTGACGTTTTAATATTAGACGTTTTCAAAATAGGGTTATGTCAATATTCGCAAAACTGATAATCAACTATATTTATTGGTTTTATGAGCAAGTGAAACTAGACTAAAAAGGAATGCGTATTAAAAATATTTTTCAGTTGCACCCTGGCGTGTGTATAGATCGATGTGCAGAAACAAATGTAAGAACTTTATATCACCTTGTTAAATAAATCAAATGTACGAACTCTTCCCATTTACACAATATGCCCATAAAATATAACACATTTCACGGACAGTATAATATAACCGCGAATTTTTAAAGTACACATTCGTGACGTTTCTGTGAATGTAACTGTCTAATTCTAAATCTAATTGAACGTTTGTTCAAAAACAGCTATTTCCAATATAAAAAAGAGTACTTAAACTATTAGTATTTTTGTTTATCAGAATCACTAAAAATAGTGTTTTTAACAAGTTAATAAGAATTAAATAAATAATAATTAAATAAGTATTGTAGAATTCAAGGTTGTTTTCCACATCCAAGAACTACAGTCTAATAACGGGATAAAATAAATTTTTGTAGCGGTCTCCATTTCAACTGGCACTTATTTTATCCTTTCATATCACACACGTTTTACAGCTTATGTTTAGTATATTGCTATTAGTGTCTTTTAAGAAAACTGGTAATAAAAATTTTTGTCGTGAAAGCCTCACTACAATGATTAGTACCTAATATCTACATAATGAATTAATTCTAAAAGATTCTAACTGTCTTCAGATAAAACCCATTATCATTAAAATCTTATTAACTCACAAAAGACATATCGAAAACTGTCGTGGACATTGACTTAACATTAACGACGTAAACAGATTGTTTGATTAAAGCGTTCGTTCAGGATGTTTTCTTTTTAATTATATGTACACCGTATAATGGGCATATTTATGTCTTAGATTCGCTAAAATCGGAATGAATTTACGTAAACCTTATGCATAGTTAATGGAGCAAAATGTTCATAATGTCATTAAGGAATGCTACATACTTATGATCCGCGGAAGGGTAATTAAAGAAAAATGTATTGAAACTTCCGATTCAATATTTTTAAAATGCTTCAAGTATTATGGATAAATACCTTTCGTTGAAAATACCGTTAAATTAAATATGTCGAACAAACACTCCATATTTCCAGGATCCGTCAATACGTTGGTTACAGACATAAGACATTGCCCATTTCCAAACACTCGATCAATTAAGTTTTAAAGCATGTATTTACCACAAACACATTGATATAATTATCTTGCGTAACGAGTCCACGATTTTACCCAAACCGCGGAAGAAAATACCATTCTCATAACACCAAACATGTATTGTGGTTACAACCAATAATGTTCTGGCTTATTTATTTTTGTTTGCGCCAGTATTTATGTAGGTAGCCAAGACCTCAACAATGTGTTGAAAAAACAAATGATGTTAAGAGGATAGGTAACCAGAGAAACAGTAATCTTATTTACACTATATAAGTTAAACCAGGCGGAGCCGGGCAGGCAGGCGATCCGAGTGCGATCGTATCAAAATTCGAAAAAAATTTTCCAGTCCTAAATAACAGTTGCTTCATAAACACAAAAATGGGGTAAGTATGCATTTATATTTAAATGAATTTAATTATATTTCATATTAATTGCAATCTCATATTATATGGAGTTAGTTCAAAAAAGAAACTTGGAAGTTTAAACATGAGTAAATTTTATGAACGGTGCACCAGATATTTCTAGACAATTCACTGCTTTTATTTTGTAATAAGTATAAATGGACTCAATAATATTTTCATTTTTATTTAAATTTTGTAATATTTTAATTTGCTGTCATTTCTACTATAAAGGGACAATGGCTTGATTTTGCTCATACACGGTAATCGCTTAATTTGACTAAATATTTCAATTTAAATAATTATTAATCTTAATTCAATATTTTAAACTTATTGTCCGATCGACTAAGACTTTTTCATTTCACTACCATATGAAGGAATTTCCTTAAATTTCTCCATAATGTAAAGCTTAAAATATAGTAGTGATACATGAATCTCGAGAAAGTTTTAAATTTAATATGAATAGTGCATGTTACGAATGAAATTTATTAAAAAGCAGAACTCCCTTTGTCATATTAACCATTGTCATTCTCATTCTATGAACTCAAAATATTTATTCGAAAACCAAATTTGAATAGGGTAGGGCTTGCTGTTCAGGTCCGTCACTTTGATTTCTTTTTTTGATCATGTCCTGAAACCCTACGATTTCGGTGGACCCGCACGAAAGCCTAAAAGGCGCTCTGTATATCTTATGAATCAAGTTATAATTTATAATGCTTTCTCAGTTTTTCCTTTGGGTAGAGGCGGATTTCTTATACAGGTTCTCTAGGCTTTGTCTAGGGGCGTGTTTATTGTAACAATAAATCGTTAATTTAGTGTTTTTTCAACTCTTATGATTTTTAAACACTATACTCAGAATAATCTATAGTTCGATAATAACTTGTACATGTAAATTTACAAACATATTTGCGTTAAATTACAAACATATTGACATTATATATGTATTATAACTCGCAGATAACTTTTTATCTTATCTAGGAACTTATTCAAAAAAAAATTTGAATACGCCTCTGCCTTAGGGTCCATGATCGGAATTGATGGGATGGTCCCTTGCTTGCTTCCGGAGAGTAAATTAGTTTGTCCTCC
Organism: Laupala kohalensis; assembly: GCA_002313205.1. Classification (NCBI taxonomy): domain Eukaryota; kingdom Metazoa; phylum Arthropoda; class Insecta; order Orthoptera; family Trigonidiidae; genus Laupala; species Laupala kohalensis. Next base: position 746,291 of record NNCF01127589.1, on the reverse strand, counting down.
ACGTGGTCATACGCAGTTTGTACTGTTTTTTGACAATAAATTTATTATTATGAAAAGTTTTAAATTTGAGGACTTTCATTGCAGTTGCGGTTGTGGTGGAGGTGGAGGTTGCGGCTGTGGGGCTTGCTGCTCGGGTCCCTGCTGCGGGCCTTGGAAGCCATGCGTCGTCACCACTACCACAGCTTACTACGGGCCGTGCTAGAGGCCATTCCCAACTCTTAGGGCCACGTTCAGTTTCTGGACATGAATTTAAGAGGGATCTTCACTTCAAGTTGCAGGTTGTCAAGAATCAAGATGCAAGATGACAAGTTATAAAAACTATGAAAGGTTGAATGAATATTCAACTACCCAAAAAGTCGTTTGAAGTGACTCGGGGAGGGGGGAACAATGTTTTTTTTATCTTTGTATCATTCGATTCTTTTAGTATATAATTTGCTAATAAATGTCTGCCTGGTTTCTGCTATCCACGGAATTCCGTTTATTTGTAGCTCATAGGTTTTTATTTACTGAATATTTAAGTAACTACTACAATTAACGGTCATTATATAATCTAAGACTTACGACCTTTTATGGGCGAATAACCTGACGACTCAAGAACTCACAAACGTAACGACTTTTAAAAAATTATTCGTCCACAAAAGGTAGGACAATATTTTTTGTTCAAACTGCCTAATTCAGACATGACCAAAATATTGCAATGATTTATTCGTAATAGTGTGAGCGAATTGCTAGGATTAAAATATTAGGTAAATATGATTACTTGAAAAAGTACCTTTACTTCATATTTTGATTCAGTATATTAGAAAAATAAAATATTCGACAGCGCTCCTAAGTTAAATTTTTTCTTCAAAATAGTTTTCGAAAGAATTAAACTTAATTACATTAATCGTTCCAGTCAATGTTTAATATTAAATACGAAAAAGTGCATCTTTAACACTAACGTACATTAACTTTTTTGCAGTAGCGTAAGTGAATTCTGCACTCTGCAACAATATATATTTAGTTTATTAAATACATTATGAAACTTTTCACAATAAATATTATTCGTCCATAAATGGTCGTAATTAATTTCACAATTAACCTTTTATTTACGACAGTACCATTGTCTTTATTTCAACAACGCCCCATGAATCTTTGAACAGATTCGTTGAATGCTTTGATGATATTCTCGCCTTAATAGGAATATAATTTTTTTTCTGAAAGTAATTTTATTCGTGGTTCAAATCTGCGTAATTCATATTCGACACAATTCTTTCTCTATTATACATTAAGGAAGTAAAGTTACTAGTAATCGTTGCAGGTACTGATTGTATTTCACGAAGTTGATATGATCTGTTCACTATTTGTGATATTCATTAAAAAAAACAGTGATGACCTCAAGAATTAATTTTTTACGATACATCTACTTAATACATCTTTTAAATTGGGATATTCGGATGCGCTTTCTACGAATCCATAGGTTTTCGAAATTATTGACTTTGATCTGTACATTTTACTAGCATTGATTCCGACCTCAATGTGTATCAAATAAACTCGTAAAATTATTTTAATGGAATATTAGTTTAATACTGAATACAGGCTAAAAATAATGTTTGAGTACATAAAGAAATACGTACAGAATTTCAGGAAAAGGTCAATAAAAGAAAATGAGCTATTCCAAAAAGATACCACTCACCGTCAGCACGAAAACGGAGGTACCGATAAACCTTAAAATGAAATATAATTTTTCCTCGCGTAGTATGAAATGCAACTAATGGCGGTCCCAACTCATTTTCAATTTATTAGCTAACTTCACCAAACTCCCAGAATTAATTTTTTCTGCTACCACTTTAACGTAGTAATTGATTACACCTAACTATTTCGCGTACATGCACTTTTATTCAGAATAAACATGCTCGCTCACATGATTTTTAATGCACGATATTACGAAGAAATGTAATTAAAACTTCATACTGACTCCATTGGAAGATTCTCTCCTCAGACAGTATCCGAACGTACACTTGGACGAAATACTTAGGGTGAAATAATTGTTTATGAAATTTAAAATGTTTGAATATGACAAAACTAAACTTCGAAAACAAAATTAATAACTATTCTTTTCACATCTCTGTGTGGGAGTCCATATTGAATAGCTGGCGTTAGTAACACGACTTCAATAAACAAATATTACTAGTTTCAAAAAAAAGACAAGCAAAGATAATCGTAGTGTGTCACGTGTCTCGACAATCACTAACAGAAGAGCAACTAAAAATTGAAACGATGAGGCCTCACCTAGGAAACACATAAACACATTCCACTTTAGGCTGAAGTCGGTGAACACGCTTTTCGGAACCATCCTAGATTTCGTCGAAATTGCTACAAAATTCTCAAGTTTTCGGGATAACTCTATTCTATCCATATCAAAATGAGGTGAGTGAACGGCGTTTCATTATAATACTGGATAAAGTATTACTGTGAACATTTATTCATAATTTTTGTTCGCTTCGAAAGTTGTGTGGATTTACTTATACATTCGTACATGTGCGTGGATATGAATTTATTTGGTACTTACGGGTACAATAGTATTAAATTCCTTGAGGTTGTGATACCGGTGATATAAAATTTTCTTAAATGAAAGAACAGGACAGATACAATTGTGACTTTACCGTGCACAATTCGTGTTAATGTAATTAACATGCAATTTGACCGAAAGCGGTAACCTCTGACAATATCATACATTTAAAACTAGTAGGATATCTTCAAAAAAATGTAAGTTTTTATTTTATTTTTTACTTATCAATACAAGAAACCGATGCTGAGTTAATATTATGCACTGCTAATTGACAAAAAAACTTTTAAGTTGTTCATCAATTTTGTTTTATTTTGGTCAACCAACATTCCAATGGGTAATTTTTGGCAAATTCGTCATAAAACCTGTTTATTTAACATGCCAGTGGCGGACAACGAAAACAGCGGAAAAAATATCTTCAGAATGTCCAGTCACTTCCATAACAATATTTTAAAAGTAACTAAACGAATTCGCCTAAATTTTAAAAACTTAATATTTAAACGATTCAAATATGTTATTTATATTAGAAAAACATTTTTTTCGTAAGACTATGTATGACAAAGAAATTACTTAACTACGGTAATGTTCAAAAAGAAATCACCGTGTAATATTTGCAAATTTTCATACAATTTAATTGTCAGCGCGACTATCTTAAGATAGTACTAGCGTAGAAAGAATTAAATAACTAAAATACCTGAAACTAAAATACATAAAATTGAGTAACTTGTACTTATTTGTGAATTCAAAAAGAAAAAAAAATCACCGGTCATTTAAATGAAATAATTGCAATTGTAATTGGTGCAATTGCAATTGTAATTGGTGCAATTGCAATTGTAATTGCGTCTTATGGGGAAAAGACCAACTTTTGAATCACGGAAATTCACTTTGATTTATTGTAAATTTTATCTATAGGTCACCGGATTTTACTTTTTCCGAGGTGAGATGAATAGCACGTAACCACTGCATTCGGCTGCAATGTTTTTATATTCTTAAGCATTTTAAACTATTCAAGCGATTTCTGAACGTTTGAACTATACTATTAACTGATAGATACAACTTAAATTAAACATTTTTTTTCGTTATTTTTCATACTGTTTTAAAACAATTACAATAAACACAGAAGACAATTCCACATCTGTGATTTGCCTAACTTGGACCACATTAACTAATGAAACAAATTTTCCTTCCAGTTGCGGTTGTGGTGGTGGGTGTGGTGGAGGAGGAGGTTGCGGGTGTGGGGCTTGCTGCTCGGGTCCCTGCTGCGGGCCTTGGAAGCCATGTGTGGTCACCACAACCACCGCGTACTACGGACCCTGCTAGCGATGACCTGCACGTCCAACCCCTCGGATTTCCCCATCGCCGACCAAGCCCCGGTTTATCATCATGAAGATCGTCCTAGATGACGGATAGTGTAGAACAGTGCCGTTTTATGGATTATTCGCTTTTTTCTTTTTATATAGAAAATTAATTATGTAATTCTGGATACGTTGTCTGACCGGAATTAAAAGTGAATCTAGTTATTAACCGTTTTTTCAGTAAAACAGTACGAAACTAAAACTTTTGGATCGATTTTTCTAACAAGACCTAGTAACATTGCAAACAATTAATTTTTAAGGTACTAGTTGCACCAAGGACGATCCTTATGCTGTATTTTAAGAAATTTTGATTAATAACAGATGCATTTTACCGCACAACGATACTTGGAATGGTTATCAGGATATCTTGAATCGCTCTTTCAAGAACCGAGAAATTTACCACAAATGTAAATTCATTAACGCTTTGTATTGAATAAAAAAATACAAATCCAAATGTGTGCGGATCATATGCATTTAGATTTATAGCAAATAAAATTAATGGAGTTAGAAAAATAATTAGTAGATACTACTTATAAAAAAGTTACTTTAGACATATATTCACTGCTTTCATTAAATGTTAGTTTATAGTTTCGACAATCATATTGATGTAAATTACAATCTCATGTGCATCTGAAAAAGGAGGTCGTGTTACGTAAGCCACACTATTTGAACAATATCGCTTATCTGAAGAGCCATTTTTTAATTAAATTGAAACTAAAAATTATTGAAAAACATAAATGCTAATGAAAAACTAAGGGAAATTTTAATTTGCTCCTAGAAATTAAGAAAAGAAATCGGTCATGATCGTAAACTCAAATCACTTCCTCCAAAATACGCGTAAATTTAATGATTCTTTATTCCCTCCGGAATAGTGATTTATCATTGAACTCTTTTAGCACGGGATTATCATTCGGAGCATGTCAAATGTCACCTCGCATTTACACTCGTGCCGCTTATCAGCTTATCTCCTTCGTGTGGATGCCACTGGATAACTGCCAGCGCGTGTGGGGAGGCCACGCTCTGGAAGTGTGTAGTTTGGTAAGTTTTCGCCAAGCAACTACCAGCAGAATCACCAAAGCCATTTTTAGTACTGACAAAGTTCAGCTCTAGAATGCACGTTCACTGAACTGCATCTCGAACACGAGTCATTGAGGTAGTCACAGTAAAACTGATGAATAACAAAGTATTTCATTGTGGGGCTCATAATCGATAACGGGGATCGTTACTATTTTAACTTAATAAAATAATTAAAATATGAAATTAATCATCCCATACCATTAGTAGAATAATTTGTTAAAATGTTAGCTCGAAATCTGTTTTGATATACACTCCATTCCCAGTGAGATGTTTCAATGCGACTGTGTGGGATATACAGTAATGGTGTAAATGTTTGAAATTAGGGGGTCCTTCCCGGCTACAAATAATTCACGTTAAAATTGTAATTTCATTTAAAGTATTTTTGTAAAAATTTAATTTTTTTAAAGCTGAAAATGTATGAGATACTGCAAATTATTTACACAATATTACGGGAAACGAATATATTTTAAGGAAATAACCGTATTGCATTGTCACGAACGATCAATAGCTAAATGCGCAATTACTCCTTCAATAGCTATCTGAAATATTGGAACAGTACTGGCCTGATACGAACATAAATCATTGTTTTCAGGTAACTTGAAAGAGCGCAAAATAATTTGCTTTGTCGTGTTCCCTTAAGTAAAGCATCTGCGTACTATACTCAAAATTATCTTTATCGAAAATAATGTAATATGGCTACCCAACATAAATCTAATATTTATAAATATTAAAAGTAGTCAAAAACTTAACTATTTGCTGTAAAAGCTACAACTTAACAACACAAACTGAGACATAAGGTAGTATTCGTTCCACACGCTCGATTCAGAAAGAACAATATTGCGCCATAGCAGCAAGTGAATTGAATTGATGGCCGATGTTGGCACTATATTTAAGTTGAAAGAAACCGAAAGTACAGTAAACATACCGCGAGATAACGAATTATGACTTTTATAGACGATAGCGAAGTAAAAGCGTTGGCTACTGTTAGACTGGCTAGTATATATAAATTATCAACAGAGTAGTTACAAACGCCTATGACCACGTTGAGGACATCAAACTAATTTATTGCTATTACATTACAATAAGTTGATAAACCAGTGCGCTTCCGCTCATGTTTTCATTCTCTCTGTTTTTATTGTAGTATTTGTAAATGGGAAATGTGCGATCTGTGTGGGATAGTCTATTGAGATCTGACATTTGGTGGAGCTATCTGGTGGAACTAGAAGTCAGTTTTCACTACACTGTTCAAGTGTTCCGAATTGTGACTTTAAACAAACTTACTCATAAGGATAAAAGTAAGTGTTTTGTGAAAGCAAAGTCTGAAATGGAGAAGTCTAAATGTCGTTTGCGATGTGTAATGAAAATTTGTGGCGGAAAGATTTCTTAAAATCCCGAATTAAGTTTCCATAATTTTCTTCCAGCCAAGAAGAATGTTGTAAAATTAACTATTTTTTTTAAGACGAAATAATTTATCAAGTGTAAGCGTGGGAAAAGATTATACAGATTAAAAAAACGAGTTCTAGTGCTGTTTGTTCACTACAGTTTCAATTTGATTTGGTTTACGATGTAAGTACACACTAAGGTTATGTTTCATGTCAACCCATCAGTGCTTGTTATCATTTGATATTATAATGAAACTGAAAGTGGACAAATTTTATTCATAAATGCACTGTAAAATACATAAATTGTATAAATGTAAAATGTATAAATTATGGTATTTACTTGTACGCCAAAGTTAAAAAAATTGTTCAACAAGTTCTTGATTTTCAACTAAATTAATTTCATTCGACATCACAGTGCCATATTTCTCACTGCCTATAGCTTCATTGGATATCAAAGTGTCTGATCGTGATGAGTCCAGAGCTTCATTCAAGGCTTCGTTGACTTTGTTATCCGAATAGTCTAAAAATGATAAATTTACTTTTAGTACTATTTCCTGTCTCAGTTTTGTAATAAATGCATTGTTAAATATTTAAGTTACTAATTAAAGTAATATGATATTAGTAAACCATTCATAACTTGTTTACAATTTCAACATTATCACACTAATAACAATCAAACAATTACTTTAGTACACGAAATATAATTTAAATAAACATTGTGCTAACCTGTCATTTTCACATTAAAAGATTCTTCTATTTCATCATTGTTTTCAAAAGACTTGTCTTGTGAGTTACTACTACTTTGTAGTCTCTGTTCTTTATTTACTATTTGTTAACTTTTCTACGGTTAATTTTTGTGGCAAATGAAGTGATGGAACAGCAGTAGGTTTCAACCTTGTTCAATAAGTTGGAACATCAAATACACAAAATAGTTTTATATCAATAAAAGTTCATAAAACGTTTTCATATGAACAGTTTAAATTAAAAAATTGTCAACACTATTCCCACTATTGCATAGTAATATACTGATAATAAATAATAGCAGTAATAGTAATATATTGATAATAAATAATAGCAGTAATAGTAAATTATTGATAATAGTAGAGTAGTAGTAAATTATTGATTATTAAGTTTGTTTTAATATGCAAAAACAAGTAAGGTTTTTGATTTATGAAGAAAAAATTGTCCACTTTCAGTTTCATTATAATATCAAATGATAACAAGCACTGATGGGTTGACATGAAACATAACCTTAGTGTGTACTTACATCGTAAACCAAATCAAATTGAAACTGTAGTGAACAAACAGCACTAGAACTCGGTTTTTTAATCTGTATAATCTTTTCCCACGCTTACACTTGATAAATTATTTCGTCTTAAAAAAAATAGTTAATTTTACAACATTCTTCTTGGCTGGAAGAAAATTATGGAAACTTAATTCGAGATTTTAAGAAATCTTTCCGCCACAAATTTTCATTACACATCGCAAACGACATTTAGACTTCTCCATTTCAGACTTTGCTTTCACAAAACACTTACTTTTATCCTTATAAGTAAGTTTTTTTAAAGTCACAATTCGGAACACTTGAACAGTGTGTAGTGAAAACAGTGACTTCTAGCTCCACCCGATAATTCCACCAAATATGTCAGATCCCAATATGGATTGATAGGAGGAAGGAGTTGGGTGGTAGGCTATTGTTAGTAGGTGGGCCACTTAGCTGGTTTTACCAAGAACGTGATCCACGTGGAGGGTTTAGTAGGAGTTGTTAATAATTGATAGGAGGAGGTGGATATAGGAACGAGGGTTCGCTTTCCAGTAGTCACAGTTATATGAACTGGGACAAGCCACAAACTTTTTCTGGTCCCACCGGGAATTGAAGCCGGAATAACTTGGTGATGAGCTAGAACGCTACCACCTCCCCACAGAGGGGCTACATTGTTCTATTAGGTTACATTTTTTCGGAGTATAGATGCAATCCAGCACTCATCCAGAATCCCCGAGCACTATCGCATCCATTTTTTTATGTTTTATTGCTTAAAATTACAAACATATTGACATTCTATTAGTATTATAACTCGCAGCCAACTTTTTATCTTATCTAGGAACTTTTGCTGAAATTTTTGAATCCGCCTCTGCCTTAGGGCCCTTGATCGGAATTGATGGGATGGTCCCTTGCTTGCTTCCGGAGAGTAAATTAGTTTTTTTCCTCCACGTGGTCATACGCAGTTTGTACTGTTTTTTGACAATAAATTTATTATTATAGTGTCATTCGGGAATCTCCGTCAGCTGCCGAGGCCCACGCGAGTGACTCCAGTCCACCTCGGTGGAGCCCCGCATGGAGCTCATCGCCACCCTGATTCACGGGCGGGTAAATTTAGGCGACGCGCCTCTCAGAGAAACTCTACTGCCGCCGTAGCACGCCCCATTCCGGCGACTTACTTACGTTTTCACTTGCCACGAAATCATTATGAGAATAAAAATGGGTCTTGTCATGGGAATGACTACAAGATCGGTGTTTACTGCATGTAAGATCGGTTCGTACGACGGCAGGAAGAGAAATCGGAGACTTTGCGAATTCCCAGTGACAAAGATAGCAACTCTGTAGTGAGTCATTAAAAGTTTACAGATGTGTACACTAGTCTTTTCCGTTCTGAAAGTGTCTACGTAAAATAAACACGTGGTAGGTCAAACGAAAATAACGTACGAGTATTTCTTGTGAGGAGAAGTTTTTTGTGGACACACATTAAAAATGTAAGAATGCGTCGCAGTATAAGAAATATTTTCTTGCCAAAAGTTATTCCTCGCTTTTTACAACAATACGGTTGGAAATAATCATGCATTATTCGCTTCGGAGAATGAAAGGATATTGTTATTATTATTGTATATAAACAACAGATATCCTGTATTCGCGGTAAACGAATAAACTCTCAAAACATTTAATTAATGTTTATCCAGGATCGGCATATCCTTCTTCCGTGTTGTATATTTTCAGTTATAATTCGCATCACCAAAGTTAATGACATCAGCTACATACGCACTAGTTTAACTAAAAATTAAGTCAGTCTTATTATTAGAGTTACACGACACTATATACGTATAAGAACGCCTCGTGAAAGACCATCAAAAATAGGATATTAGCAATTAATTTAATCCTTTCATCTCCTTTCTAAAAGCATTCCTACTGTTTTTATTTGTATATTGAGGTGACACATTAATTTCACAAAAGACGTTTCATATCATTTTCAAAACTCGTCTATTTTTAACAATAATTGGTTCAAAATGGAAAGTTTTACTTTAATGTTTGTTAATTATTAACTAGTATCTATTATTGTTAATTATTGATAATCGCAATATTACTCAATAGGCACAAAATCTTGGAACTTGAGAACATTATCTATCTAGCCCGTAACTAACTTTTCTTTCTTTTCTTGCTTTCCTACGCTGCAAAGATAGAATGATCACTTGCTACATTCTGGAGACAATATTTGAATATCGAATAAACTTTGGATTTATTGAATAAACAGGTCTACATTATTTTAACTCACAACTTCCGAGTACCCATGTAACATCTTGCACGTGCAGGGTAAAACTAACGGGCCCACACCAAACAATGCCCAGCGGAGGGTCAATGGATGAACTACCCTTGAGGGGCGGAGGGAAGCCGGAACTCATCAAAGGCGGCATTGTGGGGAAGAAGGGTTCGGGAATATGTGGACACCTGCACGGCGGGGATGACCTCTCCGCAGCCATGACCAGGCGAGTGGGCAGCGAAGGCGGGGACAACAGGAAGCGTCCCCCTTCCTAACTGATGAAAGCTGCGGAAAACAGCAGCGTGGGACCATTTCGCCATTCGCCGAGAAGGGGATACGGACACGTCATGTGTCAGCGGAGAGAGTCTTGTCCGCAGAGACTTTGAGATAGTTAACAGTTGGGAGTGAGTCTCCCACAGAGACTTGTGATAGCTAACTATTCATCAATGTCTAATCATTTGTATGTGTTTATGTAACTTGTCATTTTATCTATATTTCAAGTAAAGAGATATTATTCTTGAAATCAGATTTTTATTTCATCTAAGAGAGGTGGTGGTAGCGAAACATTAGAACCAGGTAGATACGTTACACCTACTCGTGGAGGAATGTTTACAACATCAACAGCCAGGTTAAAAATTGCGACGGGTCGGAACTCGAACCCGGATTTTTCCGCTCTGGCCGCAGGTGTGGCACCACTACACCACCCGCCTCGACTCCCAAGTCCGTACGCAACTTCCAGCTGGCCTTATTCGGTGAACCTGGATCACATCCCCCTTCAGAGGAAAAGTGAGAACAGGCGGCTCCAATACTGGTAGCACTTAAGCCCGGTTTTCAAGTACCTAACCTGCGTCTTAAACAGCAGAAAGACTCGGGTTCGAGTCCCGGTCCGTAGCTATGTTGACATGGCAAACACTCCTTCACGAGTAGATACTCGGAAGTTGTGAGATAAAATATGCATCCGACGCGTAGGTACGCGAAATAGCATTCCGTATTTAGCATTCAAAAATGGAACAGTTTTTTTTTCTCATTTTCAGCACATAATGGATGGCAGGCAGCGATAGTTTGACGAGCCTTTCCTGGAAAAGTAAAATTTTATGACATGACTAGATGTGCTTGATTAATTTTTTCGTTTTTGTTTATGCATGTATGTAGTCAATACAGTACGAGGGGGGACCAAAAGTAACGGGAATTTCTTCATAAAGTGTATGTACTATATTTTTTTCAAAAACAACTTAAATCGCGTTAAATGTTCTCTGTATTAGCACTAATTCACTTGTCCAAACGTTTATTTCAATGTTGGAATTTAAAATCTAAATACCTGCTTGCGCCGTCGTGACATGGAGTTTTACGTCATCGACATCGGCAAAACGCTTTCCTTTCAAGTCCCATTTCACCTTAGGGAACAGCAAGAAGTCCTAGGCACCTAAATCTAGCGAATAGGGCGTGTGGGTCAAAGTAGTTGTCCTGGTTGAGGCCACAAACTGACGAAAACTGAGAGCCGTGTTAGCGGGAGCATCGTCACGATGCAGAAAACGTTGCTGCCAAACTTCGCATTTCCAAATCTTCAATCAAAATGCGCTGAATTGGCCTCCAGGACAACCCCGGATGAGTCTTCGAGTTCATCTTTTGTCTTTGCGTTGATTTTCACTCACGATATTACTGATTTTGTTCGAGCAGTTGAAAGACGACCGGAACTGGGCTGATCCGCAATGGCCATTTCTCCCTTTTTTAAAGCAAGAAAACCATTCGTATACTTGAGTTTTACTAAGAGCATGTTCTTTGTACGCTGTTTCCGTCATCACAATAGTTTCCGCTGCGTTCTTGTCTAGTAAAAAACAAAACTTCACAGTCGCATGTTGTTCGTGAGAATCAGCCATTTTTCCGCGACACGAGTGCTGCAATTTTTCTGCGACGTACAAAGAACTGTCGCAGAAACCACACGCGTTATTGTAGAGTGACCCGCTTGGCAAACTGATTCAGGAGTGGTCCTACAACAGATCCCTAGTGGGCGAACCTGGTGCTACAGGTACCCGATGAGCAGCATTACCATTCCCGTTACTTTTGGGTCCCCTCTCGTATAATAACATGCGTTGCAATGAAATCTTATCTGCTTGTTTATTCATGATAACCTGATGAAATTGTAGGCTCTTTTCGAACTAAACACGATTTTTCGCGTGAACCTCGGAATTACAGGCTGGGGTCTCGGTCCCAAGTAGACCGGTTAGGATGTAATGTGTAGTTGGTTTACTTTTCTCTCAATACAGAAAGCTCGTATTCGATTTCAGTAATCTTTTGACACCACACTGAAATTAAATTGAAATATCTTCCTAATGGTAAGCAAAATCTGACTTCAATATGAATATCTCTTTACTTACTTCATTAAAATCATCCGTACACTATCTTATTACCGTTTTAAAAGTGTGACGACGGTCGAGTCGATCCCAAATTTCTCGAGTTTCCACTTTTTATGAATATTTTCTTGAAATATAACTTCATACCAAAATGACAAGAATGTGGTTCTGCCACCCCTTCTAAAATATGTTTCAGGTTACTCGAAAGCTCAAAAGGGGAGGAGGAGGGGGAAAAAGGCACGAAGATATCTTACATATTTATTTACTTTATATTTACTAATAATTATGATTACTTACTGGTTAATTACAGTATAGTTAATTTGCATTACTACTTTTATACATATCTATCTACTTGTAATATGTATTGTACTTGCTTACCCCGACAGTTGGTTTTCCGTGGTTTCCAACGGTGCTCAACGAATATTCATGTTGTGTTATTGTGCTTTTTCCCCTCCTTAAACTTAAATACCCAGCTAGAAACTAGAACATTCTTTGAGAGTAAATACTAGAGTAAAGTATGCACAGCCCACGGCATTCTCGGGTTTAAACATAGGCGCATAGCCCCGTCGATATTCTTAGCAATTGTCTGTAAAAAATGTCGAGTAAAGCCCTTTTGAATTGAATTATCAAAATTAGCCATTTATAACATGACAATTTTAATCAAAGGACATCGTTTAATTAAAGTAAAAGTTGAAGAAAGGGATATCCTCAGATTGGGGACATTGGTGTGAATACGTCTGTCCTATATGGAGAATTATCTCAACACCCGCCTAGTCCGTCTTATGCTGCTCAGTTATAAGTAAACTGTTGAACACTCCACTACATTAGTGGGAGATTCTGATTCATACTAAGAACGTGGTGGAGCGGGCCAGGCGGGTGATAAGTGAAGGCTGTGAGGGTTACTCCGGCCTCTCAGAGGCCATGCTAGGTGAAAAATAGTAAATAAATAAATTTACTATCGAAAAAACAATTACAAATTGCGTATGACCACGTGAACGACAATAAACATATTTCCTCGAAAGCAAGCAAGGGACCATCGTATCAATTCCGATCAAGGATCCTAAGTCAGAGGCGGATTTTACATTTCAGCACACTCCTACGATAAGAAAAAGAATAGTTAACTACCTGTTATAATATCAACAAAACACTAACAAATTTATATTTAATAAATCACAAAAAATGTTATTTCAGAAGTACGTATTATTATGAACTATATATTATTCGGGAAGTATTGTTTATAAAACGCATCTCATAAAAAAACCAGTAAATTCGAGACTTATTATTTCATAAGAGCCTAGAAAGTCTGCATAAAAAGTCCGTGTCTACCCGAAGGGAAACCGGAGAAACACCAGGGCCAGAATGGGTCTACAGAATTAATGTGCATAACCGTGCCAAGGTTGATTACAGGTAAAACTAAACATATGAACAATAAGGCACAAGGATGCAGGATAATAGTTTGGAAATTATTAGTTATTTTGAAAGTACTACAGCAATGGCGTGATAGATAGTGTAATGTCCTTATTCCTGGAAATATGAAATGACGAGAGAGATGTTCCAATGTGCTAGTTGGCGCCGAGGTTATTTAAGCGGCCTAATAGCCCAAATGTAAATTATTTTCTTATTAAAGTACCAAGTAACGGCGATAAAAATGTAGATAATATTTCGATTCGACAAAATCGTTTGTTTCTCTGCTCGACTGTATATCATTTTTACAATCATGTTTTTTGTTGCAATCGCAGACATATTGAAAAATCAACTTTTTCCCTCTATAAGTTCAGAACTATCTGTTGGAGCCGTGAGGGTAATTATTCCAGATTCATTAAGCGCCGTCATGAATGGGCCTCCAAATAAAAATATACCAAAGGTTATGCATCAAAATAACAGTTTCTTAATCTCTTTTTGTCGAGATTGAAAACTGTTACTTTGATGCATAACCTTTGATATAACAAGAACGTCGTGCACCAGAAAGTGGATTTGATGTTAAATTACGATAAAAAAACGATTGTGTGTTTCCTTGACAAACTCGCGTAGTCTACCAATGACGACCAAACAGTACTACCAAACAGTAAATAAACACATCTAAGCGCAATGGGGAATACAAGAATCAAATTAGTAATTTTACTTCATGAAGCTCGCAAAAACGATACGTGAGTTATGAAACCCCAATATTAAATCGAACAAAACTTTCAAATATTCTGCCAACAGATTTTTATCCAAAATAACATCACATTGTCTACATTATTTCTCTCCGAAACTACGCAACTACTTACAAATTGACATGAATGGGTTAGGGTCATTCCATATAAAACGTCAACAAAAATAAAAATTGATCGTTCGATTATTTTTTTAAATTCACATTTTCCCTGTTTCTTTCCTTGTCATTAGAGAGTTCAAAACTAATTTTTACACAAATTGATCACAAACCATTTGCGTCTCGTGGCCATTTTTGTCCTTGCGCGCGCGCGTAATTTGCTCGTTTGTTAGCATTTACATTACCGTTTTTAACTCAGGAACTATTCATCCCATGAAGATCAAGCAAAAACCATTGCAAAGGTAAGTGTAGATTTATATTATTAGCATTATTCAGAAAATTATCATCGTTGTTTCTGTTATCCATTATTATTCATGAATTTTTGAAAAGTGATTTTTTTAAATTTTTTCAAGATTAGGCTCGAATATCTCCAATGAGGCTGACGATAAAATTCATAAAATGGCACATCTCGCAGTTTTGTATTTAGTTTATTAAAATCAGAACATATCGATGTATATTGAGCTAGCAAAAAAAGTTACCGCACCTCAAATATGAAGAAAAACACAACTAAAAGAAAAAACGTTTTCCCATACATCGCGCGTGTATGACTTTGATTTTGTTATTTCTGTATTATTTTACGCTCAAAATGAAGTTATTTGAGTCAAAAAACTATTCTCTTACATTTTTCACGTAAAAAAATATTTTAAATACCTTACGTTATAACTGAAAAAGACATTTACGTCATTGACGTTATAACTGAAAAAGACATCCAGCACCGAAAAGAACGGCCATTAAAGTGAACAGCAATTAGTAACAGACCACAGACATATGAAAATTGTATATACATTGAAAATTTTCACATACTATTTATTTAATTACTTTCGTTGTTTAATTGGTTACATATAATTTTAATCGAGGGACCACCTCTGGACCGTTTCTTATGGATTGACCCGTTACTAAAAGTATACCTATGAATCTGGATATTTAAAACTTTCTACTCGGAGTGTCGAATAGGGAGCACTCGAGACTTTCTCGGACAATTGGCGAATGAGAAAGACATCAAATACACCACCTTGAGGGCCTCCTTGTGTTTTTCCACTGCGGAGCGCAGCCGTTGCAGCGGCGAACTCATCCCCCGCCTCCGCTCCAGTGCCGGCAGCAGGCGATGAGTCGCTCTTGAGGAATGCACCCAAAAATAATATCGCTCGACCTCTACAGCGAAGCGACGCATGCGACATTATGGGAAGCTCCAGGTTTATCGATGCGAGATCTCTTCGACACGACAAAGGGATCAATGGCGATTTCTCATGAAGCCAAATCGGTTTGCAAGCCAAAGATTGGTTCTAACACTTGTTCACCATAAGTTACGCGGTATTGGGTTGGGGCATTTAGCCTCAAAATACTCCATCTTACTTTTGTATCTAGTTTTTCTAATAATATCATATTCCTGTTAATCACAGGTTGAATAACCTCAGAATGTCGTTTTCTTCATTTCCACACTCGAACATGAAGAACTACCTTTGTCCATTTTTTTTTCATGAAGGAATATTTATTTTTCTTGAAATGACAAGATATGATTTCATAGTATGGAATACACTATACTGTGTAACCATGCAGTATATTCCATACCATGTAACCAAATCTAAACCAGTCCACCTAATGAATCTTCACTTCTCGGTACATCCTTGCTTTCTACTCAGTCAAAATATTTCCATAAATAATTTCTTAAAACAACATTTGTTCTTATATGACCGCACAACTGGTAAAAAATATTTTATTGTCACGTGATTTACTAAATAATTATACGTACTTTGTAGTACTTCAAAACCTCGTTCAATTTAGGAAAATGTGTATTCATGAAGTAGAAATATTGCGATGAGTTTTTAATATCTCTTCGATAAATTTTTAATGTTAAATAATTTTTTGGGGAATATTTTTCCATAATTTCAATGGAGAAATATGTGGAGTACGATTTGGTAAATATTTTAGAACACTAACATCGGGACAGTTTGTATGGGAAATAATTGTAACATCTGAACATAACAGATTATTAAATGATGTATCGTTAGAATACTCTATGAAAAATATGACTTTGAAAACGTATACAATTCGCTCAAATAGTCATTATTGTTATTCCTTAATTATAAAAAATAACTTATCTCCTATTTTCCAAAATTTCGTGAATTAATTTTGGCTTCGTTTAGAAGATTTCATTTCCACTGTTAACAATTTATAAAGACATTTAGTCATGGACATATTTTGTAGGTGCATCCTAGTATGAATGAGATTTTTTTGTCGGAAATAACTCATTTTCATTAAACTGACTGCAATACGTGACAAAGTATTTTTTTTTAAATTCAAACGTAATTTCTTTAAAAATACATCAGACGAACGAGTTCCATGAAGTCGCGTATTCACCTTATAATTCTAAAAGTATCCATTTATTGCTTTGTTTGTTGGTTGTATCCTGAAAAGAGAAGTATGGTATGTTATTTTATTTCGAAAGCTGTTATTTACAATCACATATTTTATCTGACAACCTTCCTCCAAAATAAACTGTTTGACTTTAATTTGAAAGTGATTCAGGTGTTTCGAAACGCGATTCTTCCTGCAAGGATCTCTCGAATTCTAGTAAAACGCTATTGAACTAAAATATAAAACTCGAGAGTAAAGCCAAGAATGAAACGCCCTAGCACTTAATATTGCTCGAATAGTCTCCCAGTTTAGGAGGTGATATATCGCGTCACAAAAATAAAAACCCTTACAAACGACGTTCTACATTACACGCCCAGAACCTTCTCTAATATGATTTGGATGAGTTCCAATTTATAGTCGTCATAAGCCGAAGAAATTAGCTTGGTTAAAAACCTCAGGATGAATGATATTCATAGTCAAGATTCCACCCCTTCTAAATCCTCCTTAACCTTGTGGCTCTACGAAATTTTGTACAAAATCTAATTTGACCATGTCGTCATGGGTAAAACGTGGGCCACAGACTAACCTCCTTGACTGACACAACCGCTATTGTTGTTAAAGAAGACAATAATTCAATATGTCTGGAAAGAAATCGGACACAAGTTTTCATTGATAATCGAATATATGACGTGTAATTATGATGAGAAAGTTAAAATTTCAAACATGGCCACCTTTGATGTCGAAGACGGTCATGAGTCAGTTCTAAATTGGTATATGAGTTAAGGAAAAAATAGTGGGACATGTGTCATAGTTTTTTGAAATACTGACTAATACAGATCAAACTGCGTTGTAACGAAATTTAATTAGTCAACCAGTCTCTTCTTAAGAAAGATAATAAAAGAGAACTTGCCATGACTGAATCATCAACACATAAATAGAGTACCGTCTCAGTACGTTTGTTACAAATGAGATTAATTTCACCACCTCACCTCGCTGTGAATGTACGACACACTTATA
Source organism: Laupala kohalensis (assembly GCA_002313205.1). Lineage (NCBI taxonomy): Eukaryota > Metazoa > Arthropoda > Insecta > Orthoptera > Trigonidiidae > Laupala > Laupala kohalensis. The sequence continues at coordinate 728,365 of NNCF01127589.1, read as the reverse complement.
AACAAGGGAGTCACCGCTTGTCTTATGCAGAGCGTTACTCCCGAATGACGGTGATACTGCGTCAGTGCTGTGATACCTCGCTCTGGACCGGATCCAAAATGTAAGACGTCAGAGAGACAGCCGCATGTCGGCTATGCTCGTCGGGATTGACTGAAGGCATCATACGTCAACGCTCTCTTCAGACGTCATCTCCTAAACACCAACCCTCCCTAAATGCTTAGAGTTGTCGAGTGGAATAATGGAGATTCTCTAACTGGTTCTCTTTTTTATGTAATTATATGATTTTAATGATTTATGATTTCTTATGATATCTTATGATTTTTAAACACTATACTCAGAATAATCTATAGTTCGATAATAACTTGTACATGTAATTTTGCCAGAATTTTTCTCCTAGTGGCAGATATTATTATTATTTTATCTCAGGTGCGTTCTTGGTATATAGATCAGCTATGGTAATAATATTCCCTGCATCTTTCCATATCTATTGTTATTGAAAGAAATTTCTATGTTGCGTGTATTAAGAATAACAGATTTCTGCATAACAGGTTGGTTTTTAACTGAGATTTGGTCTAGGTCTCTGATGTGTTTTGTGTGGGATTACAGCATTTGTAATTATTAGTATTATTACCGAAGAAAGCCAGAAATGTAGATGAAATGACCAATTTATTTTTTCATACTCCCAGTTTGATCTAAATTACATGCCAAATCGAAATAAAAAGTTCTGAATCGAGATGCACACAAAGTAGCCCATATCGGGTACGTCTTCGTCACGTATCATTGAGAGTACATGGCTTTCAAATTTAGACTCCTTTAACACAAGAGTTTAATTTTATGTTTTTGAGATTCTTTTTATGCTATCTAAACATGAACAAGTTCGAGGACTTTTCTAGAACAATATGGTCAGTATTCAAACTCACGTGAGTATATTCTTCGTACAGTACTGAAACCCGTTATAATGAGAGGAGGCGTATTGAGATATCCTTACAAACTATCAGAGAAGTAGTGTTTTTCCTCTTGCAAAGCATAACGTTGGGGGAAGAAGGAGACTCCCTCGGGTTGCTTAATATCACCCATATATGTAATACTGGGATTCTTACATATGTTACGTAGGCTAAATAAAGCAAATGCCTATTTATGCATTTGATTTGCGGAATATGTGACCTTTCCTATTACAGTACAAAATTATAAGAAATGAAAGTGAATATTAAGCCATAACAGCAAGTCCGAATGATGTTAGATCCAGTAATACCTGGATGTTGGATTGGAAGATAAATAATTTAAGTCTTGCAGTTTGTGTTGGACGAATACAATTTATTTTGGGTCTTTTCTAACACAATGTTTCAATTCTAGGTTGGATTGGAAGTTACATATTTCAGTAAAGTGAGGTTATACATTTTATTGGAGAATGCTTTCCTAATTCCTCGTTATTTGTCACGTGATTCCCACCCGCTAAATGCTGTTTTCGAAAACATTCAAGTTGAAGTACAAGCAATTTTAAAGTTACAAGCAATGTAATAAGTGTACCCACTTATCAGTTATTGTTGCGTGCCACAATGGTTAGGTCAAAAATGTAGCTTAAGCTATTGGAAATTATTATTGCGGGATATTTATTTAAAGTTCGTATAAAAAAATTCACACAAGGCATAGGTAATTTTAACATAAATAATTCCGATGCGCGTGGTAAATACGAAAACGTATTTGATTTCAGTTTTAATTACGTATACTATTGAGTTTGTATCCTTAGTGTGTATAGAAATTTTTGTGTGTATACAAATTCAATGCTTATACTGACATTACTGATAAGTTAATGGAATTGTTGAAAATGGGGATTTTAAAGGAAAATAATTTATAATATTCTCCTAGATCTGTCACTATTTTGAATTCTACACTGCTCCGTATATAACTAATCAATATTTGAAAACACCTCAATATTTTGGTTTCATTATACTAACAGGTGATAAATATTCAAATGTTGGAGATTCATCGATACAGCTTTCCTCAGTTTACTGAACAGATTCTAATTTTTTTTTTTTTTTTTTTGGGAGGGGGCTAACCTTGATCTTCATCAGTATTACCACGAAGTAGGTCGCCGAAATCTAGGAACTGATGCAGGGTTAACTTACCGAGAATATCTGTGCATGAGAATGCAATCAGAGGAGGAACGGAAGTTTGAAAGGTGCAAAGAGAGTGAACAGAACTTTGCCTGAATCTTAGTGAAAATAGATGCCAAATGATACGAGGGAGGGTGTTGTAGGAGGGGACATTTGTGTTATCCGCTTGCAGTCCGTTATAGAGACTTTTCGAAGAAGAATCAGCGTTATAAAACGTCTGTTATAGAAAGTGACTTCATTTCGGAAAGTTCTAGTGACTTAAATTCATTAGACGTGGGACAGGGGAATGAAAAAAAATTTCCTGTGAAGAGAAGTTTTCTGTGCTCCGTCAGGTTTTGAACTACTAACGTGGTGTCGGGGGCGTCATGTTCGTTTATGGACAGTAGCACGTGAACATATGTCAGTGTTGGGTGACATTCAATACTAGGGAAATAAAATTATTTCTCATAATATGGGGAAATAATTAGAGTTTATTTTCTCACTACAGGCGAAGAATATGAACAGTAGGATCGTTGTGCTGAATTTATTACAATGACAATACAATTTCCGCCACTCATTTTGCATTTTGGCTCTTTGTTTATACTGCGCCACGGAACAAGAACTCAAAGGCATTCAAAGAATCGAAGATCTACTGAAATAAATGTAAACAGGACAGAACAAAGAATATCTCAAAATATTTACCTAAAATTTCAATATATACTAACATTTCTTGCACAGTTTGGATGAATTTCATGGACCTAACAGTCTAATTTAATAACGGGTCTACCTGTTTACTGTGATTGCATGAATGGTATTAGAAGAAGCAAGAGGGTCTTTCATTATATACATTATTGATAAAACTTACTACCGAACACAGTTTGGTGCTTGTTTAAAGTAAATGAATGAAAATTTAAGAAACATTTTTCAATTAATAATAAAAAAATTAACTTTGTTTACCAAAAGACGATTACCTCATTTATACAACCAATGTAACACAAGTTTCTCTAAAACGAACATAGGGCCAGGAGAATAAATGTCACAGTTAGGAGAATTTGGCAGCTATAGGATGTAAACACTTATTTAACAGGAATTCATGGAGATCAAGCAATGAAATTTATTTATGAAATACATCGAGAAAGAATAGAAATCGATGATTTATACGACGAAATTGATTTTTCTTAACTTAACCTGTGATTTTATTTTCCCTTAAATTACTTGATGTGAACTAGGATCGTTATACTGATTTTGACTTGATCCTGTCGCTATCACGGATCGGGCAGAATTCCAAAACCTTCGAACCTTCGCCTCCCGAAATACACAGCATGTCACTCACTCACTGGGTCAAATCGAGATGCGATGTGTTAAATGGGGAAGTTGAGGCTTCAACCGAAACAAATGTTGACTGTGTGACCTTCTTTAAGGGCAGAGATCTACAAACAAGATGATTTAAGAGAGGCTCTGCAACATTAGGAAAATGAGATTTCGACAATGAACTCATTTTCTCATACATTTTTCACTCTTTCCTTCCTAAACAACTCAATAGACGTATAAATAGTTATTAACAAAATTTGTCTCGCTTCTTAGACCTCAAAAGTGCATATTAAATTCAATGTTCTAAGTATTTTAAGTATCTAAATAGTATTTTAAATTCTTTTGGAGTTATTGACACAAGGTCAAAAGGTATTAAACTATTTACAGATCCAACGTTTCGAAAAATTTATTTTTTCTACATCATGGCTAGAATGACAAGGTTTTACATGTAATCACCGAGACAAAGGAAAACGTAAGAGCCAACAAAAATATAAAATAAAATAAATTACTTTCCAGTATCTAAACAAAATCTATAATAAAATTACATTAAAATTAACACAAATTTATAATCCTATATTAATCATTCATCGGACCGCCACCGCCGCACCACACATACTATTGTATACATATCACTATCATCAAAACTTTCCATGCTCGCTTGCGACGATCTACTAAAAGCCAACTGTCAACTTTACCAAGTAAGACTGGTATGCCTTAAAATAGTCCCCACTCCACAAGAATTAGTGAATAAACCGGAAGCATTCAGGTAGTAAGAAATTCGCGATTTTCTGGGAGTAAATCATTATTCTTTGTTAAAATGTACACATTTGTTCAGATATAAAATTTTTAAAAAATCTCATTGAAAGCTGAAGTAGCTCGTAGAACCTTATTAAAAACATAACTTTGGATGGATCTAACTAAAAATAAAGAAACTCAATTCAAGGTCCATGCTCTAATATTTCTAGATCAATTCGTCGTGTATAGAGTAGAGTAGTGTACCTACACTTACGAGGCCCGGAATGGGAGTCTTTTTGGAGGTCCCCTGTTCAAGAGATACATCATGTTTGCATGCTGTGTTCAGGATTTACGCCCAATAATATGAAATTGAGGTAGTACGATATTTGTGTAGTAATGGGGTGAATATGAATTCATTAAGTTAAACCATTAGTTATTGTTATAACAAAATTAGAGTATAGTTTTGTTTAATTTTACGTCTTTAGATCATTTTTGGTGACCCATTTCGAGGCCCCTTACAGGAGGCAACCCGGGGCGGTCCACCCCCTACGCCTCCACTTAGATACGCTACTGCGTGTAAACGATAAATTGTTACGTTTAATCGCTTATAAAATATTATTAATCCAATTAGAGAAAATAATTTTTTTTAAAGCTACAAAGATGAAATAGTACAAAGTACAGAAAACTGGTAAAGGGATATAAAACGAACACAAAAAAGAACTTTCTCTACACCATGGAAACTTTTATTACTGCGAAATCGTAAAAAATTTCAATGAGGAAACAACTAGCAAATATATGTTACAGCCACTGCCGTAAATTTAATGTTTCTATGTTGCAAAGACTGACCTTGCTACTTTTGCCAAAATGTTTGCATCAACATTATACTACATGATTTATAAGATATGCGGAAGAATATAGATGTAATTTGTGTTATATTGTGTTACATTAATATATTCCGAGAGGTCAAGGTTACACATCTAATTTATTTCGTTTGAGGATAATTCCGAAACATGGGAAGACTTACTTATGAGNATGCGGAAGAATATAGATGTAATTTGTGTTATATTGTGTTACATTAATATATTCCGAGAGGTCAAGGTTACACATCTAATTTATTTCGATTGAGGATAATTCCGAAACATGGGAAGACTTACTTATGAAGGGTACAAGAAAATGAAAATTCAATATTATTGTTCGTTTTACGTTATATGGCATAATTTACAAAACTTACTGAAGCATAATTTACATCGTGAAAAAAGATTTCGTAAAAATTATAAATTAATCATCAGGTGAGTTTGAAAATTTTCGGTTATAGAGAATTTACAAACTCATCTGATGGTTTGCAACCGTTGGTGGAGAAGACGAGAAGAAATTACATAAGGGATGGGTTTAAAGTTGTAAACAAAGTCATTCACATATTTACGTAATGTCACTGTATGAAAAAGTAAATAAAAATGAAATTGCATGCTTGCAAATGGAGTTTCTCAAATGAAGTAATTTTTATCCCTTTGAACGTGTAATTCAGTTTTGTACTAGATAGAAAGAATTGAAAAATAATCACAAAAATATGTATGTATGAATGCATTCGTAATACATGTACATTTTCACTACAATGATTTGTTGCATCTATTTGATGTGTGGTTAAATTACGTGATAACTAGTAGAATAAAATGAAAGTAGTATAAGAATAAACAATAATATAAAATAAAAAGTCTATTTGAGCCTTTCTAACAAATGAACTATATCTAACGGCAATGAAGCAGGGTCTCACACCTAAACTTGGCGAGGGAGGAATTACGTATGGGTGTTAATGGAACGTATATGTAGACAGAGAAGATAGTACAAATTTCGGTACAAATAAATTTTCTTACCTAAAAACAATTAAATTATTGCATATATATATATGCAATACAAACATGTTTATTTAGAATTATCAATTCAAAAAAAATTTCAGTTCAAATTGATTGCTGAACTATTTCTTTTGTCTATTGACTTGACTAAAGATTATTTTGCGTATTAGAATTGACCATGAGACTGAAATATTATTATTTACCTGTACCTACTAACAAAATGTCTTATGTGCTATGAAATAATAATTTCTAGAGATTATCTCATTAGAATATCCTATTTCTTAGATCGTCTCGTTACAACACGAAGTAACCTTCATTATGAAAATCATAACTACAATCTTTACGAAAATAGCACATTAGGTAAAGAAACCAATATAAAATATTATGTATCAAGATGATACATATTATAAGAATGAAAACAATTGTTAAAAATCATTGTGAAAAAGTATCTGATTGTAAAAATCTCAAAGTGTTACGTTCCTATCTAATAATTAATAAGATTAATAATAATAATAATAATAATAAGATTAATAAAATTAAAGAAGAAACGTATATTGAAAACGACTCGCTGTTTTACAACAACAACCGTTTTTTGAAGTGGAAACTCGACAAAGAAAATCTAATAAATTGAATAAATTGGGTGAAATTTTAGAATTTCAAGTCACCTGTCACATCTGTGGGATTGGACTCATATACGTCTCACCTAGTGTCTCAAGTATTTTAATCTATGAACGCTATTAATGCAATATATTACTTGATTCTGTTTGAGTGAGAAGTTTGAGTGAAGAGGGAAGGTAAATGAACTGTTCAATCCGCGTAAAAAGATGTTGCGACATTAGTTTTGCTTTACCCCACTCCGTGGTACATTACGGCGGTTTAACCACGGTTTGACACAGTTTTGTGAAGGAGAGTACAGATTTGATACCATTTCTGAGATGATCAATTAATTATTCGGTGTAAACCTTTTTGTAAATAATAAAAAATTGGAATAAAGCAGAAATGTAAAAAAATATATCACAAATTAGTCGAATAATCTCGTATGTCAAACACTTGATTTACTTACGAACGTCATCTATATTCATCAAAAACTTCATTCCCAGAATGACATCTACCGAGGCCAAAGCCATGGGACTACCAGCAATGTCGACAGCGCCATTACGGCAAGAATTGCTACCTCAAAGACCTTAGAAATTTGAGAGTCAAGCGTGACCACCTTTGTGCCAAAGGTGGCCATGAGTCAAGACACATCTCTTACATCGTGGACTTTCTTTGCAACGACTTTCATTTCTTATTTACTTTTCCAGTGACAATTACTGAATCATATTATCATTCGGCGTCTCCAAAATTATTCTCCGATAATATTGTGATTCACGATACTATATTTGAGAGAAATTAAATCCTAGACGAATGCAAAAATAGAACATTTCGTCATATTTATGACCATCAAAAAATAACATCAGCCCACTAATGGATATGGAGTTACAAGATTGAAGTGAATAGTGAAAGCAAGACGAAGAAAGGAAATACCTGTGTGATTGGGATATTTCATAGCAACTATTGTTTCCTTGGAAAAGATGGACTGGGCTTTAGTCTTCGTATTCCTCTGCTTCTTTCTGACCAAAATAATCTCATCTATAGTGTAAGACATGTTCCAAAGTCATGAATAATTTGTAATAAAATGGCATAGGAATTGTATTTATTCGTATTGCCAGTTACTGGCTGCACCATCAATTCTCTAAAATTTATTTTCCTTTCTCACCACGTGAAGATTTAAGTCTAGCTCGTCTGGTTCGTTTTCCAGGTGAAAAAAGGTATGGAATTCTATACCTATTTTATTCGGTTGCGTATTCTTGAAATCAGTTCCCTACATGTGAATCACATAAGACAGCTTTAGACGGTGTATTCAATACATTTGTGAATACAGCAACAAGTATACATTCTCACACGGCCATTCAGTTGTCTGGAAAGTATAACACAGGTTGTTTTCTTTCCGACTTGTATAGGTAATTCATTAGAATTCACGGCTACACATACGAGTACAAAAACTTAATTTGAAAACAAATTGAGATCAGAGATGTGTAGTAATATGAAAAATGTTTTAGTTAAAGTATTAAAATAACTAACCCAACATCTCTCCTTCCCAATTCCCTTATTCAAGTCACGGTTAGGTGGAAGACGAGGTCTCATGGCCTGAACCCGAAAAGACAAAATAATTTTTAAAAAGTCTGAACATAAATCTTTAGGTATTATCCAGATCTTAATTTCTGACAATACCTGGGTGAAAGAATAATTCTGAGATACACATCAACTTATCAATATTTTTTGTGTTTCATTTTATGAATTAGAAACTATTACCAGATGATATTAAAATTTTATGTATATAATTTAATCTATATAATATTGGCAAACTGATGTAATTCTGTAAGATTAGATTGCGTAATATTTGTGGAACAACAATTTTTTTAAACTTTGTCAGTAAAACACTGAATTTTGAAATCCTCATTAAGTTTGTACGCAGGTCTAATGTGAAATTCAGTTATTCCATATTTTATATTTTGCATAATTCATTCTCATCGTGTATGACTATTTTGTACCGTTTGAATCTTACACGTACAGGCAAGGACGTATACTTAAGTAACTGACGTATACCTAAGAAAATTTGTAAAATTCAGGTGGTTCTTTTGATGATCCAGGTATAGGTATAAGGTGCCGAGCTTGTCATATATCAGAATGTTCAGAATATAAAATTAGGTAGTAATAGATAAAAAATACACATGTAAGCTAGATTTATTAATTTTCGTGCCATTATACGTTGAATAATTAAAGGGAAATATATATCGTATCTAGCTGTTTTCATTGAAACGATTTTATACGTCAATTTCATCGTCTCAAACACTATGCCTCCTTTGTCACTAATTAATACTATCTAACATGTATATAATTTACAAATAACACAATGAAACATAAATCCACTTATATTATTGATATCTACCACATTTCAGTAAATACCCATGAATACCCATGAAATACCCATGAAATTCAGAACAGTCTTCATTTTACTACTAAAAACAAACAATTACTATACTACTTCTAACATTGTTGAAGACAATTTTGAATCTCTTGTGTGTTTGTCTGCTGAAAAATGGTCGATATCAAGAATATGAAGAGTGTAGCAGACGCTAGTGGAAAATCTAATAAATCACGTGGGTTTCCCATTTTACCTAAACTAAAATTTAAGCGATTGCTTGTGGACTGAGGGCTGAGCTTTCCAACGAGACAAATTTTGAGAGAGCTTGCATGCTTTTTAAAATTTTAGTTGATGACGTACAAAGATAACGATTTGGATACATTTTACACCTGAAAGCAAAATTTTATACATCCTGTTTACTAATTAAGCGATTCATAAACAAAATAAAAAACAACTGAATTAGTGTGGCGTAACATTTGTATCAATGAATAAAATAACAATTCAATTCACCTGACATATTTCACATATCACAATGACATCATTTAAGCGTTTCGACTTTCATACAAGTCTTCATCAGGTAGAAATATATCTCAAAGAGATATTAAAAGGTTACAATGTTTATGTGGGACATTTGGCACTACGTCAATGCGGATACTGTTCCTTTAAAAACCATCATGCACAACATCAAAGAACTTAACACTCACAGACAGAATATTAAGAGAAATAAGTGGTGCGAACTGTCACGGCAACAGAAATACGAGGGGCGTTCAATAAGTAATGCAACGCATTATTTTCTCGGCCAATTTTTTATCAAAAAATTGGAATATTGCTTGGGACATCTTTAAACATTCCCGTGTCATCTCATATATTTCCATCGACCCCCGATAGACGGCAGTGCTATAGACAGCCTTCAAAATGGCGTCTGCAACAGAAATGCGTTCCAAGCAAAGAACATTCATTGAATTTATTTTTGCGGAAAATCAGACTGTCTCGAATATTCACAGGAGTTTACAGAATGTCTACGGACACCTGATACTGGATAAAAGCACGGCGAGTCGTGGGGCGAAGCGCCTGTCATCAACAGAGCAAGGAGAAGGGAATCTGTCTGATCTCCCACGTGCAGGCCAGCCGCGCACAGCTCTGACGCCTGCAATGTTGGAATGTATGGGTTATCTTATTCGAGGTGATCGACTCATAATAATCAAATAAACCAGTGCTCATCTTGGTGGTGCTGACACACTTGTCCACCAGTTAGCATATTCAAAGAGTTGCGTCCATTGGGTTCGCGAGCGCACTTCTTCTCCAAGACAACGCAAAGCCACACAACACAAGTTTGCGCACACGAGAGGAGATCAGAAAGCTTCGGTGGACTGTTCTTCCTCATCTAACCTACAGTCCTGATCTCGCACCTTCTGACATCCATCTCCTTGATCCACCGCAGGAAGCACCACCGTAATTATGGGGAAGTTATTGATGCAGCAAGAACTTGGCTCAGACACGGCCCAGTAGAGTGGTACCATGACGGCATACAGGTTCTCACATTAAGGTAACACAAGACCAAAGAACTGAACGGATATTACGTTGAAAAATACAATTTTATAGCCAAAGAATTGGGAAACAATTTGCTGTATTTAAATCCTGAATAATACCAACCTGCTTTGAGAAAAAAGTGTTATATTACTGATTGAACGCCCTTTGAACATGTAACAAGGTAATCAATAATATATCTAAAACATCATACTCAATAGGTAATTTCTCAGTTTCAGTTTGAACATTTAATGAATTATTAGTGCATTTAATAAATAACATCTTCGAGATGCATCTTCTAAAATAATTCCTCATAGAATCCAAAATTTCTACATTATCCCAAGTCATATCATGATAAATGCTAAGACACATCATTCTGTAGCACTGATTTTGTATTTCTCACTGTTCGGCCATCCTATTCTTTAAACAAAGTTTGGTCTGTCAAATATAACAACAGTCACAATCATAACAATTAAACATACGTATTACCTTTTCCTGTCCAATAAAAGTAAAGGTTCTTTACCAATTTCAATCACATTATCGAATTTCTTGACTTTGTAGATTAGTTTAATATTATTACTTTTGATGATTTTGTTAATAAATGGAATAAGTTTTCTTATATGAAAATTCTAACATCTTTTTATTATGTTAAGTGGATACTTTAGGTGAACTTAAATCTTTATGTCTGAGAAAGTTGAGTCTCATATTCATAAATTTGTTTATAAATTTTGGAGGATATGAGTTCAGTATCAATGTATGATACATAAGTTTTTAAATTTTATTATCATATTCTACACAAGCTAATTTGGAGACTTGATCGAGTTGAAAACCGTAGCGATCTTCTGAGGTAAGGGATGGTTGAAATGAAAAATTAATTATCTACGTGACCATGTAGGTTTTGAAACCAATTGAAAGTTATACCATCATCATCTTAATAATAATAATAATAATAATAATAAATTAATTATTTGTAATTATTATTATTACGAATAGGTATACCTAAGTAATTTAATTTTCCGTCTCTCTTTCAATAGTAAACTGTACCTTAAGATAGTAATTGTTAAATACATTTAACATTTCTTCATGTTTACATATGGGGATAACGTAAAATGTTATATACATACCTAACATATAATATGGGTTTAAAATTAATCTAGAAAGACAGGATTTTTCGATAACGAGGTCAGAGAACACGGATTTTCCATTGCCGGATCATTTACTTGGGAGTAAAATTTGTGGTTAAATCCATAAAGTTGTTGAATATTAAATTGAATATTAAATGTTCATGAATAGGGATATTTGTATTCGTGCTATTTGAATAGGCCCCCATCAATGTTTTAACCTTTTTAATACATTTGTACATGATGAAGATTTGTACGAAAGTGGAAACGATGTAATGTTTTTTGTGAGATATTCAAATTCTGGTTATTGGTTATTTTATTAATTGTTTTAAGATACCCACTCGTTTTATAATGAATTTGTATCGATGATACTTCAGTACTTTGCAGCGAGGATCGGATCGCACGAAACTGCTGGTCCCTGTTCGTAGAATTTTTGTGCAATTTTGTTGTTAAGCGAAACGTAAATATTCTGTCGATATGTAAATCTTTCATTAAAATAAAATACAATTCCGTCAACTGGTCACCAGGGACGTTGTCTAAACTTTTAACTAGTTCAGTATAAACACAGATCCTTATCATTCACACACTAGTGAGTATTCGAAAAATGATGCAGATGAGATTAAAAATTAAGCACATTTTGAGCTAACATGCCAATATGACAGACAATACTATTTAAAGAAAAATATATACCTTTTTATGTTATTTATGCTATTTTTATGTTTTGTACTTTTATTGTTATTTTAATCGACTTAAAATGAGAATTGTAATCAACAGTAAGCTATGTACTTGAATCCAGGTTCAGTAGCATCATATTCTAGAAGCACCACCCAATGAAGAAAACAATTTTATTCCGAATGTTTTCAAAGATGCGAAACTGTAAACACAACTTCCTTGTTTTCATATAGCAGTGTTTTCATACACCAGTGAGCAATAAAACTGAAACAACTAAAAAAATAAAACAAAAATACCAACAAAAATAAATTAATATGCGTAAAACACACCGAAAGAACTCGTATGTGAAATAATAATATGGACTGATAAGATTCATAGCTCCCCTCACCTCCATATTAGTTTTTACTTTCCCCAGGGCTAGAATATATCAAGTGTCGTAGAAATTTTGAGAGATTCTTACAACAGAGTAGAAAGTAGAAAAATAGTTAGTACATTATTTTTCGTAGAACATAACCAGAGGTGCATTTCCAAATGTGGTACAATTTTCTAACTTAACTTGCTTTCTATATCATCTGCAATACCTGGAAAGATTTTTTTTTTCAGGATTTAATTGTGCTTAATCGTTTGTGCCGCGGCTTCAAGTAAATTGCTTTTCTCCAAAATGGTAAACAGAAAATGCGAATATATTCACACATATTTTTATGTAGAGAAATGAAGTAAACGTTAAGGAGTAATTTCTTTAGGTAAGTGCAAAAAATGAAAATAAAATCCACTTTCCCTTGAAATAAAACATTAATTATTGACAAAATAGAATTGTTAAATATATCTCGAGTCAAAGACGCGTAGTTGACTATGCGAAAGAGGACTGAGGTACGATGGGTTCAATGTGATGTGAATTGAATTCAGATATTCCACGCTCAGCAACCCGCATCACTTCCATGCATTACGAAGGTGGTGTTGCATTTTCACGACTCCTCTGGAACGTCAAACACATCCGAAGACAATTTAAATATTGAATTAAACATACCACTTTAATACGTTATTAAATAATTGCTTTGAATATGACATCCAGCCATCTTCCATGTTACTCATTCTTATTGATGTGCATTGCCCATCTTCGAATGTAGAATTAACGATTGTAATTCCGATGTGACTACGTGGTTTCGGGTCGGAGTATGGTACTTGACCTGAGTGGCAAGCGTTTATTTGCCTCCTAGGAGGTCCACTGAAGTATCCACGAACGATCTGATTTAGCTCAAAATCTGGAAACAACTAGTAGACATAAAAGCAAGATCGAAGTGTGCAACAAGAAGTTCATTCTTGATAAGACTATGGACTACGTCAAGGAAAATATGAATACATAAAATTTTAATTATTCTACATTCTCCTTCAGGATAATATATGATATTTAATAAATAAATGAATTTTCAATCGAACTTTGTATTTTAACTTTCAATCTAACAATGGGGAAAAAATTACAAGGACATAATAGATCACACTTTCCTTACATTTTCATTTTATTTCCGTAATGAGCATTCATTAAATATAATCAATGATATTTACAAAAGTATAATTATTTACTTTTGTAAATTTATTTTAATAGACTCAATCCAATTTTTGTACACACTTAAAAGAATGATTTTTAAAAAGCAAATATGAACGTTCGTTTTAACCAAATCAATTAAATCACGTGAAGCTAAAGTTATCTCGTAAACACTGTCAAGCGACCTATGTCAAGATCACCTGAGACATCTCGGTCGATCATGAATGGAAAGCACGCAACTGACCCTCCGACGAAGCGAGATCGGATGCTTGCCTCCATTGTGAAGAAGACACGTGGTCCCATATTAAAAATACCTCGTCGCTATCCCTGGAATTTCTTGCTATGTTTCTGAGAGCTGATTTCGGAAGGACCGCGCGTTATACACCCGAGGACTCGAATAATACAAACAAGGAAATGTACTCGCATTGTCAACTTGGTGGCATTTTCCCTTTCTTAGGTACAATTTTTCGTTCGTAATTTTTTGTGATGGATCTGTTCAAGAATATTGCCATTTATTCCATAGGGTAAAAATATTTAAAAAGTCATCAGTAGCAAAACACATTGCGATTCAATGGAGACACCATGGGTCTTACGGTCCTGCCAATTCCATTGCATTGACTCACAAACTATATCTCTTATCCTTATTTCAGTCCTGCGAGGACGAAAGAGAGAGGAAAAGAGCTTGAGTGAGGACCTCGCGAGGATCTATCGGTGTGACCAACATAGCGACATTAACTGGGCCACCGATTCTTCTTGACGCCGCGCGGCGCTCGAATCGCAAGATGGCTTCGCGCGAGGAGGGAAATGTCTTGATCTCTCCCTCGCGTCACCCTTAGTCTGTCAGCAGCCAGATCCGGAAGGGCTGAAGGTGAAGCGCACAGCAGCTCTCGTCCTTCTGGTTGCGAGTGTACTGTCAAAATGTACTGAGAGTGTGCTCGATGGTACTGGCTATATACAATTCCCACCATTACATATTAAATATGATAACCATCTCCGAGTGGCCCACCTGTGTGTGCAATGGTGTAAGCGTATCGGGGGGAAGCCTACAGTCCCGCTTCCTCCTCCAGCGCCCCCCGGTGTGTCTATAAAAGGACGGCCGGCCAGGCCGCCCAACTGTACGCATAGAGTAATTTGAGATACACTACGGCACCGGCCTCTGCAGAGAATTCCTGGCATTACTCGTTTCGCCAAGAATAACCCAGTTACTGAAGGCTGGCCCACGGGTAATGGAGGCGGCGGAGGTGACTTACTATCCGACCTGAAAAAGTAGGTCTAGAAGGACAGCCCTGTGACGGCGAAGGAGGGCTGAAGGAGTGTTCAGAAGATCTGGAGTGTGTCTATGGAGGACTGAGCGGGGATGTTGGAAGGGCGCCGCACGTCGGCAATCGACGCCCCAAGAGGAGGATGTTTTCGGCACGGCCCATGGCGGAGGGAGAGCTCCAGGGGAAGGGGAAGCGACGGCGGCGTACGACGCCTGCGCCGTGGCGTCGCCGCCTCCGCTACCCCCACCGCCGCCGCCAGAGTCGCTTTTGTGTGGGCCGCGGTGCGCGATCCCAGCTCCTCCGACCGGCGCTCGCACACGAACAACGACCGTGGTGAGGGCGCGCAGGCAGGCAGGCGACCGTTCGAGCCCCAGCGGGACAGTCTGTGGCCTAGACACCAGGAGCATCAGCAGGAGTAGCAGCGGCAGCAGCAGCTTCGTTCTTTCTACTTTCTTACGTGCGGTCAAAGTAGAGAAGAGTCGAAATGGCCTCCGTGTCTAAGACCACCAAAACGTACACCTACCGCTCGTCGGGCGGAGGACCCGCGGAAGTCAACATCGAGTACTCGGCGGACCTGAGTGCTCTGTCACGATTGGAGGTGAGCGAAGACGAAACACGCGTGTCAAGCGCGTCGGCTTCTGCTGCTGCTGCTGCGACGGCGGCGGCGGCGGCGGCGCCATCCATGTGCGACAAGAGCCGAGAGCCTGTTTTTGTCGCTTTTTTAGTTTTGCTGCCTTTTAATGCATTTAGTGTGGACTTACACTGCTTCTGTCAACTTGCATTGTGGTTTTGTTTCGCGATTTCGTTCTTACTTCGTGGATTGTGATGTGGCTTCTATTTTTATAAAGTGAACTGGAAGTATTTTGTATAATATTGCTGAAGTGATTTTTAGACCACGAGCTTTCAGTGTTTAACTACATCTTGGCAATGTGATACCTAATGGCTAATCATTTTTTTTTTGGAAACGAGTGTTTGTGTAAAAACAACGCCAAAGGATTGAATTAACTGTTTTTTGTGAAAATTGTGATTTTTCAGTGGCAGAATGTAATATTTGATTGTGATAATAATGATAGTAATGTATTTATTCACACTGGGATTATGATTCATCGATCTTCGTTGATATTATTCTCATATTTAGAAATAAGAATTTTATTTCGTTTTTATTATTATCATAAATCAAAATATGAGTTCTTCCTGTAGGAATGGGTGATCAGATAGAATAATATCGTGAACCAGGATTTTTTTTCTTCAGTAAAATGTCCCCCTTTTTTACAAATATTTGGACTCGTTTCACACATAAATTTTTGTCCCACAGTTTCGTAAAATTTTGAATTTCTTAACAGTGTATGTTTCAATGAATAAATTTTTTTGCCGGAAACGAATTTTATACGTGACGTAGGCTTAGCAAAAAATTATACGCAGAAGATTAAAACGTAAAATGTAAAAGAGTGTGTAATTTCGAAGAGATTCGATCAGCGTTCAACAGTAATCTCCTTCCTCTGTGCAGGACAAGGTCCGGCTTCTGCAGGATGACTTGGAGTCCGAGAGGGAGTTCCGTCAGAGGGTGAGTAAATCCCTCATTTCCCCCCCCCCAACCTCCCACCGTCTACGTAACATCCCCCACTCCACAAGCGCACCCCCTCCCCTCCCCATCTCATTCCCAACAATATATTCTCTCCCTCACACATCGTCTAGCAATCTTCGCCAGCAAGAGGACTGACCCCAGCTGGCCCTTTTCACCTCATTGTCAATGCATGACCTTGGACAAGACTATGTTTCATATTGCAATAACGTTTTCTTGTCTAATGCACACCCAGTTGTGTTCACTCACGTTAAAAAAGATTTTTTGTTACATTCCACTTTTTATTTAAACATTTTTATATAATACAAAAAACCTTGACCCAATAAGATATGATTTAAACTTTTTATCAACGAAATGTAATGTACCCAAGTAATGAATGGATTTTTAGCGAATATTTTTTACATTTTTTGATTATCACTGCCATACACAAAAATGCATTTATCTGTACTATCTTGTTAAAGTCAATTTGAATCTCAATTACGGAGGAATGCAACAATAGTATCAAGATTATCGTGGTGAGTCTTGGCGCTAAGGTGTACTCGTCGGAATAGAACCGGACGGGCAAACACCCAAGTCAATTATTACTCTATTACAATATGGCGAGACGGAGTTATTATATTTAGGGGAATATCAATTTCAAAAAGAACATCGTCCTTGGAAGGCCTCCAGATAGATTTCAACATTCGCGGAACTCGCGGGACCTGGACGCCAGAAATAAGTTCCTTGCCATCGAGACGAATGGGGCTCCACACCGTCTGGGATTCGTGACACGGTACACGCTCATTGTTATCACCATGCGCGCGCAATTGTTGAGTGCTCGCGGAGATTATATTTTCAGGAGTGAAGCGGAATATTAGACGGATGTTTCTCCATACGATATGGAAAATTGATGTATCTAGCACTATAGCAGATATTTGCATATTAATTTAGGTTTAGTAATATTTCGAATGCTCATTGTGAGTAGCGAAGTGGGTATTTGAACAATCGACAGTAGCTTAATGCAATAATTATCGCAGCCATTTAATACATAAACAATCTATGAAATTTTTTAAAAAGCTGAAAAATTATAGAGAAAAAAGTGCAACAATAAGTGATTAATAACAGATGGTCAGAGAGGAGGAAAGACTTGGATTTAATAGCGAATTTTGTTTACAACAATGATTTCCTGATTACAACAATGTACAAGTACAATGTTAAAATAATATGAAAAGAAACAACAATATAAGGAAGAAAGTCGCCTAAAATATTAATAGTAGAAAATTGATAATTAAAATATGTAAAATAAGTAAAATATGAAAAAATAAGTTTAAAAATGAACAGAAAAAGAGATTAACTTTTATACATAGGATCGGTGTCAAGTCATAAGACATATTCGAAATGTTTAATTAATAACAGCAAAATACTCCATGTTTGTCGTTTGCGTTCTGAACTATTCAAATAAATCTTTATAGCAATAGTAAGTTAAATTTTCTCTTTTCATTGTTATAAAATAGAGAACATAATAGAACTACGTATATAATACATATTGCATCTAGAAGTGGAATCTTCATCTCATAATGAAAGTGGTGAGATAATTTTTAATTTTTGGTTTATTACTATTTTACTTGCCAATGTGTTTCCTCACAAGATCAAACATTTTCTTATGACTTTTTCTAAATTTTAGTAAACATTGCGAATTGAAGATACCATTTTAGCATCCAAGTTTTACTAGACAAAATAAGAACGGTATCTACGATGTTCATTGGAAGAATTGTTGTAGAGTTGCCTATACTACCGAAAAAAATTTTTTTCATCTATACAAAAAAAGCCAATTTTTATTTTAGGGGGGTGCATATCACGATTTCTTTTTAGGGCGGAGAAATTGTTGCAGATTCTCCCCTACTTGCCTCTGGAGAGTAAATTAGTTTATTTTACTCCACGCAGTCGTACTACGTTTTTGTAACTACTTTCTTGACAGAAAATTTATTATTACCCTTATATGTTCTATCCGAATGCAAGGTCCGTCTTCAATGACGTCATCGAACCATTGCATACGACGAATCGCCGCACTTCCTATTACAGAAACGTATTGAAAACAATGATGTAATAAATGGAGAAACGTACATTCAAGAACGAAACATGATCTGAGGATTCGAAACACTCTACTCATCCACTGACCAATGATTACTCAACAGAGATTGACCATTACATGAACCAAATACATGGAGAAGTGTTGCCCCAACCATGACTCAGGTGGTAGTGTTGTCGCTTCTCACCAAGTCAACCCGGGTTGTAGCTTTTCACATCAATGTCCCAGTTCATATAGCTGTGACTACTGAAAAGTCAACCTTCCTTCCTTTATCCAGCTCCTCCTCGTATCAATAACTAACTACTTCTACTAACCCCTCCACGTGGGCCAAGTTGTTGGTAAACCCAGCTGAGCTACTAACAATAATCTTCCACTCTACTCCTACCTCCTATCGCCCCAAGTAGATAAGCTTCAATAGCACGCTACATTTCCCATTTACAAATACAACAACATAGAAGTGTTGCGAAAGCGACGTACAGCGTAAACCTTTTGGATCACAAACCTTATTTCTATGTGAACAGGTTTAGACCAAACCCTTCAATATTTCTTAAGTCGTAGGTAAAAGCTTAATATCCCGATATTACTCGGAAATAAATGGATTTATAAATCTTACCTGCATGGTGGGGGGGGGGGAATAAAGTTCTGACGAAAGAACAATTATTTTACGCGAGCATTAAGGAAATATTCTACTATTATTAACGACTATTATGTAATCTAGTAAAATTAATAAATAAAATGTTACGACCTTTTCTGGACTTTGAATATTCTTTTCATTTTTTGTGAATATCTCACTACGTTTCGACGTGGATTTACGTCGTCGTCAGGTGATCAAGTAATTATATTATTCGTCCATAAAAGGTCATAAGGTTTTAATTATTTATTTTATTAATGTATATAAGAGCGAAATACTACTCACTGACTAAACACTCACTAAAAATCTCAGAAACTGCAAAGCCTACAAACGTGAAATTTCGCAGCTTAGTTCCTTTTAGGGAGTGGACATCCGCTAAGATACGATTTTACGAAAATCCATCCCTAAGGGGGTGAAATGGGGGTTGGAATGTTTGACATGTGCGTCTCGCCGAAACACTACAGTGACAATTTCAACTTAATACACAGATGACTGACTATATGGCAACAAGCACTATGGGGGTAAGATATTCCTTGCACATCTAGGGGGTGAGTAAGGGATGTAAAAAAATGGGAAAATCCAATATTAGATTCGAAACCATAGTTTTCGGTAGCGGTGGAGTGGATAAGGACGTTCCATATGCTTTCTAATTTAACAATCAGGCCACATTGAAAATAACATACCCCTAGCATCCCCAAGGTAGGAGTGGAAAGGTCAGGTAAACAAAATAAAAGCACCACCGACATTGGTGTTGAATTAACCATTTTTGGAACCGCTGAAGTGAAGTGACTCCCTCATTGCCAGATAAGTACGCGATCATTCGGAATAAACACCCTCCATGTTGGGGGTGAGGTGTGAAATGTAAAAATAATCGAAACGGACCAATATTAGTGTTAAGATCGTAGTTTTCGGGGTCACAGAAATTAGTAGTGACATTCTCGAAGGCGTCAAAGTTCACAATCAGCCCGCATAAACTCCAGCACCCCTAGGGAAGGGGAGCCGTGGAAAAAATATCGAACATGACATACCAGTGACGAGTCCATAATTTTCGGCGTCGCTGAGTTGATAGTGAAATTTCGATGTCGTGTAAGTATGAAATCAGGCCTCATGAAACAAACACATCACTAGAAACTCTTGGTGGGGGTAGAGTGTATATGGGTTGACGGATAAAAATAATTGTAAACTAATTTTCAAATATAAAAAGTAAATGCGTCAGATACAAATTTTCTGGGTTGGCGAGATGATTCAACTACTAATGCCGTTATGTTCAAGATGAGGTCACATAGGAGCACTGTATTCTTAGAGCTGGGGGTGGAAAGGGCAAAACGTAAAAATAACGTAAAACGACAGATATTAATGTTGACTCCGTGGTTATTGTGTATTCTGAGATGAATAATCGTACTTCCAATGAGTTTATGTACCCTTCAGACCACATGAGGCGAACGACGCCGCTAGAGGTGTGGGTTGGGAAGAGAATGACAAAAAATTCCCGATACGAAACGATTTTACAAAAAATCACACCTAAAGGTGAGAAGTGGGAAATTGGTATTCTCTAAAAACGTTTTTTAAATACGTCAGTTAAAAAAAGGGAATGAGGGTACACACCAATAATGATACAACCTCCAATATTAATGAAAAATATTATCTGTGGATATCAATAAGGATACGAGAAAAAATAAAATTGGAGACATATTACAGAATTCAAGCGATCAAAACTGCAGGTACACAGCTAGTACTGTTTCTTTGACAATAAATTTATTATTTGATCTATGTTAATATTCAGAGATGTCACCGAAATGAAGGTGATAAAAACACTATAGAGACTTACCTAGATGTGTACTGCTGCATAACTGAAGTTACCGTTGAGTATCTCGTTGCACGAGAGTTTATATTTCAATTATTTAAGAAACATTTTATATATTATACTTTTATTATATATATGTTAACAAGATTATTTAACTGATTATTTGTTAACAAGATTCCATTTCGTCCTAAACTTGACCTAGATCTGGGAGTAAATATTTTACCTTCCTCTCTCTCAAGTAACACTGCAATAACATAAATATTACATCACACACTTCGGGGAACCGTTTCCGCGATACTTCTTCCGCTCCAGCATAATACGTCTTGTAAAAAATGTGAAAAGTTCCATTTCAAAACTAGTTTCGTTTTATTTATGATTCCCCGATGTACGTTATAAATTTGGAATTAACGATGGAAATCAACGAATCTAGATATTGGAACATGACCCAAACAGTAGGGTACCTACATCTAATGAGGCCCCCATCTTAATGTCACTCACAAACATGTTTGTTTGAAAAAAAAGTGCAATCGACTGTACCAGTGTATTAAAAAAATTGAAGTATAAATTTGGGGTTTGGGAATCTCAATTATTCATTTATTTCTACTCTAAAAAAGTTCTCGAGTATATTTTGTGTTCAAATTGCCATGTGTGTATGATCTTTGTTAACCCATTTGGAGGTCCCTCACCGGGATGGACAGCCTCTGCCGCCCCCACCTAGTTACGCTACTGAAGCGTATTAAAAGTACTTTGGTTGGTTTTCTCACTACATAAATCAGGAAGTCAACATAAAAACATAAAAAATGTTACATTGTTTCACAGATATTTTTAAGATTTATCAATAACATACTTCATTTGTTGATACTAGCATATCCTGGAACATACAAGGAAGATAATTAAATATAGAAATATGTTAAAAATTAACATTTCAAAGTATTTCCAGTTGCATGTCATAGATAATGATATATGTAATAATATACGGAAATACATTACTTTCCCAACTTCGAAGAAAAGAAATTTGTTATGGCGTTTAAAGATATACTTTACGTGAAGTATTGAGAGAAATACTCCCGTTTCTAATTCCACGAACTTGAAGATCGACAAGACAAAATACCTCTTAGGACTTTACAGAGATTTCCACCTTTTTTAAAATCATTCCTTTCATTGAATAATAATGTTTAAACATGTCAACTAAGATCTCTTCCATTTCCGAAGCCCATAATGATTGTTTAGGGACATGCGAGTATATACAATATCCTGTCCGAAATTGAAGGTGTAGTCTCGACTATTTACATTACGACCACAAGTAGACCGCAAATCGTTCAATTCTCGAACATTCCGTGGAGAAGAGGCCCAAGCGGATACCTCTGGGTGCCAAAGAGTACGCCATGCCAACCACACCTGTGCTTGATGCAGTGATGAGACCCACCTCCACCAAATGCCACATGGCCACAACTTATTAATGACTGTTCCGCCTTTCGCTCCCTGTATGCCAACGACGGACACCAGTTTCAATCTTGTTCGAGCGGATGGTAGTTTGATCTGCGCAGGTGTATATATAGGAAACGGGCACGAAGGTATTTCCGGGAAGGCAGAGATGCATCTTTGAGTCACCGTGTCAGCAACTCGTATGATTCCGCGCCAGGAATCCGTTGCGGGAGTGATATATCCGGGTAAAGGGTAACGGAATACGAAATAGTTTGTCAACTGATGATTGCCTATCCCACCCCGATACGAGGTAAGATGAGTCACAAGATCATCAACATTTATTGTCAACGAAGACTCAGAGAGGGATCGGGGAGTATACCAAGAAATCATTTTAAATGTTGTATAAACATCTGCTAAAATAATGTTGTGAGTAGAATTCTATTGCGGATAATTTATTGTTTACCCTTCTTACATAAGCATATCGACGACACTTGTCGAGGATTTAAAATTCAAAAACTTCAACATAACAAACAATATATAAAACGTATATAAAAACACGAGGTTTCGTCTAATGCGTGAGACTTTATCAGGAGAAAGACTGAAACATGCTGCTTAGAGAATACCAAGGTATTAATTTTAATGACAGTTTATCCTTCATTAACATTTATTGTGGCACTTCCGGGACCCGATGCGCTTAAGAGAAACATTTTTTCTGTTGTCACTCATCGCTCTAATTTTGTGATCTTTAATTTGTTAAATATTAACAGACAAGCAACTACATCCCCAGTAGTTAGAACGATCATTAATCAAGAAGATATGTGGACCACACGCTGCACGTCTCTGGGAGGCAGGTTCGGTTCCGTGCTCACAGAGTGCGCCTGAGAGGTGGGGGGCGGCATCATTGGCGTCGTGCATTTCGCGTCCACTTCGTGGTGGGGAGGGGAGGAGAGGGGGTGCATGGGTGGGGCGCGGGCGACGATCCAACGCAGCACACCCACCCTCGCTAGCGACGAGGGGGAGATGGCCTTCGGAGTAAAGGCCGATAGCTGCCGCCACGATGTCGCCTGACTGCGAACACGGCGACTGAGAAAGCAGGCAGACCGACCGCTGGCGACAGGTAATTCGGGCGCGATATTCTTGTTCACCGCCAAGGGAACTGGCGTTGGCTATTCCCAGGAACGTTTGCAGCGCTGCGCTTGCGCCCTCGAGAGCTTGTCCTCGTCACACTTCGCAAATTCACTTGCACTGATTTTGGATACCAAGTCATATTTCCTGTATTCTAAAAAATCTCAAGTCGCTCACTCGGATCCTTCCTTATCTTCCTCGTTCTCTATGTATCCGCTCCCTATCAATTCATCCTCGTAGCGATCCTCCCCCTTTATTCGTTTCTGAGGAATATTCAATATCTCACTACCAAGAAACGTTTCGAATGAAGAACGTCGAGCATAAAAAATCTGATTTCTACCCTTTACACTCGCAAAAACACTATTTAATTATCTTCTTATTCGTTGCTTTATCGTTTTCCGATACCTTTGTCCCATTTCCTACATCCTCCTTTCTCCATCTGTTACGTCTCTCACCGTTCCAACTCCACAGAGGAACTTCTTCACTCCAACAAAATTCCATCTCCGCTCCAGTTCCAACGTCCAGACAGGCTTTGACGCATGTCGTCATAAAGAGCGGAAGGCGAAAGTTAAATATGGAAGGGGCAGGTATGCTGTTCGAGGTATATGGAAGGGGTGCAAGCATCCGGTTTAAAATGGTTGTGACGCACGAAAATTATGGTGGTAATTCATCAAGGAATGACCTGTATCCGCTTAGTGGGAACCGAATGAATCTTTCATGATGTTTATTTTTAAATCAGAGTTGTTTATCGAAAATTATTAATGTTGGGACTAGAAAGAGAAACGTTGCCGTATAAAATAATCAACATAGATAATTCAATTTATGGTATGAAACGTCATATAATGAAAAGAAAAAAAACGAAAGCACTAGGAGAGAAATACATCATCCTTCAAACGTTATACGTCGTTTCATCATATGGAAAATGGAAGAGTATTCTGTAACACAGAAATTACTAATGATGAAGAAAAGAAAGATAATTAATTGACTAAGATTAACAAACAATATATCGGTACATTTTTCTCTCAAGTTTCAGTCATTTTTAAAAGTGAAACCGATGGAATATATTGACATCATTTGAGAACTTCTTGGAATTGAAGAGCTTAATTCAGACGTCTGTGCTTCGGGGAAACTTGGAAACATGGTTTTCGTTTTGAATACATTTTGTTGAGAGATCGGGAACTCTTTTCCATTCTCTGCCTTCTTCACCTCCATTTGCTCTAGAAATTTTCTTGAAGAAACACTACGGTGGATCCGTGGGATCAAGAGATAAATTAATATATGTTGAAAGAATGAAGACTTCACAAAAATATTTCTATATCGTCATAATATTTCTCAAAATTTCTTCTTCATAAATCTAAACTTATCTTCGAAATAATTACATCTCAAGAAATAGACCGAGAATGTGTAAAAAATATGTCGCATACCTAAGGGAATGCTGCTTATGATAAGGAGGTGAAGATGGGAGTTTTTTCATGTTACTTTGTGAATCCATGAAGTTCTGAGAAAGAAAATGAACAATTTTGTGAACAACGCAGTGAAAAATGCTGTACATCCCAAAGAAAGAATGATATTTGAAACGTATTGTACATATAAGTTCTATTTGTAAAAAACGTTTCAATGCAAAATGAGAAACAAGGCACGACTCCGTTGTCCAACAACTTCGTGTTCATGAGATTGCAACCCGAGCAGATGGCATAGGTGTGAGACGAGTGGGCGCAACCTCCCAGCAGAGGCTTGGTTTACTCGCGCCTTTCGCGCGAGCTCCAAGGACGGTGGCGGCGGCGGCGGCGGCGGTGGCGGCGGCAACGAAGACGACCAAGAGGGCGCCTGGGGAACGGCCAAGCGCCGCTCGAAATAACACGGCTCGGAGCGGGTATCTGCGCTCGCCGTCCGCTACACCCCCGCTCAAATGCGGTTCCACTCGGAGGAGCATGGAGCACGTAACATCTCACCTTTGAGATAACAAACATCTTATCATCCACAATTATCGTCGAACCGCACGAAATTCGGAAAAAATTAATCAAGTCCACTTTTCTTCATAACAAACATTACACAATTGTCAAAACTTTAACATGAAAAGCATGTAAAGTGTTATAAAATATATAACTTTTGCCTGTATAAAAAATTATTACAAAAATGTAATTAATCATAGGAAAAGATAAGAAAATACGCATAAATATTTTAAAAATTAAACAATTCTTGATATTTATTTTGAGACCAATGAATTAATGTAGTTAAATTAAAGAGTAGTTCTTACGAAGCATTAATTCATTGAACTTCTTTTTGATTCCAGACATCTTACAAAATATTCTGGCTCAAAATGCCAAATCTTTACGCAAGAGAGACGAAGGAATTTTTCCCAGAGCATATCTACAGCTTTTCCTCTCGAATGAGATATATCCTAAACATTTCCTAACAATGCTTCACCGGGAAGAGAGTGTACTCACAATTTAGAGATTCCTAATGCGCCAATAACTGTTATGAAGGGGAAACAAACAAAAGATGAGTGTGAACAAGGATGTGGATCGAGGCGTCAGGGGACTGGAGATAAACATTCACCGCCTACGATTGCTTCGTAGAACGAAAAGCAACAAGCTGGAGATCGTAAATCCCCCGAGAGTTCAACAGTGGCCGCGAAGAGCGCATCAAAGCGACTGGTTGTGTATATCTGGTGCAAGCAGCGATTCATCCCGAATACCTGCAGATCCCTTCTTCTCTAAACTTCTCGTCGTCTTCCGGGATTCTGAGAGAACAAAAATTATGAATAAAAAAATATATTGTAAAACAACAGTAACAAACTCCGTATGACCACGTGGAGAACAATAAACTAATTTACTTTCCGGAAGCAAGCAAGGGATAATCTCAACAATTCCAATCAAAGATCCTAGGGCAGAGGTGAATTTAACATTTCAAAATATTCCTAAGATAATAAAAAATAGTTACGTGTTATAAAATCAACAGAATACTAAAAATATTTGTATTTTAAAAAAAAAAAAATATGACAAGTATGTAATATTGTCAAACTATAGATTATTCGAAAAAAATTGTTTATAAATCGTAACTATGAATATAACTCTAAATTCAGGATTTATTATTATAATAGGCCGCCACCACTAGGCAAGTGTGTGTATATTAAATCCGCCTCAACTCGAGGGGAAACCGGAGAGATCCCCGGAGGATAGGGCTACAGATGCGGAAGGTAACTCAAAAGAACTGTGATCCAAATTGTTAATGATAAACTTTATTGTGTCATGAAAATAGATGCACAGTCAATAAATAAAGAAGTATAAATGGATCGTTATGAATGCAAACAAAGAATTAACTACTTAGAAAGTCATAAAATAGCTCTTTAAGTACACATATGAAACCCACTTCCCCATATTCAAAATTAACGAATGTTATTCAAATCTGTATCTTCCTGAATAAAAATTGTTGGCGATATATTTGGCGCCAACGCAATCTGCCTCGGAGATCAAGGTTGGACCAAAATACAATCGGAAAACAAAACGAAATATTTCTTTCAAGAAATAAAACAAATTCTGCTTCATCCTTATGTTTTAAATTTGAAAAACGTGAAAATGCAATCCACACCAGCCTCCTAAAACACATAATTGATTCACTACGTAGGGCTATATTCGCATTACCGTATTGAATCTTTGTTGAGAGTTACCGTACGAGAACGCTCGTGTTGCTTATCATTCGTATTTAATTATAAAATTTTACCTTTAAAAATTACTCTATTAATATTTTCTTACTTGCTAGTGTCTTAATGAAAGTTAACTCTCGTTGAATCTTGACTTTAAAAAATATATATAGTAATATCACTAACACGAATGAAGAACATATTATTTTTAATTTTCCCTATATTTTTATTTAGTCTGTTTTTATACTATCCACACCACGTGCTAAGACATATTTAGGGAGATCAAATACGGCGGTTGCGATTACCTCTCTCTTTAGAGCTCTAGTTTCACTCCAAACGATCAAGAAGGGTTCAACGCCCTTTGGAAATGGTTCTTTTACTCGGAGTCGTTCGTTCGTGGAGTGGGATGGAGAAAATCAGGACGAGAGAGCTAGAACGGTTCTTCAGCAGGGAGCGTAACCGATCCGAATCACGGCACGGTGTTGCACCGCTGTGGGTTTGCTGGGCAGGAGCCGCATCCGGTGGTGACGATGGGTTATAAGCTGGGGTTGTCAGAGGGATCTGATCTGGCACGACGCGTTCTCTTTCGGATGATGAACCAAAGAATTCCCACGATGAGCTTTCATCGCGATATATTAAAATAGCTCATGAAATATGTGAAATTTATTTCATATGCTTGAAATATTTATAAATTAAGTATACCAGTTGTTTCAATGAGTATAAACAACTCAAATACATTTAAATGTCTAAGTGCGATTTTCACTAAAATAAATTGTGACATGAGGATATTCATTTAACGTGAAGCAGCTTTTTATCTGCAGAAATATTTGATCGTGAATACGGCACATTATAAGCCCCCTGGTTACGTCCTATGTTCCAACGACATGTAAATATACGTAAGACAGGTTGCGAATCTGCCGCATAGCGTTGAGACGGATAGACCCAGTGCTTCGAAATTCGGCACTCGTGTTCCACAGGAGTGTTTTTTAAAATCTCATTTTATTTTTCCGCAGTATCTCGGTCGTAAGACCATTAGGCAGGATTTGTTTTCTCTTTACAAGATTATTCTCCTTTTTCTTCTTATCTCTATGTTCTATTTCTATTTAATTCCTTCTATTTCCAGTTGCCTTTCACATCTCTCACAACAATTTTCTTCTCTCCCCTCACCTTCTCAGTTACTTGCTTTACTCGACCCAATATATTCCATATACCATTTCTTTGTCTGGTGTTCGCCTTTCCACAGTCAGCCGTCATCTAGTTGACTTTTCCATACCCTAACCGCGTGGAGGAAGAGGAATTGTGTACTACCTAGCTTTAATAATTTTTCGTATTTTCAATGCTTGTTGTAAGTAGTCTTGGAATTCCAAGAAGACCTCTAACTTTCCAATATAATCCTCCCAATGCATTGTAGCTCAAAGACCACGTCGACGGAGTGTTCTGTACCATGCACCTCGTTCTTTATTAGTTAATTCACAATCACGGAGCACATGATCTACATCCTTTACTCCCTTCCGAAAGTAACATTCACCATCATTCCTCATATTACGTCGTTGTCAGTAATCGTTGAAGTTGCCATAACCTGTTAAAACTTCATATGCCAAATGTGTTATATCTTTCGGTCAGGTGAAAAATCGAACCCGGGACTCCTGCATTGATAGCAGAGGTGTTAACCATAACACCACCCGTTCGCCTTCCACAACTGCGCACAATTACCACCCAGACCTTGGTAACACATATCTTCTCTACGTGTAGGGAAACTGAAGAAATATGTGCGTGTACCAAATGTGTTGGTTTTAACTGCGGTATAAAGCCGTACTTTAATCTTTTTCCGTTTTCTCCCACCGTTACTGCCAACTCTCGCCCAATTTATGAGGGATCCTAGAAGACCACGCAGCAATTTCTTTGATATTCTTTTTATATTTTCATTCAATTTTTAGCTTATTTTTGTGCTTATTTTGTATTTTAGCTAGCCCAAAGCTTTGAAAGTTTGCTCATGTGTTCTATAAGATTCCTCCGCGGGATCTATGGATGATATTTTCGAAATAAGATGTATTGTTTCTTGATATAATTTAAAGCCTTTCTTGATGTTTCTACTAGAGCAACGTGTCCGAAAGGATTAGAGCTTCGAAATTCGGTTCCTGCAATTTCTAACGTGAATCCAAGAGCGTCACTACGAGTTTTTTCGAAATCAAGTTTAGACTTTTTCTTATATACATCAATGGTGATGGAAAAAAAATATTTGTTCAAAGGAAAATAATTTCACGATAGCGATCCAGACGTTTGTCAGCTGGAATGAAATGAAAATAATTTGAACGTACATTTCAGAGCGAATACTGCCAAAAGGTCGTGTGAACCTGGTGCTGCAATGTACAAATATACAACAATGTTTTGGGAACTCGTTTACAGCCTGGACACAGACACGTTTTAGAAGTTGACGTACTGCTCTGATATTCACTGCACAGTATTGAAATGGCGCTTCAAATTAAAATTAAAATATTGTGCACATAAATAAAAATGAATTATAGCCAGAATACTCATTAATGATGGAAGTTGTGTCAATAGCGTGTTGTTATATGTCTGCTGCGGGGGGTATTGCCTCGAGTAGCTCAATCCATTCCACGCGGCATGCCACGCCACCCACACGAATGCTGCTCTAAACCAATACAAATATATTTATTTCTTAACGGATAAAAATTATTTCTGTCAGTGTATTATTTGGCAATGGATTCTGGAGGATAGAAATCATTTAGTATGTGAATACGTCTGCATGTCACATCAATTTATGAGATTCCATTCCTTCTGCACGACTCCTAAGAGTTACGATTTTAGAAGAATTTTGGACGTANTCAATTTATGAGATTCCATTCCTTCTGCACGACTCCTAAGAGTTACGATTTTAGAAGAATTTTGGACGTAGATCTGCGTCAGTTGTCAACAGGCAAAAGAGCACACTTGAGTTGTTTCAGAGATGTCATCTCACGTCTATTAGCATCTACAGAATTCCGATTGGCATCTCTGCATCTCTAGATAAAAGAGTCATATATTAGACATTAGCATTAGATCTCTAACTCATTGTACAAGGAACTGACAATTCTCCTTTATTTAATTTTTATTTATTTATTCATTCATTATTTATTTGTTGATTTTCTTGGACAACTTTGTTATATTTAAGTCATAATAAAGTATTTATCTTGATTCCCACTAACTGAATTACTATGATAAGCAATAGTTTGTCTACAGTTAGCTGTTTCATAGTCGGCTATCTAAAGGATTAGCCATCAATTCACCACTCCTCATATTTCTCAATATCAATTAAATTCGACCTCCCTCATATTTTCAAAAAACTCCCTCTCAATATCCTCCGCTTTCAGCACAGTTACTACTACAACACTTCTAAGTACCGCAGACTGATATTTGCAATAAAATTTCAGGATTATAGTTCTTGTAATAGCAAAGAATGAAATCTTCTACGCTATTAAAGATAGGAGAGGACAAATATTCACTCATGAAAAAATGTTTTCTATTTAAATACCTATAATAAAACAGTTCCAGCTCTTTTTTATTATCAAATTGCTACAACTAATCTTTACAGATTTTCTAGTAACTTGTTTACAAACATATAAAATCATTACACGAATGTCCATTCATTAATGGAATTCGCTTATACACTTTATTATAATATTATAGTTCTTTATTCTATAAGATCACTTGGTTTCTTCCTCTTGAGTCGGCGATGCTCTTCAGTATGATCAAGAAGTTTGGTGACTTCACTGTTAACGTGTTGCTGCAGGTGTTCCAGTTTGAATTTTTGTTTCTTACTGCTATCTACGAAGTTATATCACAATGAAAATTAGCTTATGATCCTCGTAGGGAAAGAAAAGTGACGAGGTGTAACTAATGGAACGAAAGCGTGTTGTTATATGTCTGCTGCGGGGGGTATTGCCTCGAGTAGCTCAATCCATTCCACGCGGCATGCCACGCCACCCACACGAATGCTGCTCTAAACCATTGAAATGCTAACTTCAGGCACTGTTCTTTCACAAAACATTTAGAGATCAAGACCTCTCTCCGTCACAGTTCGCAAACCAATTCCAATTACTGCCGGTTCTACGAATCGGCTGATGTAGGTGGCAGCATCCTCACTAAGATTCTGTTGACACAAGTAAAACGTCAGCGAGAGTGAGAGTCACTGGTCTCGCAATACTGGCATTGTCTCCTTCACATTCACATGGTCTTTAATACTCCTTCCTCATTCCTTTCCTTTCGCTACGAGCACTGTAGATGTAATTCCCAACCTTAAGAAACTCGAATTCAAATAAAATTTATGTATAAAATAAACTTATCAGATGAAGTTTNTATATATATATATATATATATATATATATATATATATATATATATATATATCTGTTATCAAAGGTTTTTTGAGAAAGAATATTTATGCAAATTCACAAATCACGAAAATTAAATGTCAGGTGCTCAGCTAGTGTCTTTATAAGTGGGTTTGAAAACACACCTAATTGCATGGACCAGAGTTCCAGAGACTTGAAGCACTTGACACATCTCTGAAACAGCTACCTTCCATTTCGTGTGCTCTTTTACCTGCAGACAGGACTCTGTCAAAAAATCTCCTGAGAGAGTCAAGGAGATAGTAGTGGATTCTCGTAAATTGAAGTGACATGCGGACTTATCCACACACTAAATGATTTCTGCTTTCCAAAACTAGAGCCAAGTAATATGTGTAGGACAGAAATAATTTATGGAATACTACACTGAGAAAACACTATGAATGTGAAAACCCTAGGTTTAAATGTGAGATCCAAATCCAAAGGAAGAAAAGGCTTTCTCCAAACCTTTTGGTATGACATGTGAACCTTACATTTCGAACACTATGAGGTGGGAATGTCACATATAAACGGGTGACATGTCCCAACCAAAAGTTAGGATGTCATATCCAAAGGTTTTGAGAAATCCAGAGGATTTGTACCGCACTTCCAAACTTGTCCTCTCAGTATAGAAATGTATTTTGATCACTTGGGATAAGGAAATATATCAAACTGGTTAGAGTTTAACTCGCCATCTCAAGTGAACAGGAATCACTGTACTAGTTAACAACGCTCAATCATTGCAATATTTTTTCCATGAATCGAATTCATACAATTGTTTTTCGATGTAATCAAGTCAACAACAGAAAAAAAATAATAGGAAAATTTTAATAAAATTGAAATAAAATTTTTAGTGACTATACAACTCAGTGCTCAGAGTTATTATAAACAACCTTACCACAGGAGTTAAATGATATCCCCACGATTTACAATCTAAATATCTTGAAACCTTTAATCTTGAGTAAAATCAGTCCCATTTTTAGATAATGGCAAAAGGGCATATATTAATTAAAACGACTCTATAAGTGCAAGGTCGATAAATCACTATTACTTTTTATATACATGATCTTAATAAAAGCAAATTAAATCCGGTTTAAAATTTCAAGTTTTATAAAAACGTGGTATAACGAAGTATTAAAAAGAAATAATAATTATAATTTTAATCAATTAATAATACGGGCAGTGGGAGCTTAAGTTCATAAATGTAGCACTTTTTATTTAAACTTGCCAAATTATTATATATGCTTGAAAGGAATTTTTGTCAGTTATACATAGTATCGCAGATACGTTGGATGAAAGAACCTATCCTCTTTCTTCTTAAAACCATTTCTTTGTAATAAAACCATCACCAATATTGAAAATTTGCAAACCAAGGTCCAATGAATGAAATACTTTCTATAACTTCTTAATGTTCTTTAGTTTCGCGCTACTTTAAGAATATGATCATAATCTTAAAATTTGTCTTACTAAATATAGTTTTTTTTAAACTTTCGTCTGTGGAAATGTTAAATCCGCCTGTCTTAGTGCCCTTAATCGGAATTAAGGGAATGGTCCCTTGCTTGCTTCCGGAGAGTAAATTAGTTTATTGTCCGCCACGCGATCGTACGTAGTTTGTGACTGCTCCTTTGACACTAAATTTATTATTATTTATTTTAATTATTTCATTTTTCAGTTTATAATTCTTCATTATAAGTTCATTGGCGTAATATTTTCTTTTAATTGAGAAGTGGAAAATGTAAAGAGAAAGAGCATTGATTTGTTTTCAAAGATATTTTTCTCTTTAATCTATAACGTCTTGAAAACTTCCGCAAAATCTTCCGGTAACGTGATTTCGCTACCTCGTTCTCAGCTCACGAAGAGCTACAATGCGGCTGGAATGTAAGCAGTGAACGTAGGGAGGCATGGTTCGGACCGAAATGTTATTTAAGAAAACAAACATCTAAAACAAATGAATACGAAAGCTAACAGAAGGCTGTCGGAATGAATCTTGTGTATTATTTCAATAAGAATGTTAGTTGGAAACAACGCGCGCAAAAGAAAAGACTCAATTGGAAAAATAGTAATGCGAAACTTAAATGTGCACGGCGAAATAATTTACAGATCATGTTTCTAATACTTAAAAC
The DNA here is from genome assembly GCA_002313205.1 of Laupala kohalensis. NCBI lineage: Eukaryota > Metazoa > Arthropoda > Insecta > Orthoptera > Trigonidiidae > Laupala > Laupala kohalensis. Next base: position 694,497 of record NNCF01127589.1, on the reverse strand, counting down.
TCATCAAGAATTCGGAATTAGAAACAAACACCAAAGAAAATTTGTTTAAATAAATATTGTAATTCTTCTCAAATGTTACTACAAAATGATCAAAGACTACTTCAGAAGGCTGTAGAAATAATAATAGATTAATGAAAGAAGTCTACTTCAAATTATCAGCAGAATAATTTTAGGGAAAAATAAATCAGTACGAATCGTAAAACAACTAATTGTCATAAAAATGGTGTTGGTATGGATTTCATATGGATGTTTTTGTGGGGCTTTAGGGCTCGTCAATGGCAGGGTCATTAGAGCCCTTCATATGGATGGTGATTGTATCGTATGGCATATATGTGATTTTGGGTTTTCGAATAGACGGTTTCATATTGTGGGGCATTCGCCATTTATCTTCGTCCGGACGGATATTACTGAAAGCGATCACGATACAGTCGAAAGTTAACTGTAACAATAATTTAGGGTGGTGAGACTAACATAATTAGTTTTATTTTTAACTTATTTTCAGTCAAAATAAAAAATCATATATCACAAACTGTATAGTTATTTTTTTAATTGAAACTATTAGAATAAGATGAAAAATGTGTTTTGGATCAATTCTGTCGACTATTAAACCCTATTAAACAACAAATGATATTACGAAAAATATATTTTATCGCCTGAGAAGCGACCATTTTTTTACATGCACTTTAGGAATACGAGGTTGCGTAAAAGAGTAACAGATGTGCAACTATTGTAGTGTACAAGAGAGTAAAATCAGATAATTTTTACACAAGTACACCGTCCATAATACTGATAAACCCCAGCGGTGGCGCAGGTGGTAGTGTTGTCGCTCATCATCAAGTCATCCCGGTTTCGATTCCTGATGGGGTCAAAAAATTTGTAGCTTTTCACATTAATGTCCCAGATCGTATAGCTGCGACTACTGGAAAGCAAATCTTTCTTCCTCTTTCCAGCTCCTCCTAGTATCAATAACTCTAACTATTACTAACCCCTCCACGTGGGCCAAGTTGTCGATAAACCCAGGTAAGCGCCCCCCCCTACTAACAATGACCTACCACCCAACTCCTATCGCTCCATGAAGATAAGCTTCAATAGCACGCGCTACATTTACTAATACAACAATATATAATACTGAGACAATCCAAAACTTTTGAACTTCAATCAGTTCTATATTCGTAACCGTGATATAAAAAGATAGTTCCGCTAATATATACCGAATGAACAGATTATCGCGCGACAAAGAAACATGTGCCGTGGGCAGATTCCCAACACAGCGCCATCGACTTCCCCCAAGACGTCATAATTTCTACGAAACTTCCCAGCAGAAACGAGAAGATGACTCACACTCCACTTATAACTAATATAACTTCCACTCAGATTTCAACAACTCTTCACTCAGTGTGTAGTGAAATATATTAAATAAGAAAAATAAAACTAGCTTCATCCATAGCCAGAGAGCCACTCATCTTGCCCACCGACGTATTTTTTTCCGCCTCTGTGAATCACGTGTGAAAATATTCTCGCCTCCTAAGAGCAGACCGAGGACAGGATCTAGGCCAAAGACCGAATCAACTCTGAGAGTGAGAACGGTCTCTGTCTAGAAGGTGTTGGAAGGGAGAGAAGGGCAAGTATTTATATCTTCGGCACCCAGCACTTTCACGCGGACGAAGAACGTACTCAAATACCTAACTACTACCTAAAAAAAATCTTTTTTTCTTCTAAAACAATATTTCTTTTCGACCTTTCTTCAATATTAAATTAATTTTTCCGTGTTCAGTTTAACGATTAACACATTTATAACATGCCAAACATTCGACCACCTTTATTTCGTTGTATTATTAATTGCGTTGTTCTTACCATTAGATACGAAATATTATTACGAATAGTAATAGTAAATTTTCCGATTATAATAAAAGATTCAATTTATGCGAAAACCTATTTATCTACGAATTAATATCACATAATCATTTTGACTCAAATGTTCCGGTAGATACATTGTAAAATAATAAAAAATGTTAGACCATTAACGTTCTTCTTTTACAATACATACATTTTCTATGAAATTAAAATATATTTTTAGTCATAAAAACTAAGAAATACTCAATTGCATTCTCCGATTTGCAAACGCCAATTGCTAACGAAATGACGTAGGAGTGTCGGTTTTTTTATAATATTAAAGTGACATTGAACCTAGTAATATAATCCAAACATTGAGGAGAAAAATTATGAGCAACTTGAATAAAAAATAAACCCAATTTACTCGTAAATCTAACATTCGGACCAAAAACTCGTATTTTCGAAATTTCAGCTAACTTATGGTTTACATATTTCGGTTTACGCATTTTACGTAATACCTGTGTATGATGTGGCGAGGTTCAGGCTATTGTAATAGGGAAGGAGAGATATGGATGACAATTTCCAATGAATACCTCCAATACACATCATTGAATTCGTTATTTTCTTTATGCTGTCACGTTTCTCAGGAAACAGCAACGACATACAATTGTCCCAACACGAAGCACGAGGATAAAAATAACATTTATTCAGACTTTATTATGATTTAAAATTGTCAAATACGGAGAAAATATTAACTTGTTTAAGAAATACTACATTCTAGATTATCATACTAATTTTGATAGTGATAACGTATGACATACGCATTCTTCTGATTTGTTGTGACGCTAAAAACTATGTACAAATTAGGTTGAAAGTGAGTGTTCAATTCTAATGGTTGGCTATAATGAATTAAGCAAACTACTGCACATGACATGAAGTAACTGGTTGACTTTTGTGTGTCCTTAACACCACACCTGTTCTTTTACCTTTCTGTAACACCTGTCTAAACGTTGGATGAGGAGTGGGCACAGTGCGAAATTTGTGATTAGCTCCATCTGTTGTAGGCAACCAGCCAAAAAGTGTGTGGGCGAGAACGTTTTCATTACCTCTAGTTAATACAGGAAACCCGTACAGAGTATCGACTGGACATCTTGTGAAGGAGTCTGTAATAGCTTCGTAAATATTTGTCAATGAACTACGGATAATTTGATTCAAAAGGAGTAGCGTAAAATACTAGGCTTAGCGGGTTACACGAATGTGTAATGACTCAGAAATAGAATAAGAGGATCTTCGTTTGTTTGCCTACGGCGATCTGGTTCATTAGCATGTTGGCAGCAGAAACACCGGTCACTTAACATCAAAGAATCTCTTTCAACATAAAAAAAACAGTGACTATCGAAAGAATAAGTGATTCTAAAAGGAAATATAACTCTAATAAACTGAAAAAAATTCAAAATAAAAAAGTTAGTCATATTTTCAATCCGTTTATTTTATTTTCAGTTATTTGTGTTTCTAGAGTAAACATACGTATGTTCATAAAAAATAGGGTCGTTTCATTTGTTATCAAAAATAAATTAATTATAAATTTTCTGGATATTAAAAGTGGAAATCATTCTACATATACGATTCAATAACTTTTACAATCGCTTTAGTCTTACCAAGAATCGATAATGTAATAAACGAAAAACTGTCTTCTTGTAACAAGTAAAAGCTCGCCTCTCTGACGCTTAAAAAACTACATCCAATTGGAATTAATGAACAGCTATTACAACGTTTACCACATGGTGTGCGGAAATTATATTGTACACATGCGATCTTTTGTTCCTAGTCGAAGTTAATGATACGAGGAATAAGTCAGTCCATCATTTGCCAAGCAAATTTCGGAGTTTTTTTCCAACCGCGTTAAATTATTTAGGAATGGAGGAGTCTTTAATTAATCTATAAAGAATAAATGAGTGTTTTAGGTGAATATTATTTATTAAATCTGATTTAATTGTTTAATTACATGATTCATAACCGTACATTTTTATTGACGCTTTAGGGTTCGCCAGCGTCTACGTCATTTCATTCCAGAAGTTTATCTATCTTACTAATATGTAAATGATACACAAAATGATTATAAATGATTTATGAAATAAAATCTTTTGAAATTCATATTTTGTTCTCCACATATCATTTATCAACTCGTGCCGTACTTATAATCCAATGGTGAGAATTTGAACCATTAAAGTGTGAATTACCTCAATTTTAGCGCGAAATAGTACGTCATCTCTATCCTCGTATGGCGCTAGAATCAAACTCTCCCGCAAACATGGTTCGTTTTCACGCCACCTTTCCAGGGAGGGCGCCACAGATATTTCCAAAGCGCGGGAAAGGTTTCGTTGCGATTCTTCTGCAATATTCGGGAATCGTAAACATACAATAATCAATTGTGTGATCAAGTAGTTCGTGGTTTGTGTATGTGCTGCTTTTTAGCAACGGAACAACTGAAGCGTCAATATTGTGAATAATCAAAATAGTAATAAAATCCCGTATATTCCAAGTGAGTTTACTTGGAAGGTCGCTATATCGATTAATTATCAGCTGGTTCTTTACTACTCAATCACACGTGAAAGATTTAAACACAGTGTCATTGATCTGTATCATAGATTATGTCATCCGAAATGAGTTATTTAATATGTAAGTACCCACTATATCTTATTACTACAATTAATATCAATTAAGGTTTTCTCAAGTATCTCATTTGATATTTCAGCATTTTAGTTTCCATTCATTTTAAAGAAATATAATACGTTGTGAATCCTTTCATTTTATCGTAATTTGCTTCTTGTAACACTTATGTCTTTAAGTCAATAACGAAATATCAATACAATGGGATAAACTTCAGTTTAGGTGACCTTCATGTAAATATGAAATAAAGTGGAATGGTTTTTAAAAAATGTTACTTTTCCGTATAAAGGTGTCCTTTAATAAAAACTAGTCATGCAATGAAATACAATGTTGGGTATCGAAAAAATTGTGAAAAACATGTTCATATTGTTTTGTCTTAAAATGCGATTTTGAGGATAATGTGTGGAATATTTACATAATATCTTCTTTTGAGAGTGATTTCAGTGAGTTTAAACATCACAGTGAGGTCACCTAGTTCTGCATTAATTTCGTTATGTATTGTTTCTATGTATTGTTTCTCATACATGTCCCTTATGTTGCAGATCGAGCGCGAGAAGGCGGATCTCAGCGTTCAAGTGATTCAGTTGACGGAGCGCCTCGAGGAATCTGAGGGTGGTGTGGAGACACACGTGAGTTAACAATATATATCCCTCATTTCCACCTCACCAATAAGTTTCAATTACTCTTCTTTATCATTTTTTGAGGCTTAACAACATTTTTTCACACACACACAAATCTGGATGTATCAATTCTAGTTCTCTAATGGACAAATTATAATGCAAAGTCTAACATATTTCTTGAAATTCCCGAACTTTCAAAAATATATTTATCAAAATATAAAATGACTATTAACTTGGAAATATATGTGAAATTATTGTATGGTGTCCCTCCTTGAGCATAATTAATAACAGTTGTAATGAACAAACTTCAACACAATCATTTTACTTTGAAAGATTGATACACAAATTCGGGTGGGGACGAGCCATCATTATTTACTGATTTATAATACTAAATTCTGTATTGTTACATGAAACGCACTGTGTTTCCCCTGAAACTTTTGTAAAATGCAACCAAATGTACATGTTTGTTTTGCGGGATTCGAAATTCAAACGTGTATCATTGTTCTGTATGCCACCCCAGTGCGAAACAATTCACATCCCAAACAATTATTTAAAAATTGCTAAATGATTCAGTACAATTTGAAACTTTTTTTTTTAACGTGGAATGCTCAACCGCAAAATTTTGATTCCATGTTAAATATTTTTAAACTTTCCTTAATATAAAAGTTTCAAAACATGGATCGATCATCAATTACCTTATCACTCTATTTACAGCATAATGTTACAACTGTGAAATAAAATTAAAAATATTTTTATGCGCGATGTAAAAAAAAGAAAATAAGGGCATCAGGAAGTAAATGATGTTTTAAAAGCTTACGAATAAGAAAGTTTCTATTCAAGAAGGAACAAGGGAGTTCTGTGCTCCGGAAGAGAAACATTTGAAGGAACGGAAAGTCGTCAATGTGTTTTGGGAGGAAATGATTTGTTTACTCGAGAACTCAATAAAATGACACAAACTTTATTTACGAACGAGAGGAGACCAAATGTGACAAAAAAAAACCTCCCTACAAAGTTATTTGGAAATGAAAAAAAGATAACTTCATTTAGGTTTGGAAAATCAGAGGTCAAAAGACATCAGAATAGCAAACGTAAATAGTTGGGATTGTTTACAAATTGCTTCTCAATATCTATTACGACGTTGCTACTTTTATATTAATGCTTTAGTATAATAGGAATAATACATTATTTTCAGCATAAGAGCTTAAGCATGCGAATTTTCGGTCAGTAAGATTATGAAGTAGACAATAGTTTGTAAAGGATTTACAATAAAATAAACAAATTCTATAGAAAATGCGATACAATTTTCAAATTATATCATTTATTTAAAACAATAAAGGCCAAATGAGTGAATATCACGCTTTGGGACACTGTCATACATGATATTTACTTTGGGAGACGGAATACTGAGAAGTGCTGCGACAGTATATATACGACTTACCTCATAAACTATCAACCATAATCCTTAATCAGTGTCCACGTGTCTTGAAGTGAATATATTATTGTTTCTCCTTTTTTTCTTGTAAAATATATTAGTTTAAAAGGGTCTGTTAATTTGGTTTCGTGACTACAATCCTGAGAATTTACTGTTGGAGTATTATTTCCTTTCATGCGAAAACCTAATCATTGTACATTGATTGTTTCATAATTCACATACAAATACAATTTAGTATCCGCGTTATCTCGGGCTAGTTTCGTGCACTAATCTGCCAAAAGCGGTACGCCATACCCCATGCTACTATTGATTGAAATTTGATGCCATACAAATGCAACACATGTATTTTGTTGTGATATAAATTATTGCTTAAACTTGAACAATTATTTTTAATTTTTTATTCTTTCTACATTATGGATTGTTGCAGCTGTACTTATGACACATTATCATTGGAGGTTGAAATCATTATGTAAATCAAGTATTGAAATCTAATTATGATCCTTCATTATGTCTTGCTACTGAGAACTGGGGGATTACCCAACATTTTGGGGCATATCTCGCACATGTAAGGTATTGCAAACATATTTCTTGAGAAACAAATATTTGAAGTAAAGTTAAGACAAATTTCCAAAGCATATTCCGTCAAATTTATTATTTTTCAAAGTTTTAGACTTAATTGCTTGTAAGTTTTTCATTTTGCTTAAGTGTACGTCATTCCTCCAGTCTACCTTACTTTCCTTAAGTTTCGTAGTTTGAGGCATAATGACAGCACACACAACGACATTTTTATTTTATTTCCTACTAATATCGTTCAGTTTATCATTCTTGTTTCTTTTTTCATGAAATATTTGTGTATCAACATTTTATATTTGCTTCGTATAATATTACTGAGACCGGAAGTAGCCTTCTTCAAGTCCCTATGGTACATAAATGAAGACCAAAGCAGATATTAAGAATTTGGTACACAAGCGTGTATTCTAAATTATGATGTAAATTACACGCTAATTAAGTAAATAACCGGGGAAATGTAAAATATTTAAAAAAATAGCACATTATTTCTCATAACTACATTTCCCACGCACAAATTCTCATAGTCTCTTTCGAACCAGCTGTCACTCGAGTCTCCTCTTATTGGCGGTTTCATTCACTATGATGGCGGTTCAATTATGTGATCAACTACAGCTACTGTAATTCAAACAACTATGAGACACTGCGCGTAGTATTTTGTGAAAATATGAGAAATTCCGCATTGTATTTTCACCCTTGGCGCACGTCTTTTTTATTAAAGACTCGAAAAGAAGTGACTGATGCCGGTGTGTGTTGTAGATTGAGGTGAGCCGTAAGCGTGACACCGAGCTGATCAAGCTGCGTAAGCTGCTGGAGGATGTCCACCTCGAGTCTGAGGAGACAGCCAACCTGCTGCGCAAGAAACACCACGAGATCGTCGTCGACTTCCAGGACCAGATCGACCAACTCTCCAAACTCAAGGGCAGGTACGTTGGTCGAGAATAGCATTCCCACACAGTAAGAATTAAAGGTGTGTATACGACTGGTTTTAAGTATGCTTGAGCCTAATGTTGTTTTAGGTACTTCATGTGCTTTCACTCGTAAACTGCCTTCTGGATTTACTTTACTCTTTAGACGAATAACGACAAAAATTGCTTATAGATTTTCGATCTAAGATCCACTGTCCTAGGCAGGAAACGAACCTGTGTCCCTTGAACTGGCCAAGTGCTTTGCCCTCTAAGCTACCACCCTCCTCTTCAAAATACCACTTTTTGCACAATTCATGTGTATATATATCGATAATTCATGTGTATAACGGGTGTTAGTGTTTCAAAACTGTTTCGTGTTTGTAACTTTTTCGATTAACTAATAGCGTTGGATATATCAGTGATATAAAATCTTAATTAAAACGCATTTTTCCCATTATATATTTAATTTTTCAATGTGATATTTACCAAGCAATTTTGTCATGCCAATCAACATTTTCGATTTTATTATTTCCAGAATTTTACCTAATGTTCAAAATATGACTTTTTTCGGACAGTAATTACATTACGTATAATCATAACATAAATGTATATTTTCATTTCATGCTGTAAAGACGTATAGCATAATATACACTCTTTACCGAACACGAATATACAGCCAAGTTAGTTTTTATGAAACTTTCACACTTGCACAGTTAAAGCCCGAAAAATATTAAGTGAGTTTTATTGTATCAAGTTGTTATCTCACATAAAGAATATTTTTCTATGTAAAACTTCGTGCATGTAAGTAAATTTGATAACATAATACGAGATGCACAAATTAAAAAATGAGGCTTAAATATCATAACAAACAAGCAGTCGTCTAACAGCATCTGAAGTGAAAATATCTGGATGATCATTCTCGGACGATCATCTAGCACCATGATGATACAAGATGATCGGAAGAATTCTATACGCATTGACGTACAGTTAAAACAAATTGAACTCATTGTTTAAAATTAATCATTAAATAATGTTCAAACCAGTGCAATATACTTCCAGACACAAGTCGACAAAAACGAAAAATAACGGGACTGAACCATTTTTCTGTTACTCGCAGTGATTTGGAAAGAAATTTATGAATATCAGTTCGCATTAGAGAAAAATATTTTAAGTCGTGTGTTTTCACGTTTACTCCCGTTTCCTCTGCCTATTAATTCCATTCAATCACCATCTTTCGCCCTCATGCCATTCATTTATCATCTGCGTCGGGGAGATGCGTCAGGAAGTTCCCTCTAATTCCCCGGCCATATAAAATAAAGGCATATCATCCTCCATCTCCGACCCCCTCAAGGGAAAAGGAGGTAAGGAAACACATAATTTTCACTTTTTAAAGTGCAGTGGATGTCCACTGATTCCGACACAAAAAAATAGTTTCTGTAAATATATCATCAATATTTGGCGCTAATAATATTAACATGACTAATTTCTATAAATATTCATTTAACCACCCACATCATTACTTATTTCTCTATTAATTAATGCTCGTTCTGTTTTCTGCTTAGAACATTTCAAAAAAATTTAAACATTTAAGAATATTTTTTGTAGTGCCAAAGGAATATTTATTTTTTAATTTTTGATGTAAATAAACTTGACGAATGTTCTCCATAAATTCATATTTCTCTCAAAATTATTTAGTAAATGACTATGTTATTTTATAGATTGTAATAAATAAAAATAGTTTAAACCATAAGAACGTTTTCAGGAATATCAGGAATAATTATTGTCAAAAGAATTTAATTTACCCTCAGTAGAAATTTGTAAAAGTAGTCTTCAAAGAAAAATCTGATTTTATTCTTAGTTTTCCTTTATGATAGAATTAATGAATGAAAACAGTTTTGTTAGGAAATCCGAAGAATATGTTGACTTGCATAGGATTTTTGTAATTTTTTCATCATACAAAAAAAAAACTGTGCTTCACTCATTAGTAATCGATCGNTAATGAATGAAAACAGTTTTGTTAGGAAATCCGAAGAATATGTTGACTTGCATAGGATTTTTGTAATTTTTTCATCATACAAAAAAAACTGTGCTTCACTCATTAGTAATCGATCACAAACACATTGAGAAGCTATAATGAATGCTACTCCAGTCAACGCTGACTCAGGGCTGCCAATCCGTTCAGTTGACTCATGTCTTGCAAATCCCCTCGGCACTGCAGAGGAATTCCCTGTCCCTCCACAACATCTCCCCTCTTTCCGATACACTGTCGTAGTCAATGGCATGGAAGCTTGTCGAAAGCATAGGGGGCCTTGATATGTTGACGTCGGAGTCGTGAGGAGAAAAATCCTTCAGGGAACAATGAATAGAAGTTAATGCGAAACCTTGAAACAGTCGAGAGGAAGGGGAGGTGAGATTCTAGATTAAACACTCGATAACTGGCAGTCGTTCAGCTTCGGGGAAAATTAAACTCGGATGTACATTATTAAAGATGGAGATGGTTTTCTAAGTTTTGTCACAGAACTGGATATATGTGATGAATATTTGTTTCATTAATACAAATCATACTTCATACCTTCTATTATTGAAACAGACGTTTGCCATACCAATTTATATACGCAACCTAGTTTTTCTAAGAAATTCAAAACTAGGAACTTATGATGGAGAATAAAATACACATTTTCTCCTTCGTTTTTTCCCCTCTTACTTTGCTTCGCCGCAGGAGGCATACCCGTCGCCCGGGCGCGCGCCCGTGAGTGGACCATCGCACCGCTAAAATAGCTGCTTAAACCGCAGATACTATTTATAATGTGTGGGGCGGCGGCCGCCGCCGCCTCCGCCGCTACCACCACTTCTACCACCGTCGGTGCCACCACTCTTGGTGCTCCAACCAATGGGCGCCGTGACCGCCAAGCCGGCCCATATTTGAGCAGGAGCCCCTAGTGCGTTAGGTTCCCCGTCGCGCCGACAGAATGCGCTCGAGACCGCAACGGTATCTTCACGCACACAACAATGATTGCAGTTCGGTCCACTGTAAAAAAAAATCAACTTACTTTTCTCGCGGTTCATTTCCTCTAAATAGAAAGAAAAATAGTTCTGTACAAAGACTACTTTATTTTGGATATTTCAAAATAAAAGAAATCTCAATCCACGAAGCGTAACTTTGGTTATTATGTCGCAATAACACAGTTGCAATTTCTTCCATGTATTTAAAAAACATCTAATAATTTTATAACACCGGAATTCCCTCCCCCGAAAAGAGTGTGTACTAGCCAATAGTAAAATTCACATTGAAGTGATGGAATTATTTGCTAAGAAATTAGGGAACTCTTTAACCCCAACACTAGAATTTTCTATCCGTCTACAATATACTTATTCATGCTTTTCTTGCGTATTCTTGCTTATGAATGTACCGCCCAGAAAAAAATGTTTCAATCTGCTTCAATGTACCATAATTCGAAATACTGAAGGCACCAAAGATGAATACAACAAGATCTTCTCTGTGGAAAGCACAGTATCAATCGAAGTGCCCAAATGAATTGGGGTTCGGACCAATTCGGATGTACATCTCACAAATCAACAAAAAGAAAAAAAGAAAAAATAAGCGAAAGACACAAAACACGGTTTTAATTGATCAACATTAATGATAACAATTAAAATATTAAGTAACTGGTGGTCCGTGCGACGATTTTGAATATCGACATGAAAGTACCAACCAGTATTGTAAAAGACGCCGAAGTGAATCGCGGAAGCAGTGAATGTAAACGTAACAAATTCAACAATCGAAATGTGAAAACAATTATCTCGTATTTCAGTTAAATAAACTTATTTATGAAGGTCAATTTCATCGAAGCTCAAACCGAGAGTAGTGTCATTTGGAAAGCATTTTATGAACTTACTACATTGCCATGTCAAATTGTATTTTAAAACAAATTTTAAAAGAAATATCAAATTCGTAAAAAAAAAAAAAGATTACGATCATGTTCAGAAAATATTTTTTTTGTAATTATACCTCATGTGTGGTCAATGTTTCAATTAAAAAACGATGTTAAAAAACTTAAAACTACGTATGACCTTGAGGATGATTTTACTAATTTACCCTCCGGAAATACGTAAAAATGACCATAATTTAAATTCCTATCAAAAAAACCGAAGATCACGAAAGACAGGACAAATATATATGTTCATAAAAAACTACCTATTGGATATGCCATAGTGATGATGCCTCTTTAGAAATGAAAATATTTATTATTAATATAAAGGCACATTCCTCAATTTTTAACTGAAGGAAGAAGCAACAAAGAAAACAAAATATTTTTTTTCAAAACCATGAATGAAAGAAATGAACATGAAGTAAGAACTCGTTTCAAAGATTGATGCGATGTATAAGTACACATCTTATTCAATTCAATATTGAAGGTTGGTTTTTATTCGGTATATAACAAGACCTTTATATAGCTAACTATTGCACTTCCTTTGAAGCGCACTCTACAGTTTTAAGGCAATAATTATTGTTATTAACCAGTCTGTCATTAAAAACAATTTACTTGTCAATTGAAGAATTTAAATAAAACCCTTTAGCGAACGTCGTATCAGCTTTCGGTTTACTACACGATAAAAATTAACAAGCACTTATTAACAAGCACTTATTAACAAGCACTTATTAAAAAAATTAACAGATAAAATGCAAAGTACGGGTATGTTTCGTAGTTAATCATCATAAAAGTTGAAAAAAAGAAAGTAAACACGTGTTTATTAAGCGTATCATTACGTAGGTGTAAGTTAAATGTATCTACTTAATCCACAATAAATGNACGGGTATGTTTCGTAGTTAATCATCATAAAAGTTGAAAAAAAGAAAGTAAACACGTGTTTATTAAGCGTATCATTACGTAGGTGTAATTTAAATGTATCTAATTAATCCACAATAAATGCAAACCATAGGAGTTGTTAAGAACTTATATCGCAGAGGAGCAAGTTACACTCGTAGATTCTGTATTTAGATCAAGATTTAGAATTCATTGTTAGTGCGAAAAAGATAATATTACAATAAGTAATTCATTCTTACTAATATACAAATGCATAATGCGAAAGCGTGTCTGTCTGTTTGTTACTTAATCACGGCTAAACTACAGAACGGATCGTGATGAAATTGAGAAATGGGATAGTTTACAGGTCCAGGATGAACATAGACTAACTTTTATTTTTTAAATGTGTGAAAAGAAAGATAGAAAATGATGTTGAAGATAAATGTCGATGAAATCGGGGTCAAAAAATCAGCCATATTCACTTACGCTGCCTAAACGGTTAGAGATAGATGACTACTATGAGTGGCAACATAGTTCGCCTAGAAGAGTTCTACTAGAAAGTCCGCAACAGCATATAATACTAAGATTAATTTACAATATCGAAAAAACGTTATGAAAAATAGAGGTGTCAAAATACTTTAATTTAAGTGAGTCATTTAAGAAGGAAAAAAATCATTGTTCTTCAAATTTAATGTATTCTTTGTTTTATGCATTTAACAAAGATAAAAATTGTCTTTCAATCGTAAAGTTGGGACGAATGGTTTAGATTTTATAAGCGTTTTAATGAAATGGTGCAACCGTGCTACCGCAGTTGTATCTTGCATAGGAAGTAAAAATTCGACCTGCAAGGCTTCCGGTGGGTGGGTACATTGGTATAATGCGAAAAAAAAAATTCCGGGCAACTCCGGGTAATCAGCTAGTAATCACATATTGTAAAGTCTTATAATAATAATTCTTTAAAAATTAAAAATTTATACATAAATATTTAAAAACTCCTTTGAAATAAAATAAAAAGTGCAATGCATGTTCACATATTTGAAGATAATTATAAGGAAAAGGGCAATCTATGCGGAGATTTTTAACTACTAAAAATAACATAAGTCATTTTTTCAAAATTTTTAATTTTTAGGAACTTGAAATGGGTTTCCGGAAGTAATTGTCGAGTGAGCTGTCCAGAACTAGATAGAAGTCTCTTCAAAATGAAGCCTAATTTAAGTCTGAAGTTTAGTTCTGCTCTATCGTTTTGTTAGTGAGTTCGATCACACACATTCTTGCGCATCAACGACATCATCGCGAATTTGGGATTAGGCTCTACTATATACAATCAGTAAAGACCTGAAAATATCTCGAAACTGTTTAAGACGATAATTATAATTTTCTTATACAATATTTTAATACAATCCCGGAGTTGGTACACAACACTAAATAAACATATTGAAGTAAAAATGAATGATAAATAAAAATGAAAGGAAAATCTCTATTCGACTATAAGAAACTTTTAAAAACTGCAACGTGAAAGCAAATTATTACAAAGATTTGTACTCAAGTAGTTGGGATTTATGCGGAATTGGGAGTTTCGGAACATAGAGCAATATCGAAATAGTACCGTACGTTTAAGAAAAAATACACGGGAAAAAGACTCTGCTAATAGTAATTGCACGAGATAAAGCTTATACTGGGTCGAAGTGCTTTAAGGAACGCAGAACAACTACGAGATTACTAATATTTTAGGGAATAGAAAAGTGTTGAAGTATTTGAGATGACAAAGGCCTCCACAGAGAAATATATTCAAATTGGAAAGGTGCGTGACAGGACTCAAAGACTTACTACCTCAAATAAAATATCACTGTTTGCAAATAATATTAAGTCATAATATGTTTTCAAAAAATCTAGGGATGTTTCATTCGTATAAGGTTAGATTATCACAAATTTATAACTATCATGTCACTCATCACTTTATTACATTAGAATGAACTAAAGATTCAATGAGTTTGATTTTCATGACATAATGTGCGAAATACACTTATAATTTACTAGTAACGTTGTAATATAAATCATTAATGTTAAACATGATGTGTTTAATGTCAAATTGTTAGAATTATTATACCAGATTAATAGTTTACTATACATATAAACAAGCAACAATATGCTGCGATTACTCGCTTACTAAATTATACTTTTATTACCTCTAAATTTTTTGCCGCGATTTTAATTCTCAATACTTATAAAAGAAGCCACTATTTGCTAGGGCAATGTATTATCATTACGTCCCCTTCGATGAAGTAACTTCCCTTGAATCCAACCGTGTGCAAGGATTGGGGGCGAGCCAAAATAACAGAAAAGAACAAGGTTGGAACAGCGACTACTCGTTGCGGCACGAGAATTCTCACGAAGTGTTTCAAAAACAAGAATCACTTTACAGAGAAAATGTATCGTAACTCCGTCAATAAGAGTTTCGATTGAATCTGTGTATTTCAGAAAGAAAGATTTGAAAGAATTCGTCACACCTCAAAAATTTAAAGTAATGAAAGAAACATTTCTCTTCAAACAATTTTGCAAGTGCTTAGAACGAATCAGTAATATTTCAAGCAATTCTTTTTGAACAATTAAAGATCAGTAAATCTCTAGAGGGTGACAAAAAGCTTTAATGTAAGAAAATATTTAAATATTCCCATGCCACCCAGTTACCGTTGAAATCAAATAAAACAACACAGCAAGGACGTGAAAACCATCTTGCTTGTGTGAATACCATACAGCTACCATTGATTGAGCACAAATCAGTTCACTACGTATAAGTAGTGCCCGTAAAATATAATCAGCATTCAAACATATCATGAAACAAGAGATTCATTGATCATGTCCTATGACAACTTAAATCACTTTTAACAGATATCAAATGCACGATGGCCTTGAAAGCAAGTCACGAATACCTTCGCGCTACCTCCCTCTGACGTTGCAACTCCAACATGCAGCCAATGCTCGTGGGGATTAAATAATAGTTACGAGAAGGAATCTACGGATGCCTTGGGCAATCAGTACACTTGGCAACTCACCGAACATTGCCGGTCGACTGGCTTCTTCATCAAACAGTCACGGTCGAACTTTAAGTCTTCGCCAAAAACCAACTCTACGCAATGTTGTTCAGTGAGCGATCGAACGGAACTCTGTAGCCCTTAACCCATTTCCACGGTACTCTATTCTTTAAAAATATCTGTGAGGTTTTCTGAAAAGCTGTAAGGTCACTTGTAGAATCACGTTTCTATCATATAGATATATTATCAAAAAAACTTAGATGAATCATGTCCGTGTAATGCACTAGCTTTTATAATGGTTGAGCTATGATCATGATATTTGATCATAAATCTCTGATAAAAGATCTATGACTTAGAAATATGATCATGTAATACTGATCTAAGGGTTCGTCACAGTATTAGTACTTTTTGATGTAAATTACGTGAAAATATTTATCACAATTATTTATATTTGTTTCCTTACTGATGAAATCTTATTTGTGCTCCTCTTGTACATTTACTTTAATACAGCTAATGTTTGGTAATATAAGTTGCTCTTTATTGAAATCATGCTTCATGGCATATAATTCTAACAGATTTACGATGTCTCAGAAAATCTTCACTCACCAAATTGCACGAGCAGAATGTCAGCCATGATTAAGCAGTCCAGACAGCACAATTTTCCACACGTGTTTCATCATACGCCATAAAAATGTCAAGATTTACACAAACACATTCGATAACAATAAATACATTGCCAAGGGACACAAAAAATAATACAACCGACCAGTTCGAACTGCTAGTTGGTACTGAGTTCGGAGTGAGGTCATGTTGTCAGGAGTGCCAAGTTGACATTTCTAATTGCCTTCTTAAGATAGGCAAGCAACTTAATAGAACCGTTGTATTGAAACATACTTTTCACATTCAACGACGTATGATTATTACGCGGTGATAAAGAAAAATATGTAAATTTGTCAGTTCAAATATTGATACAAACAAACCCTTTTTTATCAGAATTCCATACACAAAATGCATGTAAACAAAATATATCATAAAATCCATAAGAATAATATTAAAGTCTAAATGAGTACTTCACCCATTTTAAATTTATTTACGTATAATACTTTACGCTAAATACACACACACACACACAATTAAAAACAAAACGCATCCAACTACAAAATAATTCATTCTCCAAAATTACCTTCCTTGTCACCAAGCAAAAAAATTGTTGTTTTTTAATTGGGACTGTAGGGCTCTCCAACGTCTAGATCATTAGAACCCTGAAAAATAATCTAATGTCTCGTAAACGATATTTGACAATCAAATTGTTGCTGTTCCATTTATGATTCCTTATGATACTTGTTATAGACTAGGATGAATGACAGACCTCTTGACTCGCGAACTCCAATAGAAATTAACCGAACAACAGACTAGGAAAGCAAAGGACGCTGTATCGTTCGTTGTCAAATCCAGTCCGACAACGCTTAAAATTTCAATAAATTGTCATTCGTTCAAAACTCTCTTCCATTGATTCACAGGGCAGAGAAGGAGAAGGCCCGATTCCAACAGGAAGTCTACGAACTGCTGGCCCAGAATGAGAATTCCAACAAGGAAAGAGTGAGTGTACATCTTTTTATCAAACACTAGCTGCTTCTGCGACATCCCCGCGTCTGGTTTTGAATTTTGTGCGTAAATAATCTGAATTCCCACCTATCTATTGAAAATGTTTGTCATATTTAGTAGATGGATCACAAAAGAAATTGGAATGTTTAAAAGAAAACCAAGTAATAATTGCGAAACAAACCACGCATGTTAAAAAACAAAGAACTTCAACGTAGAACTCGGCCAACAAAAAATAGCATTGCATTCTCAGACATGAAGAAAAATAGTTGGCAATATGTTCGCCAAGAATCAACTCAATGCTAATTTAATGCTTTTTTCTTGGTATCGTAGTTAATTTTTCGGAAACAAAGTTTGTTATGAATCTTCTGTGTTTCTCCCAACCATATGTATTGTTCGGATTCTAAAGATTTTTACATTAACCTCTTTCAAATAAATTTTCTTTGATATAATTCGCATATAATGTATAATTTACATGGATCAATGATGAAATTGTTGCAGCTGATCGTTCTGAAGCAGTCCGAGAAGCTCGAAATCACTGTTCGCGAGCTTAGCGTCAAGATTGAGGAGCTCAACCGCACCATTGTGGACATCACCTCTCACAAGACTCGCTTGTCCCAGGTACGAGAATAAATGTTTCTACTCCCAGCTTATGTTAATATTAAATAGTATATGCATTCATGACACGCTCAAACTTGAAACGCTCAAAATACTTGTTAAAAATATTTCAGATATATTTAAAATACAGCACAATGACCATTTTGACAACAGTATTACTCAAAATTTGTTTATGTTTATTGTAAGACTAGTTTTGAAAGCTAAAAATGGCATAAATATTCACAAGAGGTAAAATATTTTTCATTCTTCCAAAAATAATATTTTTGGGAAGCTTCTCCATTAGAAATTAACGTTTATCGAAGAATTATTGATATATCATATGAATGGAATTTGTTTTATATGAATGGAAGTATAGAAGTAAGTGCACGTAACAATATTATTACAATGGTTGACGTACTTCTGTAAGTCGAGATGAAGTATTTCTTAGAACCAAAAAAAAAGTCAATTCAGCTTTCACAAAATTGCAACGACAATAAATATTTAGGCAATGTAGTAAAATTAGCTCCCACGCGAAGGAAAGAATAGTAACTAGTCTGTACATGAAACAGCAAATATTTAAGGGCGCAATGTCATACATGCGGGTATACGCTGTGAACAGGCTAACGAGATGCAAGTGACAAATTGGGATTAGTGTCAGTCCATAAAGTACGTAAGACTGGTATTACACGGACACATTTCTATCTCATGTGTATATTATCAAAGATAATTGATCAAAGATATGATCTAGGTTCTCTCAATGAATATCATAGTTATAATATAGTCATAATATTTTTAACTGACCCGGGTTTTTCTTCGTTTTTCCTTCGGGTAGAGGCGGATTTATTATACAGGTTCTCTAGGCTTTGTCTAGGGGTGTGTTTATTGTAACAATAAATCGTGAATTTAGTGGGTTTTTTTCAACTCTTATAATTTTCAAACACTGTACTCAGAATTATCTATAGTTCGATAATAACTTGTACATGTAAATTTTTTGCGTTAAATTACAAACATATTGACATTCTATTAGTATTATAACTCGCAGCTAACATTTTATCTTATCTAGGAACTTTTGCTTAAATTTTTGAATCCGCCTCTGCCTTAGGGCCCTTGATCGGAATTGATGGGATGGTCCCTTGCTTGCTTCCGGAGAGTAAATTAGTTT
>NNCF01127589.1:651828-675029 GCA_002313205.1 Laupala kohalensis | reverse complement strand
CAATAATTACGTATTTATACTTGTAAAAAATGTGATCGTGTCTCGCAATCTACAAAACGGTACTAAATGTTCCAAACTTTCGTAATAAAATTTACATTGGGGGTTTTCTTGTAAAACTTCTTTTACCTCGAGTCTAACTATCCCTGCTCCGTTTTTGAAGCTAATTCGGACAACAAGCCCCCTATTCACACAAACATAATTATTCTCATATATAAAAGAATCCATTAGGAATGTTATACTGAAGGTTTTTCTTCTTTTATAAAACGCGCAGGAGAACATCGAGCTGGTGAAGGAAGTTCAAGATCTGAAGGTCAACATTGAGAATGCCACCTACCTGAAGAGCCAACTGGCCGGACAGCTCGAGGATGCCCGCCGCCGACTTGAAGATGATGAGAGGGTAAAAAAATACTTTATTGAACTAACGCTATAAAACGTTTACGCAGTTTTCCAGCTATCTTTACTCTTTGTTGACAATTTTCAAAATTATCTTTAACATCATGGTGAATACTATTTATGCTTTAGGAGCCGAAAGTATCGATTTAAATATTTCATATTTAAAATTACGAAGTGATAGTCTTAATTGATACATTTTGGTTTCATTTTTCTGCCACGGGAATAAGTTTTCGGAAACAATGCAATATATTCATTTATATTATGTGTACGTTTGCATGAAATGTAAGCAAGTGGCTTTAAAAATCAATGAATGTAAAAAATCACAAAATTAAAACGAGCTTTTTTAAAAAACAATAGTTAATACACTTCTAAGTAACCTAACCTTAGCTGAAGATTATTTTCATTTCTCATAGGTTATTCCCATGAATAAGGCTAACTTTGAGTTGTTTTTTCTTCACTCATATTGGAAACGATTAGCTATGTACCTAATGACAAGATGTATAATAGTATTAATTGTATCATTTACTAAGCTCCCCCCTCGACAGTTTCCTAATCAGCTTTAAGCTCGAAATTCCCTCCTTGGTAAAAGAATTTCACAAATAGTTGGCGTTTTCTTTCTTAGTACAAAATTTGTTTATTATATGGCAAGGAATGATTTGTATCACGTAAATCAATCGAGACGCCACACTGAAATATGCCCATTACATCATGATCCGATCAAACTCAAATAATAAACAGTCAAGTTTTCAATTTTCTAGTCATCAACTAACATGCTGATATTAGTTGATTTATTAGTGAATAAATTTACCTAATATAAACGTGTTTGTCCGAGATCTTGCAGGAGTACGGCAGTGACTTAGGTTTATACGCCTGTGACATTGCCCTGAAGGTCACAGCAGGATGGCCGAAACGTTGGTAGTTCTGTGCACTGAGACGCGGTTTGTCCAGGACAAACAAGTTTATACTGACTCCGGCCGCGGAAGTCTACGTTTCCACATTTACCTTATAATTTTTCCTCCATTCTTTTGTAGACTTTTTTTTAAAAACTAGATCGACATGACTGCGATGGTGGCAATGAGTGCAATGTTTCTGGTTTGTCGTGTTGCAGCGCCGCTCCTCCTTGGAGGCCACCTTGCACCAGGTGGAGATCGAGCTGGAGTCGGTGCGTGTGCAGCTGGAGGAAGAGTCGGAGGCTCGCCTGGACTTGGAACGCCAGCTGACCCGCGCCACCGGTGAGGTCACCATCTGGCGCTCCAAGTACGAGACCGAAGCCGCTGCCCGCGTCGAGGAGGTTGAAGACATTCGGTGAGTGCTACACGTCAAAGCGTTGATTCTGGTCACGCGATGTGATTTCGCAGCACGGGGTTGGGTAGGGGTAAGAGGGTAAAGGAACGTTTGCATTGCTCGGTGGGCGGTGTCTTAGATGTGATTTGAGATGCAGTCTCAGAACATGTAATAGTTGTCGAATGATCGCACATTTATTGGAAAAGGTGTACACAAATTAATGCTAAAATTGTTCAAGCTTTTCTGCTGATCGCATTCAAAGTAAAAAAGATGAAATCACGAATCATCTGTCTACGGGCTTCCTCTAACATGATTTCCTATTTCGATAACATTTGTGTATCTAGAAAATTCCGTCGGCAGAGAATACGACTCGTATGTAAAAACAAAGTAGGAGTGTCTATATCTTAAGGTCACCTCCGCTAGTCGAACAGGTTGACCATTTTTAACCCACATACAAATCCAAACACGCTGCATTATTGGTATGTTTATAAGTAGATGAGAAGCACTAGAAGATTCATTACGAAACTAATTGATTCAATGATATGTAGTGACAGATCTCAACGTCTTTCATAGTCGGACTGAATTAATTGTCAGTTCATCCGAACAGTAGCGTACCGACAGCTTCGACGCTCGAGCCGGGCACCTTTTTATTTTCCTCCTTTTCCAGGTACACATTAATGTGTTTGCATGCTGTGTTACGGATTACGTCAAAGAATTAGAAATTAAAATTGAGATACATTAAGATCAGCTATTGAGAACAATTAAGTTCAGTTTTACGTCTTCATATTATTTATGGTGATCCAGTTGGATGCCCCTTTAAGGATGAGACCCGGAGCACATCTCCCCCCACGCCCCCGCCTAAGGGCGCTACTGCACACGAAGTATTGCGACAATCATCTGAGAACAAAATTTCGAATATCCGCAAATTTTCAGGCACGCTTTTTTTGCATGAAATATTCTCCTCCAAAATTAATGAACCTCCAATGAAGTTAAAAAAAAGATAATACATTATGATATTATCCCCTATATTTAATTTCCTACATCTCTTATACTTTGAGAAAATACCACTTCCATTTCATTCCTCAAATACTTTGTTTATAAAAATTTTAAAGATATGATCATCCGTAAGCTTTTTATAACTGAACAGAAAAAAAAGTTATAATCTCCGTGACTATTATAAATTATTGACGTATTATCCAACCAATTGAAACTTATCCTCTTTCGATAAAATGTTCGTCGCAAACATGAGACAATTTCTTTTTACATACGAGTCGGAGCATCTCATTCAATTAATGAGCTAAGAAATAAATACAAAAATACATGTTGTGGGAGAAAGAAAATTTGGCGTTTTAATTTGTTAAAAATTATTTCGAGTTCTTAGGAAGCTTAGAAAAATGGAAAACGCTAAGTCATAATGTGTTAATAGACGATAGGAGATATGTTTATATTATTTTCAAGCGTGTCTTTTACGTAAATCAGATGAACTCGTACATCACTGAACACATGATAATACGTTCGAAATCTGCAAATTACATGCGTCAACAATTATCGTTTCATAGATTCTTTCTTTTCTCGTTGAAAGCGAAGGTGTGTACATAGTATGTATAATGGGGAAAATTCTTGTAAATCGTAAACCACTTATAACATGCCAATGTTCCGGACGTATTTGCATTCTTCATTATGCATTTGTTACTTATGTAAAAAGTCGCATGGCAAATACATATGACTACTGGCATATTATTAATGGACTAACCAATTAGAATTTATACCAATATCAATAATATTAAACATTATAACTATCATAATACGAATCACTACATAACTCACCAAATCCACGTCTAATCCAGACATTAGTTGTCGGAGAGGTTTGAAGCGAGGCATGTTCTTATAGAGGATTCACAGTTTTTCTCAAACACTGGGAATGGACTTTCAGAGTTTGATATTTAATTAATAGTCATATATGCACGGGTTGTTTCCAGTCGCAAGTACACCGCTCGCATCCAGGAACAGGAAGAGCACATTGAGACCCTGGTGGTCAAGTGCAACAACCTCGAGAAGCAGAAGTCCCGCCTGCAGAGCGAGGTCGAGGTGCTCATCATTGATCTGGAGAAGGTAAGACGTTTACGCTCGGTTATCCCATTCAAACCCGGGTATTTCTTCAACTTTCGTTTCAGTACTTCAATCGGAATTAATACCCCTTGCTCGCATCCGGAGGGTAAATTCGCAAATTGCCTTTAATAACTGTTAGTCAAAAAATATTTTATGAGTGATCGGTAAGGTAGTAAAGAGTTAGATATTTATCAAATTCAACAGTTTCATTATCTACTCCAAAGGTAACTCTTCAGATTAGGATAGTACATAGGAAAATAATAAATTATTACATAGTTATATCTCTTGGCATTCCACTTTTATATCAGCACTGAAGAATAATAAGTTTAATAGATATTGACAGGGAAGGAATTTATTAAAACGTGCTCTCCCAACTATTTGTCGATAAAATCCCATTTCCTAAATCGTCGGAAGATTCAGGTAGATTCCTAACAAATTTGCTCGGAAACAGTCTCCAAAAAATTATATGAAATTCTGAAGATCGACCGGCTGAATGGCATGATAAGACAAACAATGAGAACTTGTAGAGAACACAGAAGTCCATTGTACGTAGAAGAAATGCCAAAGCACAAAATCACTTGCTTCTTTCGTTTCTTGGGAGGGAGAACAACTTTCTGAGAGGCTACATTTGGGGCGAACCGTAAACTCACAATATCGAAACCCATCGTTGGAGTAGATAAGTGAAAAGTTAAGACACTTCTTCCGGTTCTGTTATTACACGGGTTTGCGCGTCAATACTGGCCTACTACTCTACCCGCAGGCTTCAATCCTTTCATACCTCATGAAATCAGAACTAGTATACTCCTTACCAACCATACAATGGCGCAAACACCTTCTATCCCTCCTCCAACAAACAGGGTTCGAGAAAAACAGGATTTTGTTTAAACTTCTGCTAGTACTGATGTTACAAAAAATAACAATTAAGTAATAAAGTAATAGAAGTTTGGGTGGAGTACTAAAAGAAAACTTACTCATTAACCTTAGCGTAACGCTACTTGCAAACAAATTGGTATTAATAAAAAATGTAAAAGCATGTTTAGAAGAAAAAAAAACTTCATAGTCAGTCTTCATACAGTATAAAAATTTCATTTCTTTTACCAACAAAGAAGAGTCAGACTAAGTAATTTTCTCCTTTCGCGCACTATCAAAAAGGAGGTGAAATAATGCAACTGACTGTTATCATCAGAGTAAATGAAATAATACAGAGACTGTTATCAATAATCTTCTGAATTTCAATTTTCAAAATTCTCACTTTAATAGCATTGTGGTTTCATTAAAAAATTAAAATTAGCAATTTAAGAAACAAGTGTTTTAAAACCCCGAGTACATGAAACCAGCCAAACATGCCAACAAAGCACATAGATGGGGTCGGACTGAGAAAATCTAAAAAGATATAATAGAAAAGTTTCATAATGAAAACCGAAATCACGCCAATTATAACCACGTGAGGAGAGTAAATTTTCATAACAATGTGATAACTTTCGGTAACGCGAAAATGACGAGAAGGGAATTGAACCAGGGTCTCCTGCAATTTGCACAATTCTTATATTATCGCATTTCTCCACGTGTAGTGTATACGGAAGAAATATACGAATCTCATAACAATGTTTCCCCACAGGCTAATAACACTGCCCGGGAGCTGCAGAAGCGCGTTGAGACTTTGGAGAGGATCAACATCGACATCAAGACGCGCCTGGAAGAGACCATCGTCCTGTACGAGACTTCTCAACGCGACGTGCGCACCAAGCAGACCGAGATCCAGCGTCTCACTCACGAGCTGGACAAGACCCGCGAGCACAAGGAGGCTCTGCTTCGCGAGAACAAGAAGCTGGCTGGTAAGGGAAAATCATCCATTGCTCAATCACCGAGACAGTCGAAATCCGAGGTTGTGTCTACAGGGGTAAAATCCTACTAGGGCATTGTAAGCGATGCTATAAAGTTCTTGCCCGCTTAGCCCCAGTACGTAATACGTGAGTGAATGAGTCTGGAAATGAACATATGGGGAAAGCGCGTTCCAGTAGTAGAGTTCGACGGGGGGTAAAAACCACTTTAAAATCTATTACACGAGGCTACTGGTAACTGGTCACTTAAGTCCGAGGTCGTCAAATAACTATCTAGAGAAGTAATATCACAACGCTACTAGTGGCTGAGCTCCGCCATTGCTCGGTCATTCCTAGATCGATGGCGTTGACTTCTAAATAGTATTCGACGATCTCGGCCACAAGTGACCTGGTGTAATAGGGTATTTAATGCTTTCTGTAAACATTTTAATGCCGGTAAATTCGGATCTCTCGAAGATAAGTTGCCATTTGTGTTCTTCTTCACGCGTTGAAATGCTATCTCAGAATTGACTACACCACACTACGTTAATGAATACATACTCGCACTCCACCTCGACGGACCTCTTACCTCCACAACTCTGAGCACGTGGGTGAATGAAGTGAGTAATAAGTAGTAACGTACACCACATATGTGACAGATATCTCTTATCTTATGATAACTGCTATATTTAAATGAAGATTCCAAACGATATAGAGGTTTTGCTGTGATTATATCGTGAAAAACTTTTCCTCAGTCATCAGTAATTTTTCTGTGGATTAACTCTTGCTATGCGTTCTTTAAAAGAAAAAAAAATGTTAATTGTCATAAAAACTAACAATAGATCAGTTTAATTTGTGCACAAAAATAGTCGTGTTCTTTAAATAATTGCTAGTTAATATTTAATCCAATATTGTCCATGATGGAATGTGCTGCTATTCATGCTAGTAATACACGTCGATGTGAATTGAAACACAAAATTAAAGGTATACTAATTATGAATAATAGTCACTCTCTTGGACAATGATATGTCTCTCCACAGCTTTAATTAGATAAGTATGCTTTACCTTCGACTATCATGGAACTTCAAGAACTGGAGGAATAATAGAAATGTAATATATTTTTATAAATTGCTCTCCACTTACACAAGTAAACTCCTCACTTCCCAACCTAACATATTTCACACAAAAATATTATACTTCTGAATCTCAAGGAATTAGTAGTAATGCTTTCATCTCCTACAAACTTGGAGATTCAAATACCACAGACGCATTCATGAATAACGGGCAGGGTAACGAAACGAGTACTTGGTAGAGTGGAGTTACTATACCCGCACAAACACTCAGTACAGTAGAGTAGCGAGTAGAGTGAATAACAACCGGTAGAGTAGAGTTAGTAGCAACATGTTGGATAGGAGCTCTACTATCACCACCCCCGCTAATGAACTCTACCAGTGTACCAGTATGTTTACTGTCTGCTTGTTAGTAGAGTATAAAGCATAGTACTCTTTGCGGTATGTGTTGTTCCTATTCACTTTAACATGAAGTTGACGTAAAAAGAAACAAAGAGTCTTGGCGTTTTTTCTACGAATTTGACTGACTGTGGAAATAAGTGTGAAAAAAACGTGT
Organism: Laupala kohalensis; assembly: GCA_002313205.1. Classification (NCBI taxonomy): domain Eukaryota; kingdom Metazoa; phylum Arthropoda; class Insecta; order Orthoptera; family Trigonidiidae; genus Laupala; species Laupala kohalensis. The sequence goes on along the minus strand of NNCF01127589.1, from coordinate 667,797 downwards.
AAAAACACATTCTTTCAGTTTCTGAAACTGCTACAAATGATTCCCCTCTTCCTAAGCTAATTTCCCATTATTAGCATCATAAAGAACACACGCGTATATAGGTTAGTTCTCGTTTGGTATAGTGTATGCCTCATCACTCTACTGAACGTAAATGGCTCTTGCTCTTTATTTATTTACCTATTTATTGTCTGTCTTTTGGCCGACCAAACCGACATTTGTCAGGAGTAGGTGAGGAAAACAGCCGCTGAAATCTCCACCTAATTCGGCCGAGCAGTGTTTTGAACACACGCTCTACCGCTCAGCGGGATCAGGAAGCGAAGACGCTACCACTAGACCACCGCTATCGTATTAGATATGGTAGATCGGTATAGTAGACACGAAAGTGCACTCTAGTCGCTACTCTACTATCGCCATAACTCTACTCGTGTAAACCAGGCTTAAGTGAGGCAATATACTTCAGTTTTAGGCTCTCCGCTACGGCACGTGACGATGTTGCGAACTTCCAAGTCTAATAAATACCCGAAACAATTAAAAATGAAGAGCATTAAGTGCATATGTTGAGGAATGGTGCTTTTGATTCAGATGACCTGCACGACTCCAAGACCCAGATTTCCGAACTGACCCGTCGCCTGCACGAGCTGGAGATTGAACTCCGTCGCCTTGAGAACGAGCGCGAGGAACTTTCTGCTGCTTACAAGGAAGCTGAGGCTGTAAGTAAAGAAGTCTTTGATTGCTTAAGACACGGAATAGTTTGAAATTCATTTGTACAGTATAATCTCTCTAATCTGGCATGGTCAGGATCTGAGCCTTGTCGCTTTAGGTCCCTTCTTCCATAGAGGACCATAGAGGGTTCTTTTTTGTGAAAAGGGGGTTAATAAATGAATGAACCGGTATTACGTACTTCCTGTAAATTATCGAAACAAAAACATCACGAACAGACATTAGAAGTCACGGTCACGAATTACAGTAAACGTCAAGGTATAATTAAAATTTAATTGAAAACAGCATTATTTTAAACTAACAGTCACTGATGAAATTGTAGGAGTGAAGAAGTGTTAGTGTATTTTATATTAATCACGATTCTTACAGAATATAGTTACACACCTAACCACGTCAAAAATAGTTCATTCCTAATTCCTTAACCTTTAATTTCTCAAGGAATGAGACAGTTCAACATATTTCTATTACAATTCAGTCCAACCATTGTGTAGGAAGACAGAAGGATAGGACACATATAAACGAGAACTGTGAAATTACTATTGTCTTTTCATTTTTAAGCTAACTAAAATTCATAATTTCCTCGCAACAGCAATAGAACTCTCTACTCAAAACGAAAAAGGTCCCTTTCGTTGCCTCCTTCCCACCAAGGCTCAACTTATTTCATTTGAATAGTGCTAGTAAAAATTGCAATGAATCCACAAAAATCATTTCATAAATAAATATTACCAATTGTTTTCTAACTACTACAAGTTCCTTTCTAGTTTGATTGATTGATACATCCTCCCTGTAAGCTCAGCATAATTTCAAGCTACCCCTTCTTGGAGTTTGGAATCTGGTGACGAATTAGTTAGTGTGCTTCCACGAATACTAAAAGAAGCGTTTAAAACTAAGCTTTCACTTTATGTAGTGTAATTCAATTCTCTGTTACTGAGAGTCTGAGGATCAGTGATTCCTTGACTTCGGCACTGGGAGATGTCGAATGGGTCTAGCCACTTTGACCCAAGTATAAACCCGATACTATTTTTAACGCAGGATGAAAAAGCCTGAATGCTGAAGCATTAGAAAAAGTCCCATAACTGAACCCATCCTCTACCCACTGTTCCATGTTGATTCCACACTGTGCAATTATATCCCGTAAATTGCTATACGCAACATATAACGGGAGAAATGACATGTGATAAGAGTAAATAATAATGTTCCATCTCCAGAAAATAGAAACTTAACGACTTGTTTACGCAATTTGTTTGATGCCATGTGCAGGGTCGCAAGTCTGAGGAGCAGCGTGCCTTACGCCTGTCCGCTGATCTCGGCCAGTTCCGTCATGAGGCTGAGCGCCGCCTGGCGGAGAAGGACGAGGAGATCGAGTCCATCCGGTAAGTGCATCATCGCTCACATCGGGACTGCCTACACTAACTCTCACTTTCCATAACTACCTCACCCCCATCCGTTTGGTATAAGTGTACAGGAAAATTGGGAGCAGCTTCCTACGAGACTGCTTCGACGAAAACTAGACTAACATTTGAGCACCTTGCTAATATTCTCTTAAAAGAGCAAAACCTATGTCCCCGCAACAACTTCTGGATTTTACAGTCAAGAATATATGAAAACGAAACACCTGAAACAAGAATAACAACTCAGAAAAATACGAGTTCCTGAAAAGGCACCAGGACCCGACTCCAGACTTCTCAAACGTCAATTCGTCACATCTTGAATTACTTTTCCAACAAATCGAAAATAGAAATTAGCTGGTGTAACATTATCTTAAACCAGTACAATATTTTATCCTTCCCAATTGTAAGAAAAGTATAAAGATTACAAACCCGTATGCTTACATTGTGTCATGAAGTGTCAGAGAGAACTAATGTGAAAACAAAATCAGATATTTTTAAAATGAAGATTATGTGCAATAATGAAAAATATTACGTCGAACAGAAACTTTTAATGGGATGAGAAGTGAATTGAGTGATTCATTTACCTCAGTATAATACAGTGGGCGATCATATGCAACTCAGATATGATCCAAGAGACACTCTCCCGAGAAGTACCTGCCAAGAAATCACCATGATGATACTAGTAACGAGAAATCTTTAGTAGGAATCCTTTCTAGAATAGAATAGTAGTATTGAATAGTGACGGTGGGATGTTTGAAAAGCTTATTGATATTTCCTGGATGATTAACAATTAACATAATGGACTAATGAAAACCACGTCCAGCCCCGAAGAAAATTTCTTGAAGATAAAATGTTAGTATTGTATCGTCAACATACTTTTAGACAAGATTATTCCATTATGCAAATGAACGGTCTGCACTAAGAGGAATGACGCAAAGGTAGGTCATGGATTTTTTTGTGGGGGTTTAAGGGCTCGTCAAGAGCAAGGTCATTAGAGCCCATGCAAGTGGGGAAAAATGCAGTTTCGCACCATAGAGAAGAGCCGTAGTGACTCTTCCCCGTGTGTGGGACTCGCCGAATATCTCGGCCACACCCACTAAAAAACCCTCCTGAATTCAACAAATATGTCGTGGAGACAATGCTTTAGTACTTTAACGGATAACCGATTTATAACATAGTACCATCCATCGCGATTATTTCGAGGCAAAATAAATATAGTACCGGGTCTCAAAATGTCAATACCCCGCATTTGTAAGCTTAGTTTGGAAAGGTCTTTTGCTGAATATGTTGACGTCATTTCGACGCCAGACGCTTGATTCAGAAAGGTTTTGTTTTACTCACAGATTTGTTATGATACTATACCACGAAATTTCCGTATTTCATCAGTCGATATTATAGGTTGTTTCTGTGACGCTTTTACCAATGAATGCAATCTGGTCAGAGAGCATACCCCTACCGGAGATTCTGAAAAAGTCCCCCGAAATTTGAAAGCGAAAAGGCCATCATCCTTTCTTGGTAGCACATTGCAACGTTCCGTGAAGATTTAATATAAATGAATCGGTCACAACAATATTAATGACACCGGCCGTGAAAGCTTACATTTATATATAAATGAATCGGGTTTGACAGCAGAATAAATTTGTTGTTGAAACAATTCAATTACATGAATTAGATCTTTGATCAGACTGAAACTATTTGGCTGAACCAAGAGATATTAAATCGTGGTCACGAGAGAGCAAAACAAAAAGGGAGCAAGAAATTCGTCCTAACGCGCTCAAGCGTTGAAGCATCGACGAAACAACACACCTCGTCTCGTTTTCGAAATACGAGTATCTTTACATTATTCGATAGATATACCTCTCAATCGAAAAAAAAACTGTTGCATAAAGCGAAAAACCTGTAAAACAGCTTTTCATATTAGACAACCAAAAAAAGAATTTTTTCTTTTAGTATTCCAATCAGCTCAATTTAAATATTCACCTTAATTAAATATCACATGTTGATTAGTTAAAATTGCTTGTTCCCCTAAATTACTGCAACAATGAAAAATAATCAAAAGTTCAAAGAGGATGAATTCTGTAAAACTTTTTTCCACGAATAACACAGTGGACATAAATAAAACTTTCTTTTAAGATTATTTGAAATATTCGTATGCTGCAGTAAAATATTAAAAAGATAGTATAACAGTTCATATAACAAATGAAATATCATTTCAACAGATAAACATTCAAATGATATATGTGAGTAAAAACTATAAAAACTTCGGAATTTTACAGAGTTCCGCATACTATAAAATGTAAATGAAGAAACTTATTGTCACATGTGTATGTGCGGAGGACAAGAAAATAATTTACACCTCGGAAGCAAGCAAGGGACCATCCTATCAATTCATTAAGGGCAGTTTGCTTTTGTTTCTTTAATTTTATTAGGGTTATGAAAAAAATACAAATCGTTGACAGCATATCCGATACTTGAGTATCGACCTAGTAAATGAAGAGTAACAAAGCGAAATTTCGTTATTTCAAAGAATAAATATGATTTCCCGTTTCCGAAGTAAAACCCCGAAAGAAATCAATCGATAAGGTTTTTATGCAAGAGATTCTCTAAAATCAAATGAAATTCAAAACTCATTAATATTCAGGTGAAACTGTAACAAAATTATGATATATCACTAGTATCATTCAATATCCCATATATATTCTACAACTGCGCCAAATTCTAAGTCAAGAGACGATTAGAAGCATAGTGAATGTTTCAAATATAGCCTGGCAAATATACGAAGTTGCCAAACTTAATGGGAACTATAGAATGTAATCTCTCGAAATAGCCGTTCACAACACTGTCAAAGCTACCGTCGCTAGAGAAGAAGTATCACAAAAGTAATTCTTTCGCTCTTCTTCAATCGCCATAGGTATCGAGGATTAGGCAAAAGCATTAGCACGGAAAATCTGCTTCCCCATTCGCGTTAAAATATATAATAATCGTACCGCTACTCCACTAGCATAATCGAAAATAGATGATCTTCCCGCACTTTTGCGCTTAAGTAATTTTTACTTTCTAAAAATAATTAGGTATCGTCAACACTTTCCGCATCACCTGTTTTACTGGCACAAGCTAATTGGCTACAGAATGACGCACTAGCGTCCAACAGGAAGTGAGAGAGGGAGGTGGGGGAACAGGAAGAGGGTTGGTTGATGGAGTGATGGGCGAAGACGAAAGAGAGCTATTGAATGGTGAACAATTGATGGCGTGAGAATGAATTAGAATAGAAATGCGTGGAAGGATGAGGAGGAAGTTATGTGGGCGGAGAGACAAGCGGAGGGCGAGAATTGGGCGCTGACGTACGTGCGTCTTTAATCAGCTGACCGCCTGTTCACTGGGCCGGATTTGAACAAGCCCTCGGCTCTATAAATACGTCAGTTGCAGGACCTTAGGCTTCGTATTTATACCGCGGACGAAATCAAATCAACTTGGAGCGTCAAGCCAGCTGCGGTCGCACTCTGCAAAGCTCGCCGACTTGGGCAGTGAGACCCAGGTGCCCGACGGATTCTCATTCTGCTTGCACTTGACCTCGATTGTGGGAGTTCCTGTGAAGTCCTTGTGATCTGCTAACTTCGGAGCGGCGACTGATGGCGCCCGGCAAAGCAGTCGCGAAGGACCTGGCTCTCTGGCACAAGCCTCCGACCCGCTGTTACGAAGACAACTATGCATACGGTATCAACTTCTACCAACCTATGATAGATTACTTGAATGCTAAAACCGACAAGAAAGTGAGAGTTCAGCCCCCGCATTTACCTTGGTCCAACGAACGGGGACTAGAGAAATATAACACCAAAATCATCAGAGCCTACTCAGAATCTGACTTGAAAGAGTTGGCAAAAGAAGCTGAAGAACAAGCGAAGAGAGACCTGAAAACATTCACAATATCCAAGAAGTCTAATTTTTCTCTATCTAAATCGGTCTCTGCTTCAACAGTGACTAAACAGATTGCTTTGGTTGGAACGGTGGATCGTAAGAAAATCAAGCAAAGACACCTCCAGAAGAGTATGGAGAACTTGGACGATACGTTTCTTGAAGAACAAATTTATGAATCAAATGCAAAGAAATTTGCCCAGAAATATCTCATGGGTAAATCGGCAAAGGCGATAGAAGCTCACCTACTAGCTGACAGCCTGAGAAATGAATCTTCCAATACTAATATCGACATCAAAGCTTTTCAGCGCAGAAGTGCATTATCAACCCACGATGAAAGAGTGATCGGTACAAGACGCCAAATTCGCATCGATGAAGAACAATTGACGAAACCATTAGATGACCTTAGGGCTGACTTGGTGGGATTCAATAAGAAGACTTCTTCCTACTGCCAGGACAAATGGTACAGTGAAGTGACAACTCTACTAACATCTTTGACTTTAGACGAAAGTGCGGTTTGATTTATTAGATGAAAGTGCGGAAACACTTGTTGCGGTTTGCATGTCTCAAAATAACCCTCTATCTAAATTTCTGGTAATACATTAACAAATTTACTAATGATCACAAGAGAAATTTACTTGTCTCTTACAATACTATTTGTTTCCAGCAAGCAGACCAGCATTGAGATTGAGCAGTTGAGCGCCCGTGTCGTGGAAGCCGAGACCAAGCTGAAGACTGAAGTTACTCGCATCAAGAAGAAGCTGCAGATCCAGATCACTGAACTCGAACTGTCTCTTGACGTTGCCAACAAGAACAATATTGAGCTCCAGAAGACCATTAAGAAGCAATCCCTTCAACTCACTGTAAGTATATTAACTTTCAGGTACAGCAAAATTTATATTTAAAAGTTTACAACTTTTTATAGATAAATAGAGTATTTCACTTCACAACATTCAGCCAGGATTTTGATCATAAATAATACAATATCCTAATAACATGTCACGAATAAAACTATTTAGTATGCAATAACAGCTACACCATACACTTTTATTTTAACAATAAGTTCATGCATTATTTTAAATTCCTGTAGCATACATACAGGAATCCTCATGGTATCCAAGAAAATACTTTCCACATTATTTGGTGCCATGGTAAACGTAGAGCTGTCAATCATTATCATCATATTAAATGATACAATTTTATGACATTCTATAGATAAATTACTTATTTCACTTCACAATAATTGAGCCATGTTCTTAGGATACTACATTATTTACCTTATGAAGACCTAAATCTCAGCTGAAACATTGTGAAGTTTTTTGTTTTTTTTTGTGGAGTTTTAAGGCTCACCAATGTCAAGGTCATTAGAGTCCTTGCAGGTGTGGAAAAAAATGCAGTTTCGCACCATAGAGAAATTTACAATTTTATGACCTTCTATAGATAAAAGTTAATGACTCTTCCCCATGTGTGGGACTCGCTGAATATCTCAACCATACCCATTAAAAAAACCTTCCTGAATTCAACAAATATCTAAATATAAAGATGAGAGGAAATAAAAGGAAACAGTTACCCAATACATTACATCAAAAATGAAATAAATTCTGAAAATTATTATTTTCAAATTATGGAAAGGAAGAATAAAAGGGAAGAAGAATGAAAATTTAAACCGTCCTGAGAACTTGTGGGAGGAACCCCAGTCTACTCATAAAATTCAATAGTTTATTAACATCCATTTCAGTTCCGAGAATTGTTGGTAAATCCACAGCCAGACCAATTTGTCTCCGTATTCTGGTGTATTTTCTGCAATCAGTTAGTATGTGACACAGTCAGAGAAGAGCAACACTCTGTTTCTGAAGTAAAATACAGTAATTTGTCAATAACAGGTCATAAAATATGGTAATTTAATATGATAATAATGATAGACATAAATAGCTCTACAACAAAATTACCTATAATATGATATTGATTGAAGCCAATTTTAATTACTTTTACTTTTCATGTTTTAAATGCAGCAAATTTATCTATATCATCATCAAAGGTAGTTTTTATTTAATTTCATACCTCCAATATCTAATTCATATTAATAATCTATTTCATTGTGTTATACCACTGAAAAATTCTGAATATAAAAATGGTGTTTCGCTTACCCTACTCTAGATAACATGGGTTGAACAAGTAGCAACTGCAAGAAGTAGGTGAAGCTGTATTACAATTACAAGTAATGTACACACCAATTGCATGATAACAGGATAATGGTTGAGTAAATGTCCAGTACTTGGGTAGTATAGCAGTCAATGCAGAATCTGGCAAACCTGAGAAGTCAATGCTCAGAGTTTGACTCCAGTAGCAGAGAAAATTTGATTGAATTTTTAACATTTTTAAATATATATTTTGTTTAAAACCATTTTTAACTGGGTAGAATTACTTTTTCCACTGTAGTATTTGTAAATGGGAAATGTAGCTAGATATTGAAGCTTATCTACATGGGGCGACAGGAGGTAGGAGTTGGGTGGTAGGCTATAAGTAGGTGGGCCACTTAGCTGGGTTTACCAATAACTTAGCCCACATAGAGGTGTTAGTAGGAGTAGTTAGTAACAGTTAAAAGTTATTTATACTAGGAGTAGTAGGAGGTGGATAGAAAGAGGAGGACTCACTTTCCAGTGGTTACAGCTATATGAACTGGGCCATTAATATGAAAAGCTGCAAATTTTTCTGGCCTCACCAGGAATTGAACCCGGGATGACTAGGTGAAGAACAAGGACGCTACCACCAGAGCCACCAAAGGGGACACTATAGTGTAGAATGAAGTCAAAGTAACAAATAACGAAACATTCACAAAGTAAATCAAAATTTTTATCCTTTTGGGTTTGTTTGGTTCATGTGACAGCTTTTTACATTTACCTTATTATTTGGGAATAGAGGTGTACCAAACCCAACAATCAAAGATGATTTTGTCATTTGGTAGTAACCCACATATATGATCAGTAAAATCAACCTATCATTCACACTTTCCAATAATGACATACTATCAAAATAGCTGCATTAGCATTCATCTGTCTCTCAAAAAGTTCACTGACCCTTCACAATAGTAATCAGAAATTTCTTTAAATAGTAAATTCAGAAAAAAAATTCAAAAATCTTACCTGGAATGAGTGAAAATTAAAAAATATTCTGAAGCAACCTGTAAAATTATGACCCACACTTTTGTTTCTAATGTAAGTAAGCAGTTGTATTGTAAATGGTATATGTAAGAAGGCTATTACATACGCGTATTTCATATCATACATTCATATAATGTAAGTATAGCACATGACCTCATGATAGACATTATTATGAAATATCACACATCAAAAGATCTCTGTAAATATTCTCTAGCTAGGAATAATGAAAAAAAAAAGAACATATAAATATGTGATAAAATTTTTCAGGAAATCCAAGCCCACTATGACGAAATCCAACGCCAGTTGGCTGTCACTCTTGACCAACTTGGAATTTCCCAGCGCAAGGTGCAGTCCCTCAGTGTAGAAATTGAAGAAATCCGCAGCAACTATGAGCAGGTGGATATATGCTCAGCATTCATAAGCATACAAATAATTTTACAACAGACAACTAATTCATTTTTTTGCCCTCCAGATCATTCGTGCCAAGCGCACTATTGAAGTCTCTCTCGAGGAAGCTCTGACACGCATCAATGAGTTGACTACCATCAATGTTAACATCTCTTCTATTAAGGTCAAGATTGAGCAGGAACTGGCTACTCTTGCTGGTGACTATGATGAAATCACCCGCGAACTGAGGGTATGCCATATATCAATTTTTCTCAGATTTATCATAAATTTCACTTCTGTTTCTTTAATCAATTTGAGCATATTATTCCAGGTGTCTGATGAACGCTACCAGCGAGTGCAGTCTGAGCTGAAGCACACAGTGGAGATTCTGCACGAGGAGCAGGAACGCATTGTCAAGATTGATGCCATCAAGAAATCTCTGGAGGTTGAAGTAAAGAACCTGTCTGTGAGACTGGAGGAAGTTGAAGCCAATGCTATCATTGGAGGCAGGCGTGTCATCGGCAAACTGGAAGCTAGGGTGAGTCATTTATTGTATTCATACTTGTGATATTATAATACATTTAAAAATAACAACACTTTACCGAATAGTAAATATAGTTAACGCAATCGCAATATTTTTCAATAGAAAAACCATTATTTCCCATGCAAGCAGATGAAACTACCTACTACAGCCTCTAAAGAATCATAGGATTGATATTTGTAGTTAAACTATTAATGTAATTTACTAGATTTTCTCACATGTTATAATTAAATCATTTACATCCATTTCTTAAATCTATTAATGTTAAACCACTTCACAACCTTAGATGGGCTCCACAGTTGTGAACATTTTACAGAAACGCAATATAAACCAATCAATAGTTAACATGCTAACAAAGAAATGAATTTATTACTACCTGATAAAACCATGAACTGCACTGACAATTCACTGTATCATTAGGTTCGTGACCTGGAACTGGAACTGGACGAGGAGAAGCGCCGTCATTCTGAAACACTCAAGATTTTGCGCAAGAAGGAACGCACCGTTAAGGAAGTGATCATCCAGCAGGAGGAGGACCAAAAGAACATTTCTCTTCTGCAGGAGACTTTGGATAAGTCTGTACAGAAGATCAACATCTACAAGAGGCAACTGCAGGAGACCGTGAGCTTAAAATTTATTACTGAAGATCAAATACCAGTTGATTTTTAAGTTCAGGAACTATTTCTAAAATTACATTAGAAAAGCATTGAGTTAGGAAAACACAATATTTTAATGTAACAGAAATAATGCACACGTCATTTTTTATTATGTATCTCAATACAGGCACTGAAGATCAACATTTACTCAAAATGTTCCTCCATTTTGCAGGAGGGTATGTCTCAAGCCAATGTCACCCGAGTTCGCCGCTTCCAGAGGGAATTGGAGGCAGCAGAGGACCGTGCTGACACTGCTGAGAGCAACCTGTCTCTGGTCCGGGCCAAGCACCGCACCTTTGTCACCACCAGCACCGTGCCCGGCAGCCAGGTCTACTTGGTGCAGGAATCACGGCAACAGACAACCACCACTGAAGGATTTTAAACTGCAGGGCTAGAAGGAGCTTGTTATGTAAAACACCACTGATGTCTGTGACGTGGATTGACAAGTGGCAGAAAGCGATCGGGGAAAGTCTCTGATGTGGCTACTCAGAGGAAACATGTAAACATACATGATGGAACATAAGAACATGAATCTCATCATGAGTGCTGGATGTATTAAAAACCTCACAAGAAACAACTTGAATTCATTTCCAGGGGAAAAGGAAGCATCCTAATCAGTTCACAATATTTCAATAAAGGAAATGCCTCCAAGACTTGAACACCAGTTTTTCTTCACATCTCAATCCATTACACAGACACAAGTAGTATTTTACTATCTTGTATTGCAATGTTGAGCATTCATAAGAACACAAGACCTCAAATAATGCATACGAGAACTTTTAATGTTTGCATTATTCAGCTCACATTGGTGAGGGGCACACTGGGTGGGAATTATTTTAAAAAAGTAATACGAAAAATTGCACATTTTAAAACAAAATATTAAAAAATCGGTATGCATTCCATGGAATATCACTTAATTGTCCAAAAAATCTTCTTTGAACAAAGAGTTGAAAAGAAGTGCATAAATATTTGGGATAATTAACTGATGCTTAATGAAATGTAGCCTCAATAATAATAAATTGGGAAACAAATTAATGGGACTAGATGTTTTACTTGTAAAATAAGCTGGCTGTATTGAGGAAGTATTTCCTTTGTGCAGTTAAGTGTTGTACCAAAGAAAAAGTGTAAAAATTATAAACACTGTTTAAAATAAATATACTCCCTCTTTATGGGGTAGAATTCCATAATTATTCTGTGAACAAAAACTCCAGAAAATGGAAATGTGTATCTAATACCAAAAATAAGAGCAATAATTATTGAATGCTCACTATATTTTTAAGTAGACCTGTAAATAAAACCTACTTCTCCTTCTAGGCTGGGTGAAAGAGAAGTAGAAAATATTACTAATATGCCATCATCTTTCTAGAAAGGTAAAGAAGGATATGCATTTTTGTTCATAAATGCAAAAAGGTAATATTTTTACCAATGCAGTCTTTATTGTATGACTTTTTCAACATAACAATCACTTGCAAAAGGCTGGGAAGAAATGTTCAACATTGGGTGTTCCCAGCACCTAATAACTACATATAAGCTAATAATAATATATATATAATTCATATATTATAATACAATAAAGTTAGAGTGCTAAACACTTACATTTTACTCCATTTATCATCCTTGACCAAATATCAAGTTGGGCAAAAAGTGTTTCAATAAATCTCCCTATCATTCTTTATAGGTTGTTAAGGAAAATGATAGAGAATCATATACAGAAATATTTAGCCATAAACAAAAAACGAGATTCCAAACTTTTGACAATGTAGTAATGAATAATTAATTTCATAAATAAAAGAATCTGAAGAATTCATTAGGATCAAAATCATTCGAACAATTATGATACAAAATAGTACTCATATTTGCAAATCTAATAAATCAATACAACAAAAAATTGATGATAATCATAAAAACATTTTTATTTATTATCTTCACCCATTCATTAGTGGGAAAAAAAGTAATTCAGAACTTATAGATATTAATTATAAACAAATATAAATTCATAGTATTAACAATATTTATAAACATAACATTCCTCATTTTGTCTGTAACAAAAACTCAAGATGATGCTGATTTGCAAAAGATGGGCTCCATCAAAAACGAAAAACAAAAGAAAAGTTAACTTAGGAGTTTCCTTCCTAAGTTAACATAAAAACATTCGTAACTAGATCCCTAAGAGTGTCCTGAATGAATTGTCATGAAAATAAATAGGAGTCAAAAGGTTTACAACAGTACACAGTTATAGAGTCTAACACCCACAAAGCAGTAACACACTGTACACCTGGATGTTTCCTCCCAACAACAATTGCAGCTCTCCCTACTCGTGACACAATCCGGCCTCCACAAAGCAAAATAAGTTCCACAAGATCTCTACGAGGAGCACTACTCTTGGAACTAATAAAAATAGGTCCACAACTTCCAAAGATGTCAGGTTTAAATGTAGCACCAAACGATAATTTTTCCAAGCGATATTTCTAAACAGAAATTACAGAATGAGTAAATTTTAGAACTAAAAAATATATTTAACTTGATCATACACTTATTTGCTTACTTGTAGAGAAGGAGAAAATGATGTCATTTCAAATTCTTCTTCATCCAACCATTTACCCGCTTCAAGAGATTTCAATACCCATTCATGACTAACAATCCAACAGCCTCGGACCATTCCCTTCAATAATTTCATAGTTCGCTTAGCTGCTCCAGTTACTATATGGGTGGTGTGTGAAGTTATGCTTCTCTCAAGAACATACACACCCAACTTCTCAATAATTGATGCCACTACATCGACTTCCCTGCAAGGACACAATGGAAACACACGGTAATAGATTTTACATTACTGAAGTTCAATTGAAAGATAAAATATCAATGGTGATATTACAATCCGTAGTAAGAAAGCAATCATTGTCTACCAGCAAATCATTTTAAGAAAAGTATTTTCACCAGCTTTGCTTACATCATCAGTTCTCATAACACTTCATAATATTTGGCAAAAATTGCAACTGTTGGTGGAAGAATTTTTCTTAAAGTAAATAACAAGTACAGGCATTAATTAGTTACGTATAATCAATTTGAAAAATGCAAGCACATCTTCCAGCAAGCAATAGTATACACACCAATGTCAAAATCATTATCACAGTTCTCTTTCACTGATACGAACTATATAGTATTTAAGATGATTTTCATGTCATAATATATATTTTAAGAAACAATACTTGCAAGTGAATTGTAAAAAACAAAAATTCTCAAATCTCTTCAATAAATATATATCTGAACATGTCTTACACCTAAGGCTGAACAAGAAATGCATACACCCGACAATATGAATAAACAGAATGTGTATTGTACGCCTGATGCATAGCAACAGAAACTGAGAACTAGCAAATAAACGGCTGATGATAATTTGACAATTCATAGAAATGTTTCGAATTCAAACTCAATTTCTATAACACTTCCATTATTATTAAAAAGTGATTTTAATCATTTATTTTACACAAGTATTAAGAAAAAAATATTCGATAAAGAAGTAAGAGAATTCAGTTATTTTGCACAATATCACAAACAGTAAATTTTATTTTAATAATTTTTCTTTCTCATATACATAAGAACAGTAAATATTGTAATATAAAAAGTATTGAATTTTTGAAAATTTCTGATTGCTAGATTCCATTTTGGGATTCCCTGATAAAAGTTTTTTCAAAATTCCGCCAGTAAGAAACTGTTTCACATTTACTTCTAAATGTTATTAGTACATTACAATTACATAAATGGTATTTTGCTATTGAAAGTTGGGTACTGTCTCAGTTATTAACATAGATCAGCTCAATTTAGGATTTATGTAGCATGGATTTTACAATATGAATGATCCAGAAATATAATAATAATATAATAAATTTATTGTCAAAAAACAGTACAAACTGTGTATGACCACGTGGAGGACAATAAACTAATTTACTCTCCAGAAGCAAGCAAGGGACCATCCCATCAATTCCGATCAAGGGCCCTAAGGCAGAGGCGGATTCAAAATTTTTTTGAATAAGTTCCTAGATAAGATAAAAAGTTAGCTGCGAGTTATAATACATATATAATGTCAATATGTTTGTAATTTAACGCAAATATGTTTGTAAATTTACATATACAAGTTATTATCGAACTATAGATTATTCTGAGTATAGTGTTTAAAAATCATAAGAGTTGAAAAAACACTAAATTCATGATTTATTGTTACAATAAACACACCCCTAGACAAAGCCTAGAGAACCTGTATAAGAAATCCGCCTCTCTCCCCTTATATTATTATTATTATGCTTTTACGCCTCATTGGACCACTTCAGTCAATCATTTTCTGATCATCATCTTCAATAAGTTTCCTTTTCGAATTGCCCAGTAGTTTTTCATTCGTTCTGATCTTTTCTGTCGTCCCTCATCTGTAAATACCCTTTTTGTCTGTCGTTTGTCTAGTTTTGGTTGAAATCTTATTTTCATGTTTTTCAGTTTTTTAAATTTTGTTTTGTTTTCTAAATCATCCAGGGTTATTTCTAGTTCTTTCATATCTGCCATTGTCCCTCCTTTTGATATTTTTTATTTATACATGTTCTGGCTATTCTTCTCTCTACTTTCAGGATTTTGTCAATTCTGTTTTTCTGAGCGACTTTAAAAAGAGTTTTGCTTCCATATGTTACCTCTGGTTGAACCACCATCTTGTAATGTTTTAATTTGTTTTGATTGATCGACATTTTTTATTGCATAGACGTTAATTTTTGAGCTTCTATCATTTTATTAGTTCTTTCTTGACATACAGGTTTCTCATTTAAGTTGAATGTTATAATTTCTCCTAGATATTTAAATTGATTCACTATTATTACTATCCAGTTATTTACAGTTATATGGTTAATTACTAGTGGGTCTGTTACCATCATCTCAGTCTCTTTGAATGATATCTTGAGTCCTATTCTTTGTGCAATATTTTGTAGGCTCATTATTTGATTTCTGGCTTCTTGAATGTTATTGGCTAGTAATGCTAAGTCGTCTGTGAATCCCAAGCAATTTAAGTTTATTTGATCTTTCTTGGTTCCAATTTTTGTTTTCAGGGTTTTGCTTTTACCATTCCCTCATCACGTACTCTAAAGCACAGTTGGAGAGTAATGGCGATAAACCATCTCCCTGTCTTAACCCTGTTAATCGTAAACGGCTCAAATATTTATATTTAT
>NNCF01127589.1:537706-651795 GCA_002313205.1 Laupala kohalensis | reverse complement strand
TATATATATATATATATATATATATATATATATATATATAAATTACAATTTTGCAGGTATTTTCACAATCACTGTGTGTCTCTAATCTCAATTGAGTTTGAATTTCATCATTTTCTAAAATTTTTACGATATCTATGTACAAATGATCTGATGATTTTTTATGCTAAACATTAATAACATATATAGAAATGTGAATACCATATTGAGTCAAGAATTTTTAATAGGAATGTGTTATTCCATAGTATTATATACCATATAACTAGAGTACATTCATACACTTTCTCAGTCTTCACTTATTATGGGACTGAGAATAAATTACATTGACAAAAGTAAAAATGGGGTATTTACATAAAACATTACAAACAAACTACAAAATGACAAACATATGAACGATCACAACTATGTGGAATCTTGTAATATTTCTAGAATAATAATTATAATGATAACAATTGTAAATAAAAGAATGAACTTTTACAAAACAATATTTGATTCTACTTATCAATATACATTATATTTCACACAACTCGACTACATAACAAATATATCAATTAATATAAAAAATGTAGACAAGTAAAATGATGAACTTACTTGAAAACATTCAAACCTGACCAGAAAAAAAGCACAAAACAGAATAGAGAACAATGTTTTAACCCTACAGTCAATATAGAGTAGAGAAGTCTATACATTTTCAAGTGTTTTTGTTTTTTTGTAATTTTTCTCTTTGTATATTGAAGCAATTGCACTAATAAAATATGTTATATAATATATAGAACACACAGAATATGAGGATTCTATGAGGTTATTATTACTGTATATATGGAGTACAAACCCTGAAATTCTTCTGTAAGCATATGAATTATCAGTTTAACTAGATAATATAAGACTTAAAACTACACATTAAAAGGAAAGAACAAAATAGAAAACTTAAGTTTACTGTCTCTAAATCAAATAATTACAAAATGCCAATTTCTAAACAAAATATATCAAGAATCACAGGTTATGAGTATCACAGTAGTACATGTTGTACATAAAAGAAAAACTAAGATATTCCACACACCAAAAAACATGCACAATAACTACAATGCACAGAGACTGAACATCAAAGCATAAAAAAAGGAAGTTGGAACTTTTATAATACACTTACACAGAATGTAATAATGAGCATACTATTGCTGGCTTTTGGCTAACTTGAGTTACTCGAGTTTTATCATTGTTGTTAACAAAATATGCAGAACTTCTTCGAGACCTACGAACAGGATAGTTGTCATTTTCTCTTTTATCAAGATCTCCACCTCCTTCTGGATCACTTCCTAAGAATTCACCAGTGTCTTGTGAACAATGTGATGAGCTATTTGCTTTTCTCTTCTTTCTAATATTATCCCTGTTCTTTGAAGAAGAAATATGGGGATTTATCACAGTACTGCACACTCTACCATCATCAGATAAACATAATGTTTCATCAATTGTAGATAATAGTCTTTTTTTGGAGGATTTTTTTCTATGAGTAACATTCTTCAAAGGATCACTAATGTGAACTGGATTTTGTGATGAAACATTTCCAACATTTAGTCCTTCTAAAATTACATTCTCTTCAGTCTTTGGTATTTCATTTTCTGTTATATCATTGATATTTCTTGAAATAACTGTTTGAGAAGAACTGATGACATCAGCAGATATTTTGTTCTTCTGACCGACATCGTCATTTTTGGTATTGCAAGATACATCTATATTTTTCGCTAGCTTTCTTAACAACCTAACAGCTAATGGACTATCTAAATTTGATTCAGTTTCAGAATCAGGAGTAGGTGGTCGTTTAACAATGTCTTTGAACTCTCCAGGACCAACTCCAGTCATGTTCACTAAAATCCTTACCATTCCATTATCCCCAGCAACTTGATCAACCCATTTAGGAACAGAACTTCTTCTACGTATAGATAAAATTTTTGGAGGGGGATCATCAGAGGTCGTTAAAGAACCATTTTTGGGGATACCTTTTTTACGACGAGGAGAGGGTCTTGGTCGATCATCTGCCATTGAATGTAAAATTCTTCTCTTCTTCAACTGTTTAACTATGTTAGGAGATTCATATCTGTCAATTTGATAGGGTGGATATAAACCTTCATGCACCTTTACCCCAGCTTTACGACACTCTTCTATCCACAATACAGATACTAATGGTATGTTGCGTTTCTTAGCTTTTTTATAAGTTGATATATGTCCATCATTAAACACAACATGAGTAACCTACAAAAAAACAGAACTTTTTAAATACATGCAAAGCTAACCACGATCATAAAAGACAACAAAACATTTTTTAAAGTGACAAAAACAAAGTATTTACAATGTTTATAAAATAAATATTTTGTTTGTACACAAAATAGAAAAAAAGATTCAACGGTAATTAAACACTCAATGGACATTATTAGTATGACAACTCTTTGTAGCATTCTTGGTACTTACAGGCACATCTTTGTTGAAACAAGGAACAACAGTGGCTCCAAGTTTCATCAACTCCTTTCTTACACCCCCGGATATATTTTCATTATTTGAAATTACTTCAACATATGCTGTGACTTCTGCAAAATCATTGAAGTAAAAAATATTATGTGACAATCTCAAAATACAATAAATGTCATCAAGAATGTTATGAAATCCTTTTTTCTTATTCACTCACCTTTTAGAATAAGTGATTCAAACAGTTGAGTTGGCGGTAAAGAGAAATCAGATGAATTTAAATCAGTAGCTGATACTGAATCATTAGTTTCAAAAGAAATATCCCCTTTCCCACAGCCTTCATCCAATTTCAAAGAATTTGATAATTGCTTGTCAGTAGCATTATCACAATCTTTTGCATTAGAAGCTCCTGGTACAATGGCAATCTTATCTTGACATAAAATCTTTCTTTTATGTATATTCATAATTATATCTCGTGCTCGCAGAAATGCTCTCACTGTTCCTTCTTTGGGGGGGTCAGGAGATGGGTTCGTCACAGATGATGCAGTCTCCAGTAAATTGGGAGCTGACAGAGCTCTTTTAAAAGTGTCTTTCCGCGGTGATCTAGATATTGGTTTTGATTTTCTTTTAGGAATCGAGCATGGGGCACAAGTATCTTCCTCACAGTCCTCAATATTTAGTGCACCACAGCTTTGACTTCTTACTAATTTAGCAGTAGATACATCAGAACTACTCAAAAACTTCCCTATTTCATTTTTCAAAGAGTCAATATTAAAGTGAGTAGGAACGACTCCATGAGCAAATATATCATTATCAGGATCATATTCTTCAATAATATTTTTCCTTTTAAGACTAGGTCGCCTAGAAGAAAAACTCAATTTGCGACTTGAAGAAACATCAATATCACTTTTCCTAGTTTTGGGTCTCGGTTCAGTGGAAATTTTACTTTTCAATACATTATTCAAGGAAGACCGTTTATGACACCTCTGGTCTTTTGATATAACTTGTTCATCAGTAAGAGTATCACTTATGTTATTATTTGAAAGATGACAGTCTGCTAGGGTTGGATTGCTCGACTCTCTCTCCTTATCACAGTTAGAAACATTTGCTTCTCTGCCATGGAGGGCAGTAATATGAGCGAATTTATCAGCATCATCAACCCTGGAGAAAATTGGTAATACTGAAGGCAAATGCAGAGCATTTCCTGCTGAACTATTTGAAGTAGTTTGACGAGTTCCTTCATCACTCAAATTTGCACAAAATGTTAATCTACCAGCACAAGATCTACGAGGATTTCTTCTTGGAGTTGAGTTCAGAACAACTTCTACTAAAGGGGGTTTCAAAGGATCACTGCATGCAGAAGAACTATAAGGGATATCTTGGTTATGTTGGGATATTTCGATTTGTGATGGTATGTGTGTTTCAGTATGTGATGATACTGTTGTCTGGAATTTTGAAGGTACTGGTGTTTCATCAGGTTCATTCTTTTCAATTATATTCGTATTTTCGGTCTCAATCACAGTTTTAAATAGTGATTCACATATTGCTGATACTGGTGTTGAGTTATTCTTCTCTCGCTTCTCAGATTGCAATTTCAACTTGGAGTCTTTTGGCGCATCGCAAAACTCTTGGTCGCAAACAATGCCACAAGTATCCATCGGATTTTCCATGATCTGAAAACAGTAAAATAAATACGTCACTAGTAGAAAGTTTTCGGAGTAAACACGGAAAATTGAAGTCCTGGTTCCAAAAATACAACATAAGAGGAAATATTGAGATAGTATTTGCTTCACTAAGCCAATATGTATATAAACGTTCCTCAATTAGCTGGCTTAACCCATAAAAATAATCAAATAATATCAATTCTAAAGAAATCAACTAACCTCAATGAGACACCCTTGTTGCCACATGCAACTAAATGATTGTCTCTCAGTATCATGACCCGAAAATACTTCACATAACCTCTATCTTACAATTGTTAAATAAATACTAGTTTCGTGTGACTAAAATCCCTAAATCAGATGTTTCTCTGATATAATACTGTGACACCTGTCAGTACACCACTCGCCCACCATTTTGATCCACTACAACTAGTCGCACCACAGTAGTCAGATATAAACTCGCGTCTCGACTTCTCTGGACACGAGAAGGAAACATTACATCAGAGAAGTCCAAGCAGAGTCCAAGTGTAAAATAGCTTTTTAAATCTGCGGACGCTGGCCCAAAAACCCGTGGAAGAAAGATTTATGTAAATCGGAAAGAATAAATTCAACTTTCTTCCATAAATAAAATAACATAGTAAAAATAAAACGGAAATAATATTAACTCTCAAAACGACTATTAGAGAAGGAAGAAACAGGTCATGAAAGCCGAAAGTATTTCTTTCTCTCCTTGATCTTTTTACCAAATAACTTAAAGCCAAAAAAAGATGGTAAAAACTGCGTACGACTACGAGGAGGGCAATACGCTGATTTACTCTCCGGAATCAAGCAAAGAATCGTTCCATTTCGATAAACGTGCCCAAAGGAAACCGTCGAGTAAAAAACCCAATGCCAGATGAGGCTACGGATCCCGTACGGATCACTACGGATATTACGTACAACCGTGCCAAGGTTGAGTACCGATTAAAATATCACTGTTATGAGTTAAGAAAGAAAGTATATTATTAAAGGTATCATAAACGTTATAATGAACTGTGTTTGACTGTGAATTGTAACAACAATAGCTATTCAAAAAAATTGGAACTCATATTAAATTCTTTCGTTATAAATAAATTTATTGTCAAAATATTTGTCATTGTTAAAATATAAAAATAAAGTCATTGTTAAATTATTTCATGACCATAAATGGCCAAATACCATATCCAATTAGCATAAAATCTTCAACATTCCAGGATCAATGGAAGGGAGCTTTTAATTATGGATTTGAAGAGATTCAATCCAGTAATATCCGTGGATGAAGTACTAAGAAATCGACAAGATAATAAAAGCAAAAAATTGAAATAGACATGAATGCTCATGAAATTTACCTTGGAGACAAACTTGGTTCAAATATTAACACTGTGCGGCACCATTTAAGATAAAATATTTAATTGTTGTAAAACGTCGGCCATTACTCTGTAAAAACTTCGTTGTTGCAGAGATGTATCATGATATATTGAATTAATATCATATGATGTATCTCTCCCTGAAACCTGACCTTTGTTCCAAATCCTACCAAAGGGAGACAGAGAGCAACCCCCTTCAATGAAAAAAAAAAAAGGAACTACGAAAAGAATAATCATGATTCTAATTCAAAGTCCCCAGATACCTGTTCAATAAACTCACTTTGATAATCTAATAAATTTCATCAATCTATTTTTTTATCTCATACAATTCATAGTATCTAGATGGGAATAAAATGTGATATATCAGCATTTGGTCAAATTACCGTAATTCCACGTTGGTTGAGAAATATCTGATAAGCTCCATGAGCTCTAAAGCTTTCAGGGGTTTGTGTAAAGTTTAAATGTAATTTTGCAGAGAAGATATGTACTTTGGCCCCTAATATATAAAGACCATGCCCCCACTGTCCTCAACATTTTGACTACGACCTTGTTGTGTAGTTTCACAAATCAATTTCCAATGCCCAAATCAACTGGTCATTTCCAGTATATTCAACTGAGAATGTATAATTAAAATAATTTTTGTTCTTTTATCAACTCCATTCTGTTCAAAGATTGACTGAGAGTTCTTTCGGTGACTGACACAGCCGAAAAATCGCTGGTTTATTCATATAAATAAAGTTAAAAGAGATACTTTAAGGGAAATATTTAATAAAAATGAAGAGCTTCCCGTGGCGCCAAGGGTGACCACACCGCTCTTGCGTAGGCTCTGACATTGTACTTCTTTACAGACACAAATATATTTTCCCTTTTTCTACCATACAGAAGTAACCCCTCCCTTCGATCCCGACTAAGTCACTACGAATAGCAACTTATTTTCAGAACCTTGTGACCATAACATGGAGGAGCACACTAGTAATGAGACATCAGGGAATCTTTATCATTAGTAAGTTTTTTTTCTTTTCTTTTTTGAAAAAAGAAAAGAAAATTACAAATTATAAGCACAGAAATCTTACAGTTCCCCATTTCATGTTTTGAGATATATTGCAGTGCTTTCACCAATCCAGAACATATTCAAAAAATTTCAAAACCAGATATTTATTTTGGATGGGGACTTAATTTATTAACAAAATTGATTGTTCCTATAAGTTACTAAAATATTTTAAACTTGTTTAGTTAATAATATGATGGTAAATTAACAACATTTAATGTACATGACCCCCACCCCCAAGGCTATTCATTCTGCTCAAGAACTGAATTTACATAGCTTTACAAGTAATTCTTGTCATATCCTGAACTCGGTTATAACCTATTCACCTTTGAGATTTATCAAAAGAATGGTCCCTTGATTTGAGAGGGTAGGGTTCAAATTTAAGAGGTGATTTCCCCATACTATTTGTTTTTTAACTTTTACATCAATGTTTATTCCCAACCAGGTAAATATAATTCCACCTCTAGTGATTGTCAATAATATTTGTCAAAACTAAGCATTAAGTCTGACTTACATGCCAACAATGTTTTATGGAACTGTATATCATTATAATAAGGAATGGTTCCATCTTCATTAAGAAAAATAAATTAGACAAGTTGATAAGGGCCTTTAGTCCAACAGAATTTAACACAAAATTGCAAAAACTATGAGGTTCTTTTAAATGCTCCCTCCTGAATATACATTTTCTTGACAATTTTATAAAGTAAACTATTGAAATATGAAAAGAAAAGCTTCAAATGCCCTTCCCTAAATTTTCTTTAATTTGAACACTGCAAGAGGGTAAAGAAGCATTTTTCTTATTCACATGGTTGTTTACTTGTTTATAAATTTTACCTTTTTCACTCCTTGTCAAAAACTGACAAACTGTCTCTATAAATAAATAATAAATATTTGTCAAAAAAACAGTACAAACTGCGTATAACCACGTGGAGGACAATAAACTAATTTACTATAAACTAGTGGCACAGGCGAGGGGAACAGCAAACAAAAAAAGAAAGTTGCAGTGAAGCTCCAAGTTTACCTTGCACAATGTCTTGTAAAATGTTTTACCACATTAGGGTTTTTGTGGACATTTTCCATCTTCTCATAGTCTATTATTCAGACATTCTCCATAGATCAGACCATAGTTATTCGCCCAAACCCAAAGAGGGACGAACATATAGAATGTCCAAATCTAGAATGATGTAGAGCTGTGCCGCCAACATACTAGATCAGTTTGGCCTAGTTCCCAAGAAATTAAGCTCATTTTTTAAATATATCATAAAGATCATTGACACTGATAAATGTA
This sequence comes from Laupala kohalensis, assembly GCA_002313205.1. Classification (NCBI taxonomy): domain Eukaryota; kingdom Metazoa; phylum Arthropoda; class Insecta; order Orthoptera; family Trigonidiidae; genus Laupala; species Laupala kohalensis. The sequence continues at coordinate 643,959 of NNCF01127589.1, read as the reverse complement.
ACTAATTTGTAATGTCTTTTCCAGCTGAGATGACAAATAATTTACAAAAATGATACATTAATGTAGATAGTTAATTATTCACTGTAGTAGTTAAATTATAGTAAGATACAATTTGTTTATAGCAGATATATTCATTAAATATCTATACAACCCTTAGAACTCTGCCCACGTTTTTTCTCTAAGGATCCAATTTGTGAGAAAAATACCAATTGCCAATCACCCCTGCGACTCTTCACAGCAATATTAAGTACCGAGAAAACTCAGTAATTCAAATTCCTTTAATTTGAAAATCTCAACAATTCACATATTTTATTTGGGTTGATCACTTTCATATACTAGATCACGGTAAATCAAACTTTCTAATTCTAAAATTTTAGAAAATGTTTCTTGATAATTTGATTTTTAGACTGAGCAAGATTAGTTTTTTCTCTCTATAATGGACCAAAAGTCAATTATAATAAATTTATTGTCAAAAAACAGTACAAACTGCGTATGACCACGTGGAGGAAAAAAAAACTAATTTACTCTCCAGAAGCAAGCAAGGGACCATCCCATCAATTCCGATCAAGGGCTCTAAGGCAGAGGCGGATTCAAAAATTTCAGCAAAAGTTCCTAGATAAGATAAAAAGTTGGCTGCGAGTTATAATACTAATAGAATGTCAATGTGTTTGTAATTTTAAGCAAAAAATTACATGTACAAGTTATTATAATTCAAAATACCAGTTTTACAGAACAAAAAATAGATTTGTATTGCTGTATTCAAATTATGGCTGAATGGAGCTCTACATTGTTATGAAAACAAACTTGTAATGTTATGCAACAAACATTATTATCCTGCTCTGAACTTACCCATGACATTGAAATAGTCTTGCTTTCATAGATAATACATGTATAAATTGAAAATTGGCTGAAATTTTTCTACAGAATTTTCCAATAATTCAGTAATTTGAATCTTTATAGTAGTCAATGAATTTTGAACTCCAGATGTTTCACAGTACTGTAGAGATAATACAACCTCCAAATTTTTCAACATCTTAATCCATAGATAATAAAAGTCCACAGCAAAATGTTGATAAGAGTACAATAATAAGAGCTCGTTCAAGAAGATAAAGACAAAAATTCATTTCACCTTCCAATAAAGGCAACAGGAAAGAAAAGTTTTGTAAAATAATTAAAAAGAGAACAGAATCTCTGAATGGTGACCACAAACAAACAGCCCTTCACACTTGTGCATTAATTCCTTTTGTTAAGAGGTAAAGAAGACAGCACAGAGGTACAGTAAGTTTCCTATCCTCATCTTAATCACACTTAGTTATTTTGCTTTGGATACAGCATATCCCAAATCATATCAGCATAAAGAACCTCTTATCTATCACCCATGGAAATGGGGTTATGTTTCGAACCCTAAAATGTCTCAATACGACCATACATTCACACAGTACAAAACAAAAATTGTAATCAATAACTACCAATCTGTCATCAATTACTACACAAATTCACATGGGATTATACACTAGTAGCTAGCTCACCAATAAGTCACAGGCCCTCACAGTACGTCACTGGACTTCTACATTTGACACCTGGACTGTGATTCAACCAACTGGAGCATTGGAGTATAGAGGTTCTATTGGAACACATTGGAATAAAGTATAAAACAACAAAAATAAGTTAACATTTGAAAAATTTTAATTTCGGAATTTCCTGTTTTTAGGTCTAGTTATTTTTCACTTTTCTGAAGACAGTTAATGTTTATTTAAAGAAGTAATGAAGGTGAGACTTGAGAAGAAGAAAAGGAAATCAATTCATTAAATACATATTGTGATAATACACTTTATTAGTAAAAATACAAAATCCAAAATTACACTTGTGAATTTGGACAAACAGAGCTGCAAATAATTTTCACTCTGGTAACATTTAACTACTGGTTTTGAAATCGATGAGCAACAGCTGTATTCAACACCAATATACACAAAGTTTTTCACTGATCTTGATGTTTAGAAGTAAACATCGTCAAGAATTTTTAATTCAGCAACACTGTTATCGTAAGTTTAGTTCTGCACATTCATAGAGTATCTTATGAACGCAATGAAAATATTAATAAATATTGTATGAACTGTACAAGGTTGAGCCAACTATATTTACATGAATTATACTTGTGAGTATAAGTACATCATTGTCCACTAATCTGTAAAATTAAAGTTGGATATTCTTGTTTTCAATAAATTCTGGTATCTTCTTTTAGTCAGAAAATCTTTTTTAAATATAATTTGTAAATAAGTCATTTTAACACTCCAGTTACTTAACTTTTGGTCTACACTTATCCTGATATGTCAACTGCCTTGACAAATATATGGCAGTTCTACTATTTTAGAATATCAAAATAGGTGTATTACTTAAATCTGAATGGCATTTTTTCTGCTACCAGACAGTCTATTAGTACTCATGTAATATTAATTCAAGAGTTCTACTTTTTAGTGCCACAAGCAGCACAATTTGTCCTCAGGTGCTGGAAGGCTTGTTGAGAAATGTGTAAAAACACAATTCACAACTTATAATTTGACGTAGCATATAAGACCATCATCTCCCTTGTCGGATCACAAACAAATAGGGAAGAAAAAAATTTCTCTATATTCACAAACGAACTTTTGATGAAAAGTTAGGTGCACAACAATTCACCAAAATGCACAAGTGATCACTTTTCAGGTAAGGCATACATGTATCAATCACTATGGAGCAATACATTTAGTCTTGATAAAATAGCAAACTCTGAACAGGATTAAGTTCTCAATCCAGTTCATAGTTTAACAGAAAGTTCCTCCTGTTCTGTTTCATTATCATTTGTCCTCTGAGAGTAGGAATCATCTTTGGGCTGTGATTGAAGACAGGTCTTGTTCTCTTCAGAAGGAGACACAGGTGACGTGGGTGACATTGATGAGTCCAGAGACATAGAGGTCACTGAGCTGTTGGATCTCTCAACATGCCAGTGAGGATTGCTGCTGTCAGTATCATCAGACCCAAGTGAAATGTCCGCAATAATTCCACTTTCTGCAAGTGAAGCCAAAAAATGAAATGAGAGATTTGATAATATATTGATAAATGCATTCACAGAGAAATATTTATATGGAATGAAACAGATATGCATACATTACTCCTTACGTGCAAAATGAAGGAAGAAGAGGATGGTGACATGGAAGATATTAGTAAACTATTTCCAGAGTAAAAGAAACCATGCATATAATCATTTAAAATCAAGTTCTTTTATTTCTATTTACAACAAGTAAATAATTTGTACAATTCTAAAATGAGTTATATGAGGAGCACATAACATGCATATGAATTTTGTCAAGGTTCAATATCCATGCAAACCATTACTATATCAGAATGTCCAGAGGTTATTTCAGTACCTGTGGAGCACTGACTGTGGAGGGTAGTGGATCTATGATGCATTCGAGGACTATCGACAGGGTCAAATCCTAAATTGACAAGCGCACCATATGTGGATCCAGAAGAGTGGCTGGTGCTGCTGCTACTGCTGCCACCAGATGAAGAGCTGCTTACGGAGATAATAGAATGTGGCCGCTTGTTACTACGCAAGAGTTCTCCTGACGACACCGAGATTGAATTACGGAACCGCGGGGCAGCTGAAAATCAAAATAATAATTAACTTCTAGCAGAAGATTTCCCCCCAAAAAACCCTCATCAATACATGACATACTGTGAGATGAACTATAAAAAAAATTCTCAGCAGAAAATGAAATATTCAACTAAATAACTTGTGATGAATGTCTCATTTAAATATAAATTTATATTATAGTTCAATGTTTATGGCAACATATTTCCTTTCTATTAACAAAACATATTTCTATTACAAACACAAACAATATATATGAATAGGGGATGTGTAATTACTTTTACTCAGCTGCGCAATGCTAATAGAGCGATCACTGATTTGGTCAGCACTAGGTCTGATGTCTAAACAGGGTTTGTTTCCAATCCCCATGGAAGACATTTCTGCAAGGCGCATCTCTGTAAGTTAAGTATTTAAGATTACACCAAAACTTTTCAACATTTAATTTAATAAAATCACAAAAATCTTAGGTGGTGCTTGGACAGTTAGTTATTATAACACACACATTAATAAATTACCTCTGTTTCTCAGCGCCTGTTTCCACAAAAGTTTTGAGATTTCCTCCGTCCAGGCTTGTTTAATTTCCTCAGACATAGACTGGAGGGTGAAAGTATCATTTGGCTTCCTCTTTCGAAACCAAATCTCAAACTTAGTTGGACTGTCACCAATTTTGGCAGTCAATCCTATGTCAGTCATTTTAATGCTGTTCTTATATATGTACAAGTCCAGATTCTATAAAATAAATTATTTAAATTAGAATAAGTTTATTTCATCGATAATTTATCAAATAAGATTTTGATATAATGCATGCCTTTCTATCCGGGAATCTTCGAGCTTTGCTGAAAAGAATAAGTTCTTCAAACAAAAACACTTGACGAAGGCACTTTTTCCCCTTTCCTTGCCAGACTAGAAATTCATTTTGTCTTAGAAGTCGACCCTGCTCCTTAACATTAACCTGCAATAAAAAAAAGGGTAATGTTTTAATACACTCTAATATATTACAAGAAGAATATTACTACATAGAAATATTTCATTATATTTTAAGTAACAATGTTTATAAATTCTTTGTGAATAAAATACATTAAAATATACTTTAAATCAGTGAAACTTCACCTGAGCAACTCTGAGACGAATGATAGTAAAAAAATGTACACTGTTACCTTTTAAATTGTTAACATAAATGGTAGAAATAATTCAAATTGATCTTAAAAACATGAAGGCAATAATTACATCACAGTCCCGAAGAGAGTCCATGGCCAAGAGGTCATTGCCATGTCGAAGCTGAAAGCGCACCATCTGCTCAGCCGCTTTTATATCTGTGACATCTGTTTCTTTCTCAGGATAAGCTTTCATCAGTTGTTGAAGGAGTAAAGCATATTTACCCATACGCTGTACTGGCTTCAGAAGGTAACTCGCTAAATCCATTTTGTCACCTAGTTGAAGTTGTTTTGCCTGGAAAATCAAAATGTTGTAGCAATAAGAAATAGTTTTAAAACTCCATGTCAAAATGGGAATATTACTAAGATATCAAACTTACTTTAAAAAATGAAGATCCATACTCCGACATGAGAGAATCAGAATTTGGTTTATTTTTATTGTAAAGGGCATAAAGATAGAACTTCTTCTCCTACAATGAAAAGAATATAAAGTTGAATATCAATTTATTAATAGTAAATAAGGAAGAAAATGTAAATAGCATTTTTTATAGTAAATGATATTTGTACTCACATGTCTAAGGAAACACTGTCCAACATGTAAGGGGCTATTTTCACAACGCTCCAATTCCTGGAGGAAGTACTGACTATGAAATTCAAATATTTTCTCAACATTGCCAAAGATAACATTTCGTTGACCTCTCAGTGCTTGGGGTATATCTTCACGCATCAACTCAGGAATGTAGTTCTAAAAGCAAATATCTGATGTCAACAAAACGGTAAAAACAAGAGAAGAAGCCAAGTAATAAAAGAGTTCGGAAACAGTTTTAAGTTAATACATTTAATTATTATTTTCAAATTTTTGTAACTTTTTCCAATATCAGCCAAGATGAATTCATGAAATAATGACCCAACGAAGATTCTGGATTTCATTAACTAGTATAAGCGATCTTTGTCAGGGTCAAGTAAATTTGTATCTTATTAAGAACCAGAATTAAAGTATGAATAAAATAGCACCTTATCAATTTGATCTGTATCAAGGTTATCAGGCCTAGGTCGTCATAGAAAGTCAAAGAAATACAGTTAATCTTCACTAGATGACACATCTAGATATTTCTCAAGATTTAGTATTACTTATTAGAGAGAAATAGTATTATCTTACCTCAATAACATACTCCAGTGATTTGACATAATCCCTCTCAGTCTGAATCATCTCCCTCAATATAAGTAATAAAGTCCTATAAAAGTAAAAGATTTGGTATTAAAACTACACGAAATCCTTGCACAAGAGCTTAGATAACATAAGAAATTAGAAACACAAAAACATGTACTAAAAATATTTCATTAATTACTCAAATTTAGATGAGGTAGAGGACAATTACATTTTCAATAAGATTTAAGAGCAAAGTAATTTATTGATTTAAAATTTTTTTTTGAATGACTTCCTTAAATTGTTCTTAAAAACATGATTCCGTGACAGGGTTTTTGAACTCACTTTTGAACTTTCAGGTCCTTCGCAGAGGAATTTTGCAATGAGGCTTGCAAATCCAAACTTGAAGCATGGCAATGCAGATGACTGTTAACAGGCACTGGGGGAACAGATTTGTTTGCGACACCATCCTGGTCTTCTAAATCATCTCCACTGAAAAACAGAAATATTCACATCAATTTTTGAGAGTTTGGAACATTATTAAAATGGTAAGATGATATGTACAACATACTAATAATATCTCTCAGATGGTTATATATATTCTCTCTCTAAATGTTCATTCGTAAGTATTTGAAAACAATACATATTGCTGTGTAAGTTTTCATGACATTTGCATTTTAATGATGTCATAAGGAGCTTTTTATATAACTCAATTTTCAATTTAGCTTGGTAACACTTTGACTTCCTTAACAAATTAATCGCAGAATAAACAGAATTCTCACGTAATAAATATTCGGAAGTTAAGTACTTGGAAGTTAAAGAACCCAGTACTCACCCTTTACCGCACCCGTCACTCCCTTCCGTGTTGCTGTCTGCGTTGCTGTCGGCAGAAAACCCGCACTTGTGTCCTTCAGCTCCGTCGCACAGCGTGTCCTCTTCGTCGAAGCCTTCCGTGGGATACTGCCACGTGCACGACCTCCGCAGGTACCTCTTGTGCGCTGCCGCCGTCGCCGCCGTCGCTTGACTGCCACCGCCATTCGAACCCGCACCTCCAATCGCCACCGCGCCGCCGCACCGCCCACACACTTTGCCGCCGGTCGCCGTCGACACCGTTGCGGAGACCTCGCCGTTCTTCTCAGCGGATGTCGTCGCGTCCTCCGTCTCCGCTTCCTCCAACAGATCCTCCGCACTCTCTCGCACTTCGCGGATGTCTCCGAGGTTGTTGGGTCGAGCCCTAGGTCCGCACGTGCACTCTCCGACGGAGGCGGGGGCGGAAGCCACGGAGTCGTCCAGCACCGTGGACGTCGAGTCCCAACACGAACACGCGTGCCCGGCGGCGTGATGGCTGCACTTGTAGATGTAAGGGAACGAACCGACTGAGCGACGGCGACCGATGCCGCCGCCGCCGGAGGAGGAGACCGGGGTGCTGGAGGTGGCGCCACCGGCTGCCACGGAACTCCAGCCGAGTGGCGGCGGTGTAGTCGCGGAGGAGGTAGCCGTGGAGGCGTCGCGCCTGGGGCTGGAGGGTCGGACGCCGCTGATGCTGGAGGTAGTGGCGGGCGCTGGGTGAGCACCGGACGGCAGCGGAGACCCGTGTGATGGAGAGAAGGGCACGTCGTCGTCTTCTATGCCCAGCTGCTGGCGAGTACGTAGCAAACGGGTTTGTTGCTCGCGGATCAGCTCCATGGTTTCTTGGCAACGCGCATGCGCCACCTGTGGGACAAAATGAGAGAACTATGAGAATGACAAAGGCATCGGATCACTATTATTCTCGGGCACTGCGGAGAGAATTAATTACTGTGCTTGTTCATGTATCACTAAGAATACTATGAGCGAATTTGTTATGTAACAAAAGTGTCATCCTCAGTCAGTTCTACAAGAAATACACACACCCAGATCTTTGGTACTTAAAGTCCAATACTGTATAACGTTACAACCAATACTGCCCAACTTAACTTCAATTTAGTGAACTTCTTTGAAATTTTCTTTGACAATTTTTCTTTCCCAATACACTTCTTTTTCCAGAACTTGAAATTCATGTTCCTAATAACCTCGCTATAGATATTCAAATTTCCAATATTTCACAATCAACAAAACACAAATTTGATCCTAAACAGTTCGTATCACTTGATAATACAAGACTAGAAAAATTCCTTTATAACATTCCGCAATATCACGAAGATCGTTAACGCTCCGACACTACCCCTCTCTCGGCTACAAGACTACTCTGCCGGCTGCAAATGACAAGGTTACGGCGATCGCTCAGCCACGCGCTAACAGCCTACGTCACAGGTCATGCGTCAGCAAACAATATTAGTTTCAACGAACTTGCACGTTAAACGAGATGATGTAGGTTTTGCAACGAGGACGGTATGCTTCCACGAGAATTATTTAACAATAATATTAATTTGCAAAAGAGTCTAACAATAATATTAATTTGCAAAAGAGTCTAACAAGAATATTAATTTGCAAAAGAGTCTAACAAGAATATTAATTTGCAAACCTGCCTAAACATTACTGGGATAAAAATTGCCTTTAACCACAATGCATAATTTCGCTAAATAATGTATCAATAAAAGTGTTATTTATTTATTTTTCTATGTGTACAATTTCAAAACGAGACCTCGTCATTATATAAACAAGGTATGAATTCGACTTTGACATTTTAGCAACAAAACCTTCGTTTATCATTTCGGCCATTCTTATTGGTGTGCAAAAATTTCTATAACATTTTGATTCCAGGAGAATATTGAATACTTTTCTTATTCGTAGGATATTTTTGTTTTCTTAAATTTTCTCTGTAGGGCTATGAAGAGGAAAATGGTGTGACAGATTTTGGGCAGAGATTGATACGTCAAATTCAAAAGCCGACATCTTTTAAGATTATATACATCATCTGTCGAGTAATATATATTTTTAGGTTTCCGATCAAGAGTTAGTTTCTCTGTTCCCAAAACCAACATCATTTCTCTCCAACCTTCGCGACTAAACTCCAAGATTACCTTCACAGTAATTGAGAGCAGGAAAGTCAAACGAACGAGTCCAACTCAACTATGGCTGACCATTTTCTCTCTCAATTGTTCATGTCCGTGATGTTTTTATACCAAATACATATTCAAGGGCGAAAAGCTGAAGCACGATTTTTCCTCTTGTTTAATGAAACAAACGATGTTTGATACTTACAGGCAATGTAAAATTTGTATAATTACTATTCACATATGTAGAACAATGCTTGTGTTTCCTCATTATTCTCCATAAATGATTGGAGAAGAGAGCAAAAGAATTTACTTTCTATAACAACAAGAAAGATACCTGGCAACGTGCACACTACTATGTTCGTTATCGGCGAAATAAAGTATGACACGAGGATAATATTTTATATGCATTTTGTAAAACAATCGCAGAAGCTGTTGGTGATAATGTGATTTCTATAGAGCTCGATGTACATCGGGTTTTCACGTTGCTCGTATAGTGTAAATTGAAAGTACCTTGGATAATAACCTACAAGGTACGTTTACAGAACTTCCCAGAAATATTTTTTTCTGACGAAATTTAAAGTGACGCTCACGTGATTTGTTTCACAAAACATAGAAAAGGGCTTGAAAACCATGTGGGACACATCAAGCGAACCAAAGCTAAATAATATCAACAGACAGGTCCAGGGTAGGTCATGTAGTGGAGCAAGAGCGCGTGGGAGAGACACTCCCCCACTGCTTTTAACGTGGAAGCTGATCCCCTTTCCAAATAATATTCAACATATCTCCTTTCATGATTGGGAAAAAAGCGAAAAACAAACACATGTAACAAATAAATCACTTTTTTCCATCCAAATGATCCAATCTATCTCAATTAGAGTTACTATAGTCTTAACACTCACCAGTTTGAGCTTGAAATTATTAGAAGACCCCCGGACCGCCACTACTGATAGGAAGGGTTGATTACGCGTAACGCCTCCGACATGAGAGATTCCACACACCTAAATTTAATACCACAACCTATAACTCCCCCCCCCCACCGCACTCAAGTTTCCTAGCTCCGGTAAGGAGTCCTGTGTCACACGAAGGGTTTGACATATTTATACAATATAAGAAGTAATAATTGTCCCTTCACCTCTGGGACAACGGAGGCCGCAGGTGCTACCCTTATGGGATTCCTCTACTGCAGTATCTCAGCAAATACCAGAAACAAATGACAAGAATTTGCATTGCAGTGACAAGCGAGCACGCACCTTGGCCTGTTCGAGCAGCTTGTCGTTGGCGAGTTTCCGCGCGAGCGCCAGCATCTCCTGGAAGTGTTCTTCGGGCACAGGTGGATGTGCCATTAGGTATTGGCGGAGACGCGTCAGTTGCTGGAGCGTCTGCTCGGGCGTCTGCGCGTCATCGGCCTTCACGCGGGACATGTACTTCATCGTCTCCAACGCCCACTCGTACGCCTGTCACATCAAACAACGCACGGTTAATTAGGGAACACATCCCTTCGACATTATTACTAGTAATAAAACACACGGAAATGCGAGAACAATAAATACTGATAAAAAAAATTGAATAAAAAAGTTAATAAGATTTTTAGCTATTTTTAGTCAAACACTTGAAATTACTACTATCCTTAAAAGACTGTTGGTTTCAAAAAATTAGGAATAGTTTTATTTTACGAGAAATATTTCACATCACGTATTAATTTTCCTGTCCAATGCAGTAGCGTACCTAGACGGGGGCGGTCCGCCCCGGGTCTCATCATGTGAGGGACCTCAAAATTGGTCACCAAATGTTATTTTAACTCGTAAATTTAAGCATAAATATTGTCAGAAACGTTTTTAAAACCGTATTATAAATAAGTTGAGCTTTTTAATAAGTAAAACAAAAATTTTAATCATTTTTAATACATCAGAATGTGGGATACGAACTAATAGGGATGCAAACACGCATGGGAGCTTCCAAAAACTCGTCTAGGGGCCTCCAAAAATACTCCCGCCCTGGGTCTCACGAGGTGTAGGTACGCCACTGGTGTCATATAACACGACCCTATACAACGGAAGATATGCAAAAACTAAGTTTTAACTATTTATTTATCAACATTTCCACGAATAATTTAACACGTCTCTCAATAACAGCCTAAATATTGAATCACCAATGCAATGTTTACTCAATTAATATTTTTAAGGGCAAAATAAAAACAGGGTTTTTGTTTTGATTTATGAAATTACAACTTTTGTAATATTCACAGTGAACGATAATGTTGCTAATGCTCCACAATTACCAAGTATTCACAGTGTAGAAATTTCTGCTTGTCTTTTTCATTGTATGTTCTAAAATAACTTCATCTAATAACAACTGTGTCTTCATAATTATACAATCATTTGTAGATCACAGAATTACGGGGAGAATCCTCTCATAAATGAGTAGAACAACTCTTCATTTACTATATTGATTTGTGTGTTAAACTAGCTTCTGACAGAGAACGTTGCACAATGACGAACAGTCCAAAATTTTAAACTTGGACTAACAAGAATGTAATTAAGCATGATTTGAACTATTTTAATGCCACTACCGATAAACCCTGATGAAGAGGTCTGCATAACATCTAAACGTTGGCGAACACCAACAATAAATCAATATAATAAATGGAGAATTGTTCTACTCATTTATGAGAGGATTCTCCCTGTGATTCTGTAATCTGCAAATAATTGTCTAATTATGAAGATACATAGTTGTTGTATCTTCTATAATAACTTTTGTGTTTTTATTTAAATGCAAAAATCTTCCTTTCCTGTCCTGAAGAAACGAAATATGCGTACCTTGTCGAGCAGACAGAAGCAGCGCGAGGTGTCCTCCAGGCGCTCGCGAGTGTCCTCGAGGCGTTCGCTGAAGCCCAGCAGGTGTTGCTTGAGGGAACGAGCCAGCTCGCGCAATCCGCCCCCGGAGGCGGAGCGCGGCGCCGGCCCCGCGTCCCCCGCACCCGGCGCCGCTGCTGACGCTTCCTCCAGCAAATCGCTGCCTTTGTCCAGGTGCCGCTGCGCAAACAAAGCAAGACACGATCGTCAGTAATCCTGCATAACACGCGAGGAAGAACTGTCTGCGTTATGGACAGTAGTAAAGCTCATGTAAACAAAATTATAGAAGTGTTCTATTGACAGACAGAATATATAAATCTACGTAAGTATTCGATAGTTGGGCTTTAAGGTGGTTATTAAAAAGTATGGTATTCTAGTCCATCACAAAATGAACTTGAGGGATCAATTTTCTTCCCCAGAATAGAACTGACCCAATAAAAATATGGAAATCGTCATTGGGACTGAGCGAACACCATTCCACCATACCTGCTTAATTACTTCATTAGAGAACCAACAATCAAGACTGATTAAAACAAATTTAATTAACTGCAAGACTCACATTGGCTGAATGAGCATAGTTCACCAATTGGGGTTACCTGAACAGTTAAAGAATTGACATTTCAACTGACTCAACATGTGTTGTTGTTTTTTCAGACAATACAAATAAATAAAATGCCCAATAACATGACAAGAAGTGTATACGACGAAATGTTACCATTTCCTTAAAATTGGCTCACATCGAGCACATGGCGAAGGAAAATAAGTTTATTACTTTGTGAAGCTCTAATATTGGGGATATCATATACTGTGCATACTTTACATAATTGTTCGGACTATTAGATCAACAGCACTATTGTTGATGGCAATTAAAACGAAACAACAATATATCTAATACCAATTATTAAAAAACGCAATCGTTCTCAGATTCCTTGGGGCATCAGCAAAACAAGACTGCAACATTGCACAAAGAAGCAGACTTCGTACTTCACAAGTATCTATTTACAACCACTCCCAGAAATTAAATACACTCAGCGCTAAACCTGCTTGCGCGAATAAGAGAAAAGCAACTGTCTGTGTAGTACACATTCGTAATTCAGCTGAATCAGCTAAAATAAATTTGTTAAGATCATCTTAGAGCTCGTATTTACATTCTGCTTACGCCACGGTCTTCACCTCGCCCAGGTGTTTAGTTCAGAAAGGACGTTTTGAGGAAAAATCAATTCATATCCTTGACAGACCGTTTCACCGAGAATCGATAGCCTCTCAGACAACGAAGCTCAATTCGAGATTCTATAAATTTGAAAATACGTTTGCTTGTAATAGAGCTCTCCTTACGTAATCGTTCGAGAAATTCAGTGGTCCGAAAATTCGAAACTGGTTTATTTAATCGGGAACGTTCATCCCTCCAAAACCGAAAGAATACATATAAATATATAGTTGACACGTAATAATTTGTAAAAACGTGAGATAACATACAAGAAGTGAAACAGTACGTGAGAAAATTTTAGCAACTACATAAATGTTTTTGTTAGAATCAAAGATGGTGTCAAATTTGGAGAGACGAGAAAACAAAAAATTTCTCGCTTCCAATTATAGACATTTGTTGGAGGAATGAGAGGGAGAGAGATGTGGAAGGAATTAGTTGGAAGCAGGAAACAAAAAGAAATAGTAAAACAATAAAAGAGGTCTCTTCGAAATGTAGTAAAACTGAATGGCTCTTTCTCATCGCCCGATCACATCATTCGCCTACAATCGAAGCAATAAATTTAAGATCTCCCTCCTTCTGACCGAACACGTCTATGCAAAGCTGTCCTTTCAGTTGGGTCACGCTCCGTGTTGGCACGCGTGACCGCAGGCGCGGAGGCGTCACCGTTGTCAGGAAGCGAAGCGAGCTCCTGCCAGGAGGGAGTCGCTCCCACGCAACGTTTTCTGCTGCCACCCACACACTCCGTCTCACACACGATTACTCCCTCTTACCAGGAAGCCCCTCGCACTTCGAGACAGGGAGCAAAAGTCAGCAAATAGCGGAACTAAATACGCAAGTTTTAAAGGTTCCCCTTTTTTCTTTGTGACTGTCAGAAATCACGACCATGTTATTCAAGAGTACTAGTAATTCATAATAATAATAAATAATCTAATGCAAAAAGACGCCGAGAAGCTAATAAAGTACAAAGATCTTCAGATAGAGGTGCAGAGAACGTGGCCTATGAAATGCACAGTGAAGCCGATTATCATAGGAGCGACTGGTCTAGTATCAAAAGCGACGTGTGAGGTCATAAAGCTTATACCTGGCAGACATAACCTCCTTCCGATGCAGAAGTCAGTGTTGTTGAGCACAGCGCAAATCGTGCGGAAAGTGATATGAAAAATGCAGAAACACCCTAGGTGTACGGTGTGAACTCGGTGTTAGCACGTACTGAAGCCACTGATGACAGTGTGATGTCAAAGAAATAATAATAACAATAAATCCCTCCAATTCCCGAAAAAAGATACATCGACGCTCTGGCTCGGAAACGGGCCTTGCGAGAAACTGAAGGTTTCGTTCATGCCATTCAGGATCAGGCAGTTGTAACTAAGAACTGCAAAGGTATATTGTAAAACAGGACTTAAAGGATAAATGCAAAATATGTGAATGTGCCTCAGAAACAATAGATCGCCTGGTGTCTGGCTGCACATATCAGGTTTAACACAGAATATCTCCGTCGCCAGAACGTAACCGCAAAATTATTTTATCTTGCAGTAAAACCGAAACTTTTCCCTTAAAACGAAAAATGTCTGTATGATGACTGCAGACCCCCTCCCACAATGGAGAATGAATGATTAAGATCTTATTACGTTATCCCGATCCACACCGACAAAACAATCATAGACAACATTCCTTACATTCTCCTACATGACTTGCAAGAAAAATGTGCATTCCTCACTGATCTCACCCCCCCCTCCAGCAGACCACAATATCAATAAAGGTAAATCAACAAAGAAATATACAGGCTTCATTCCATAGATAGCATTCCTATATTTCTTACAGCAAATGGGTTTAATTAATACGAATCTAAAAATGTAGCTGGAAAAATAGGACTATATTCAACAGAAATCATCACTAAATCGATAAAATCTGTCGTATTGGAGACATGTAGAATTGTGAGCACTTGGTTGAAGTTAGAAGATAAGCACGGAAGGGGAAAGCCGAAATGGTCCATTATTACCATTACTCCGGATTTGGGATTTCCGAGAAAATGTTTAATAGACAAAAATTGAATTAATACGCGTGATTTTTTTAATTTTAATTTAGACGCATTAGAAGTAAAATATGAAGTCTCATACTTCGATATTCTCCTTCGCACACATGCAAGGCAAATTACTAAAGAGAAATTCTGTAACGACTGAGTGAAGAACTCTAATTGAAGATCAGTCTAGAACAAGTTAGGAAAGTGCAAAAATGTCAGTCGTAATCATAGAGTCATTAGTCGGGTCCTTGCCACTTCCCTAACCCATGTTTCATGTACGACGCATCGCTCGTTGAGTCAGTCAGTCATTCAGCCAGCCAGCCAGCCGCTCCAACGCATTGCGGCATGCTGCGGTCCGCGATTCTCAGAGCGAGCGCCGCGCCGCGTAGGAGTCAGTCGGTGGAGCAATGCGGGCTAGTGATGCAAGTGGTCCAGATCTTTGTGCCAAGTGCCTGCCTGCCCCACACCTTTCCCCTCCGTCCAAAAGGAGAGCTTTCACCGGTCGAGGTCTCAACTAGCCCTCACTCGCCGACACACCACTCGGGGCGCTGGTTGGGTTCAAGTGTTTTCATATATTAGCAGTTAACAGAGAGCGCTGGAGTAGGGACCCGGAAGGTGATTGGTGGAGGACGAGAATGCTCGTAAAATGCACACCCGACATCGGTTCCGATACTCGGATCATAGGGTATCTGAAAAAATTGAACGATTTCCGGGTCAAATTTTAAAATAGAACGAAGAGAAAATATTAACCTATAACACACAATCTAGAAAGTAAACGCACTAATAATTCGCAACAACGAGCAAAAAAGGATAGCGAAGGACGAGGAGAAAGGGACGTACAATTTATAAATTTATAATGATAAGAATGCAAAACCAAAATAACAGAACGTTTCCTATAAGTGTCAATAAGATTTTTTTGTGGGGCTTTAGGGCTCCTCTTCAACCGCAAGGTCACTAGAACCCTTGCAGGAGGGGGAAAATGCAGTTTCGCACCATAGAGAAGAGCCGTAAAGATTCTTCCCCGTGTGTGGGACTCGCCGAATATCTCGACAATACTCACTAAAAAATCCTCCTGAATTCAACAAATATCTNAAAAGATTTTTTTTTTTTTTTTGGTGGGGCTTTAGGGCTCGTCAACATCGAGGTCATTAGAGCCCATATAGAGAGAAAAAATGAAACAGTTGCCCAATACATTATATCACAAAAATGAAAAAAAGTCTCCGTATTCTGGTGTATTTTCTGTAATTATTTAGTAGGTGACGCACTGTCAGAGAAGAGCAACACTCCTTAGCAAACGGGTTCATCGTCAAGTAATAAGAGATACCTATGAGTGAAAGGACAATGTCCTATGCGCAGGCGGGTTAGCAAGACCTCGTCGTGCCTGGCTGACCTACAGGAATTGCTCCATGACTTAACAGACGATTTGATAAGTCGGAGCTTATTGATCCTTTTTCATTATTTTACAAAAGGAATTTTTTTTTCTACAGCTAAGCACTCATTGTTCCTGAATACGATATGTTGAATGCCAAATTTTACGAAGTACTGCATTGTTCTTCCTTGTTTTTCATTTCAAAATCGAAATAGACATGGATCACTAATACTTACGATGATACGCAGAAAGGGAAAGGACGCTTCGTACAGAGAATAGTAGTACGAGAGATAAAACTAGGGTAAAATGTTTGTTCCGACAAAAATGTTCAAGTGATACAAATCGTGAAGTGAAGACTTCAGAACAAAGCAATATACGGAGGAATGATTTGTTGAAGTTATATTGAATAGCGTCTCAAGTTTACTTCGTTACAGAAACAATTTCACTTTTTTCCACCTTGCGAAATACCGTTACACTAGACGTAGAACTTTTTATGAAAATTGAAATCGAACATTATAATTCGTTTTGCAATCGTTGGAAGAAAAAAAGTGAAACAAAAAGCTTCAAGAAGCGAAACCGCCACTATATCATTAGAGTACGAAATGTAATGTATTGTTGTATTTGTAAATGGGAAATGTAGCGTGCTATTGAAGATTATTTACATGGAGCGATAGGAGGTAGGAGTCGGGTGGTAGGTTATTGTTTAGTAGGGGGGTCGCTTTGCTGGGTTTACCAACAACTTGGCCCACGTGGAGGGGTTAGTAGAAGTGGTTAGTTATTGATACTGGGAGTTGGATAGAGGAAGGAAGGTTGGCTTTTCAGTAGTCACTATATGAACTGGGACATTAATGTGAAAAGCTAAAAATCTTCTGGCCCCATCGGGAATCGAACCCGGGATGACTTGGTGAGAAGCGACAACACTACCACCTGCGCCACCGGTGGGGCTAGAGGACGAAAGAAAAACTATCAGCCAGTCGAAAACTATTGATTATTGCCGCATATATGTATCACCGATTCTTGACACCTTCAATAGATCACGTATATCCATGAGTGATTAACAATAACATATTGGCATTTGGTCATACGAGGACCACGCCCGTCGTTTGGCAGCGGGCACTGTGGCGCGGCGCGGAGCAGAGTGACGGCGCCTGACCTCAGGTCATGGCCGCACACGTGGGCGTGTGACGGAGTGACTTGGTTGGTTGTGGGGAAGAGATGAGGCGCGGGGCTTCACTGTTAACCTCTAATCAATACACCGTCTCCCACTCGCCTGCTTACAGGAGCTTCTCCATTTCCCATCAGCACAAACGAAGTTTGATCGAGAATTGAAGACACTATTACAGCAGAGGGGCATCTTTAAGAGATTATACGAAGCCGCCATTTTTTTTTCTTTTTCAGGGAAATTTGAACCATACGATCAGGACCCACAAGAAGCTATGGTTCCCGTTACCAGATATAAAGACGGACCCGTCCCCCAATAATAATAAAAATCTTTACGTGAACCCTTTTCCGCAACAACATAATTATTTAGATAATAATTGATATTGCGGAAATCCAGAATAACACACTAATTAAAATAAACAATTTTCATTGAAATTGTGGATAACTGATATTTTTATTATTGCATAATTATCACTAAATCTACTTCAAATAAAGTTTTAAAATACTCTTCATTAATTCGGACTCGGGTATGAGGCAGCACGATAATTTTTCTGTTATAGGTGCATGGGCCTCTAAGCTACCCCACTGAATTTGTTTTTGAACTAATACGGATTAAATTGATCTCGGCCAACCCTGAGTGCTGTTAATTTCGAAATCCTGATCGGAAATGCTAATTACGTTTACACACCAGCTTTACTATTGACTGCAATTGAATCTGCAACAAATTGAAGAAGCTTGAATGAGCAAATAAAATGCAAGAGCGTAATCCGAGTTTTACTATGCTGCTATTTAACACGACCACTATATTCACACTTTTCTCTTTCTCACAAGTCCGTAGTCGAGAAAGGGTAAAGAATCATAAGATATCTTTATATTCAAGTATAAAAGTATGTAGTCTATGTAGAAATAATTTTTTTCTTATACCACAAATCCTCTGCTCGATACTATTTAGTATTGAAACTTACAAAATATACTAAATGGTCGTATTTATGGTAATTGGTAACTTGTCGTCCTCGACGAGTTCATGCACAGATTCCGTTCTAAAAAATAATAATATACATTTTGAACATCTAACTAGCAGTACACAGGAGATTACTGCACCATTCTAAAATGACATGACGCCATATAAATCCCAAGTAACACATTTTTGTTGGAAGGCCATTGCCATCTTAAAAAAGAAATCTGTTAAGTCAGTTATTATGCCTAAATTATGCACCTATCTTAACAATCCGCAACCAACTCAGAGGCCATTAAACTTTTTTCCCTGCAGCTCTATCATCAGTACGATTTCGCTCAAAGGCGTGAGGATACGCTACTAAGTCCACGCTTTTCCATCCAACTTATTCTACAAGGTATTTTGCATCGCTCGTTTTCACATTGTCTAAATCTTCTAACATATTTTTAACTTTTCTTCAGTTTCTCTAATGACCATGAATATCGTTTTAAAAACCTCGATCAGATAACTTTTGTAACGCTAAAGACACGTCGAATAACTGGATGGATACTGGAGGTTTCTGTCTCTTGACCAGTTCATAATACGTTCTCTATCTGGACTTGGATATGCCACTGAAACTGCCAATTTATTATAATTTTTTTCCGTTACTGTTCTCTCAACGAATAAAACAGTCATACAGTAATACTCCCACCAACCCACCTAAAGATTTATCAATAGCATCTCACGGACAAAAGTCCATCCAGATACAACCATCAGTCAAATCATCCCTTTCCCCTTTCTCTATCTTCCAATCGTTAACAATTTACATCGAATTATTCTTCCAATCTCCACGATCAAGGTTCCGTCCTTTTTATCTAAAAAATGGATATTAATCCGTTTTTTTCTTTCTGAGTCACATTACGACTCTCACATTCCTGGTAGTTAAAGTTAATTTACCAGAAGGAAGTTCTCAAGGTGCCATTTTCTAGTCGGTTACTTCACAGGTATCTGATAACTCCCTCTCTCTCTAACATACTTTCAGAAAGATGGATCGTAAGATTGTCACTGTACTCTCCACCATAGTTGCGGGGTACTTTAAAGTAAGGTAGTTCCAATAGAAATAGTGTCAAGTTTCTTGGATTTCACCGTTATTAATGATACTCTTCTATCTCCCCGCTCCTCAAATTTATTCGAAAATTATACGCGAAAAAACTACATTCCCAATAATATTATGCACTAATTACCATACAATCACAGAACGTTATGTGATCTCGTTGTCTTCACCTCAATTTGCAATTATCCAACTCCGTTCACTCTGTTAACTACTATTCCACTATTCGTAACAGCTGCGCTTAACACATCCTACACCAACAACAGGAGCGACCTTCCTTCTGGAAGAGAGAGGAAATGATTTCATCGAGATGCATACCAAGACGCCAAAGATTTAAGACGAGTTATTAAAGGAATTTCAGCTGCGTCTTCGCGTTCTCGAGCTTCTGGAGCTACAGCCATCCGGCGCGTTGTCAAGATGTGAAAGTGTTTTACCAGGAAGCTTGCGGAAATACGAAGCTTCGGCATTCACTCCTCAAAACACTCCCCTCGTGCATATCTTTATACTTGAAACACGGGAGTACTTCGAAGTATGCTTTACGCTATATTTGAAGAATCTGTATACTTCTCAGCGAAGCCGTGAGAATTGACCAATAGATTACAGAGAAAGCATTCGATGTCTACCTCATACCCAGATTCATTCCACCAGAGTGCCTCCAGTAATTGTCGGTGTTGTTTTGTACAGCACTTAATAATTAAGTTTCTCATTTAATACATAATTAATTTTTTTTTAATTTTTAACACGGGATTTGAAGCTTTGTATTCTCTATGGATTGGATTATTTGGAGAGTGGTATTTTGTTAGAGGCATTCATTTCGCTATACGGAGTGTTATGAATGTTTTTTTTTGTTTGTTTTTTTGGTGAGGTTTTACGGCTCATGTCGACATCAAAGGTCATTGGAGCCCGAAAAACTTGTACAGGTAGGGAAAATGCAGTTACGCACTAGGGAGACCCAACATGACTCTCCCCACGTGAGAGACTCGCCGAATGACTCAACCATACCCATTAAAAACCCTCCTGAGTTACAACACACCAAAACATATCTCAAAACATCAAATGAGGGGAGGGGACAAAAAATGAGGGGGGGCATAACATGAGGAGGGACAAAGAATAAGGGGGACAAAAAATGAGAGAGATGAAAAAAATGAGGAAAATGAAAGATACCCTAGCCTTAATAGCGTCGGGATCGAAAAGAACAAGAGGTGACCAAGGAAGGTCAGAAAAGAGAAAGGAAGGAGCCTTACACAAGTAAGTGGAAGTAATGCCCGACTCAGCTCGGGGCCCCGTGTTTGCCAAACACCTACTTATTAGATGTAAGTCGTTTTTGTAGGATATATATAAAGTGATTTATTTATTTATTAGTTTATTGTCCTCCACGTGGTCATACGCAGTTTGTACAGCTTTTTTGACAATACGGGGACAATTTATTATTATACGGGAAATATGTGAAAACAATATAGTAAATCACATTGTTTCTAGTATTTTGTATGTATAGCTTACGAGAATAATGACCACATCAATGATTTCTTAAGATTTTCCACCGAAGAATTTTATATTTAATTACGGAACCCACAGTGTGTTTAAAACCCACAGTGAGTACCAACTAAGTCCGGTGGAACCAACACAGTGTGTTTAAAAAATACGGCGTTAATTTAGTATTCCTTGAGTATCCTGAATAGTAAAACAACTGCGTTCATTGCTCTCCGCCCACACATCTAACGGCCATTTAAAATACACCTTTACTTTCAGAAATACATAATGAATCACATCACTGTACCCACGCGCCGCGAAGTTGTGAGGAAACCGGTCGGTGAAATACCTACGATGAGCTGAAGGAGTTTGTTGGTTCTCATTTACAACGGGCCAGTGTGTGTTTTCAGAAGAACGTGGGACACCAGAAAGGAGTAATGAGACATGAGACTACACTAGCGCCGCGCTCTTTGACCTCGAGGAACAACGTGAAGACATACGAAGAGCGGAGGTGCGGATTGATCAGGTGTAAAAACAATGTTCAACATGGAATGAAATTTACGAAAACAAAACGTATGTTTCGGTAGTACATTAACTTCATCTTTTGAGTCAATAATTCGAGAAGTGAAACATATTTCAACGAAGAATAGGTTTTTAACTTCGATATAGATCAGAAATACAAAGAAATTTTTTTAAAAGAAGAATTTGACTTACGAAAATAAATACTATTTAAAATAGATCATATGAATCCTACTCAAAATTAGTTGATCAATTGATCTATAGAAATTTTCTCGCATTTGAAGAGCTTATTTCGTGAACAAGAACTTAGTTACAGAAAGACAGCAGGATGATAGAAGAAGCTGAAAGTTCACACGCACACCGATCGAAGCCGTCGCGATAAAAATAAACCCGACTGACGACATCTTTAGAACTCACCGTTCAGCGAGATGTGTATTATTTATCTGCCAGCTAAATCTGAAATTCTTCCCTTGAAGATACTACGGTTGTTCCTGCAATAATGAAAAGTAGGTCGAGCAGTGACGAGTAGCTATCGTGGAAAAGGATGAATACCGACTCTTTAACTCTCACTCGTGCTTTTAATGCCACACTATAAAAGGGAGCCTCAGCACGGCAACTTTCCTTCATGGGAATGGAGCTCCATGATGAACAGGTTCAGCCGAAGAAACTTCTCGTCTCATTCTTAAGACGCACAACAATAAGTTTGTGGCGGTGATAAATCGAGAAATAACTAGATTTACTCTGAACACGGGGAAGTCTTTAACCGGTCTCTAATCATAATATATCAAAATAATCATACATACTTTACTATTAATATACATAATATATCCAAAATACCCACAGAACTTAAAATTCTATAAAGCAAGGTTTTAATTTTTTAAACTATTTTGTTCATTTCAAGTATGTACAAAGATACGTAGGTAGATACTTTGAATCGCATTTCTATCCCATAATGATCGACATAACTTAAGCTCAGATATACTAAACTATTATATAAAGGCTGAAAGAAATGTAAGTGGTAGAGAAAGGAAAATTATGAGAATAAGATGAGCATAATATTTTAATGCACAACATTCGAAGTTGCAGTGAAAATGAGCTGAGCTGCAGTATATGCACCCAGATCCCTTCCAACGCAGCTGCGCTCCACCCCCTCCCCTGCGCACAAACACCCCCCACCCCCCACGACGCAACGGGTTCGATCCGCTTCGAAACGTCCGTTGTATTAAAGATGCGCGAACAGTCCGCTTACCCGAGTCCCTCTATGAAACGCTACTTTGTGATTGACGGAGTTAAAAAAGCAGGTTCCCCTCTGTGATTCTAGTACAATACGTTCATCATATTCGTGCGATGCATAGTTTAAAAGCTGATTCGGTTTAGAGTTTCGTTCAAAACTAGTGACACCTTACAAATTTCTAAAAGCCAACACCCCCTCCCCCAAATGCACATTAGACTATGAGATTTGAAAATCATTTACGAATTTCAACGATTTCTCAACTAAATGGTTTTGAAAACATTTTCCACTGTGGGGTGTTAAAAGGAAATATCAGCTTAGAGTTCTTTCCTCCAGGAAAAATTTTTCGTTCCATAAGAACAAATTAATTTCTAAACCAAAAAACTATAAAATTTTGAAAATCTGAGAAAATAATTTCAAGGTATATGAAAAAAGTTATAGAAAACTTACGCTATTCCAATTGGCTTGCAACGAATTGATCCTAGTCGATGGTAACTGTTTCTGAAATCCGGGCAAGATGAAAAAAATAATACAGATATTTAACCCCCATCACGGGGACACCAGACGAAAGGAACGGTTAAATTATTCGTACCCCTTTCCGGAGTTAGTACATGCTCCTTTTTTCTACAAGCTCAGTAGCCATTACCCCTCCGGAACACGCTCCACTTGCTTTCAATATATCTTCGCGAAGGGAGACGGAAAAAAGTATCAAATTTCGGGGTCCATCTTCCGAGTGTTCCCACGGATGGACGCGAAGGCGCGCGCGCGTACGCACGTTATCGCATTAGGAGCGCGTGCCTACGTGCAACAATGAATAAATTGCGAGATGACGAGGAGAAAAGGGATACCCGAAGGGTTGTAAGAGGGAGTATCGCGGTTTTATTGTCCTCCGAAGGGCAATCTCCACGGATGCCCTTCATGAGAAAGGAGAGCTCAAGAGCATTCTCGGAACATCTATCACGAAGAGGAGAGGAAGAGGGTAAACATAGAATAAATAACAATCGTATGGTTAACAATGGAGAGGAAAGTATAATACAAAAATTACACTTCTTGCTTCAAAAAACAACGAAAATACTCTCCATATTATCAACAAGGCGAAATAGAAATGGAACTAAAAGTGGTAAAACTCCTGTAACTTTACACAGAGAAAATGAACCCCTTCAAAAAAAAATCGTAGTTTTTATTAGTTTATTGTATTACTTCATTGTCCTCAACGTGGTCATGTAAGTAATTGCTCTCTTGCCAAATAATAAATTTATTTTTTTATTGCCATTATAACTATTTTTATGTTGGTACAGGTCTTGTACACGGCCTAGGTAACGCTTTTACTTCGTCATCGTCCATGAGGGTAATGATAAGTGTACCTCGCATTACGTTGGCAGTACTTTCGGAGTTCTCTAAACTTAAATCTATCACCAACATCGGTCATCAATTCAATTCTCTTACTCTTGTGGCGCTACTCCGTTATTTCTGCATCGAGCGTGAGAGACGAATATTACCTTGTCTCAGTTTGTTTTGTTATTAATTTGTATTTATTTTACAGCAAATAGTCACAGCTATATTGCATTGCAGCCTTTTGGATACGTTAGGCGACTTTGAGGGTAGATTTGTCTCAATAGTGCTACTTTAACGGGCCTTAGCAATGGATGTGACGACGTCGATTAATAGAGAATTATACACACACACCTTGTGTGATCAATGTTTGAAGAAAAAAAAATTAAACTTAAAAGAAATCGTACTAACAAAGGTCGTTTGTACGAGCGAACAATACATATTTTCCCCTTGGTATGTATGTCTATTGCGACTGGCATTTCGGATAATAATTGTNAAAAAAAAAAAAAAAAAAAAAAACAGCCGGAGAGAGAAAACAAAGCGACAAGTTCATTTAACTTGTAAAATGGGATACCTTAAATTTAACCCACTAATTTTACAATGGCTATTGCATTGCGAAGTCAAGGATGCATGCGAAAGCTTGCGAAAGCTCCCCCGCAAACAGCTGTCTCCGCTACCGAAAGGCCGCTTGAAATCAGTCAGTTGCCTTCGCTTCTGGCTAAGAGTTTGAGCTTTCGCAGCCCGGATCAAAAGCCGTCTCGACCTTACATTCGGCGCCGACGAGTGTTCACTGTTATGGTACCACTGTTAGGTCACACAGTATAGTCTGTTCCTTCTGTCAATTGTGCCTATATCAATAATAGCGGCGAGGTGAAATCTGGTAACACCCTTGAATCATCTTCGCAAGAGAGTATTTGGAGACGTTCAATCAAAATACTAAATTTGGTCTTAACAGGTGATGTCCCCATCAGGAAATTTTTCCTTAAATATCATCAGGCTATTGTGTATTTATTTCCAGTAACATTATTTTCTACCCACTTCAATTGTTTCAATTTTATTATCCAGATATGTTATCTTTAATTCGCATAACACAAAATATATCACAGACTCGGGACTTCCTCCGATTTCACTTAAGGATTTGAGATCGGAATTGGATGGTCCCTTACTTGCTTTCAGAGAGTTAAATCAAGGTTCAGTTGGTAAATCACTTTTTTAAATAAATTATTTTGTTTTTCATGCAATCCTTGACATAAATCAAGCATGAAAATTCTATAACACATGCTGGAGCACTATTAACCAAGTTAAAAGATGGTCTCGACCTACGGAACGTTTCGAAATAAGTTGGTCACTAGTAGATTTAACATTGACGTTGACAGCTTAATGATGAGTTTGTTCTGCCTAAAGAAATTGCAACTCTCACCAAGACCTCTTTCGTATGGAATCTTGGGACGTCATTACAAACACAACCTTTATGACCATCTGTCAAGAAGCGTTTGAGGTAATCGCTTGATTTTCATGTCACATTAAGTCTCATGCGAGAGAAAGTTCTCTAAAACTCAAAATGTCACGAAGTAAAATTATTTACATAACATTACTTTAAACAGTACTCTTCGATATTCGTATGGCGAACAATTCTTAAGCCGAAGAGCCCTAAAATGTAATATCGAAAATTTCAACTCTTTTGGACATCCCTTGCTTTCATTTTAAGGGCAGACATTGACAAGTCATAAAATAGGTAACTCTCAGAATAAACAATTATGACGCAATCTATACTCGGACAACAGTTGATGACCGTTCCGAACAAATTTAAATAATAAGTCATGAGGACAATCAGTATTGAAGTTTCTGCTCAGAAGAACATTTATCAACGGAAAAAATTACTTCCATGCACTTCAAATAAAATCCAAACCCATCAATGTAAAACATTCCAATTAAAGGTAAACTTTTTCACGTTCATTATTCTTTCTACGGCTAACAAACATTTTATGCGGTATCCAATTAACTTAGTTCAGAACCATTTAAATTTATTCTTCACTTCTTTCTAGAAATAATGTCTGTTCCACTTAAATATTTTATGGGAGAAGACAACTCGTTATTACAAATGAAATTGACGTTTTGGTTTCACTTTTTAAATAGAGAAATTACTCTTTCTAAGTAGAAAGTAGTGGAACAGTATTTGGTTTATTGAAGGCCATAGTTTTGTTGTTTGTGCGTAGGCCAGTTCCGCTAACACAGAAGGGGGTTTTATTCCAATAATGAAGGCACATTACTGACAACTTAAATGAGCTTTTTTTTTAATATTCAGGAGTTATAAACTAAACCAATTATTACAGAATTTGAGAAAAAATTTCTAATAAAAATTACCGCAACTCGAAATAAACTATCAAGGTAGAACCTCCACAGTGGCAGCTAAAATGTATTTCATCGAAGAAAAACTGAAATTAATCCAGTATTAGGTTTCTGGTCTCCACAACATTAGTATAAAATAACACAAGTGTCAGTCTGTTAAATAGTAACCATGAAAAGAGAAGGAATGAAACCTTGAAATCACAATAGTTCACCGAAGGGGAACCAACCGTGTCTTAAGGATCACTCGAGAACCCAACGAAAACTCCACAATTCGACTTCTTTAATGTTTCATTTGTACTCCACCGCCATCTCTGTTCAGTCATCGCAACCTCCGTTCCCTACTTCAAACAAGGGTCTCCCGCTAGACGTGTGGAGTGCGTCAACATCCACTTCCTTTCATACTGATACTCCCCTTCCTTTCTTCTTCCGAAAGACGAAGGAGAGTATGCGAATGAAGGAGAAGAATGAGCTCTTTGAGGATCGAGAGCGAATAGTGAAGTTGCTACGTCATACATCAGGATTACCACCTCTACGGTTACGGTTTCGGTCAGGAATGCAGAGAGGGAACTCCTTAGCCTCAAGAGTTCACTCTAACCCTGATGACTAACCATTTTATTTTTGAAGAAAGCGGAATTTGAAGGTAAATAATTTGAACAAATTTTGAGAATTTTAACCGTTACTAGAATATAACTAAGTTTTGAAGATATGGACTAACTCGTTTTTTTTACATAAATTAATATAATCTGCATTCATAATTGTCCCAAACAATCTGTCAATGTAGTACTGGACCCACCAAGGACATTTTAAATCCTACATATAGTCAACTATTAAAAAATTCATATTCATAAATTTAGAAATATACAAGTTTAGTGGACCGAAGTTTTTCATTTGTGTGTCTTGTTTCCATCGAAAGGATTTCCTCGACAACTTTTACATTATTTAAATATATGCTTAACTACAGTTCACTATATATTATTAAAACGTTAGGCCAATTTTTATTTCTTTAATACTGTCAATATAGTCTCGAAATAAAAAATTAATATGAGCCACACAATCATTCTTACACAAATTAAAATTCAGTCTCCCGAATTGTGATCGGCAAAAGTCGGCTTTGTCTCACTAAGGAAATTTTTAAATCCTGCTTATGCTAAAAATAATTTAAATTTGGCGTACCGTAATGAAAAATTAATTTGAACCCAACCCACAACGAGGGAATAAATATTGTGTAGTCTTTCGTTCTTAGAAAACACTCAGGAAGTGCCAAGGCGAAAAGGGTGGCAGGCCTGAGGGGTTGTGCGAGAGGGTGTCGTGTGTGCGGAGGTTACCCTCTCCTGGAGAGAGGGGTGCAGCTGCGGCGACGGAAGTGACGTTTTACCTGCGACGAGGGTGCGGATGATGACGTCGTCGGAGGCGGCGGCGGCGCCGACCAGCTCACGAGCTGGCTCATGCGGGCACCCATTCGCGCTGGCTTCCCACGTAGGCACACACAATGACTGATTTCACAAGGTCTAATAAATGTTTTCAGAAAAATTAAAGCGATTCGGGGCGTCTGTAGGTCTGCGAGCGGATACTTTAATGATCACTGTCTGGCAAGTTTTTACTGGTAATTTCAAAACACTACAATATTTACAGATGTAACAAACTGGAATAATTCGATTCAAAACGATACCCATTAACAGGGGCAGCGAAAACTGCCAAATCACGAACAATCATGTCGGATCTCCTGTAAAGGTGAAAATGAATTGAATGAATCCTCTGTTAGTAATGGACCATAATTCTTTTCTTTTTTTTTTTTTAATTCTAATTGAAGACATAATTAACCACCATTGTTACTTACAATGCGTTTAAAAAAGCATTGACAAAATTATCATAGTTTCAAAAACTGCAAGAACATTTTTTTCTAAATGTCATTTAAATCGACGTTTTATAAACGAATAACTGAATGGATAACTGTAACACCAAGCAACATGTTCTCTAGGAATATTCAAATTTTAAGAATAACTTTCCGTTATGTTTCACACCCTTCACACTTAACAATGCACATTATATCACAATTAGAAAACTTCCAAGCCGACACAGCCCTCATACATTCAGAGAGCACTAGAATCAAGATAAGGAGGTTACACAACACAAGTTTAATTCGTCGCCACCATACGTCGTCCATCTACCCTACATCCGACAGAAACAGCTCCACCCACCAATCCACTGCGAAGGACCTGTTAAGGTTCTGTTGAGGAAAGCAATGGAAGGCTACGCCCAATTTTAACTGATCTATGAACCCGGAGGGTTGAGTTCTTAAGTGACCAAAGGGTTCGCAAAACTTCTTTTTCTTAACACGAACTCCATTCAAACTTGTAATAAGCCATATTAATGCTATAAATAATTTGCAAGTTTCGTCAAATGTACTTCACTACTAATGTATGTTGGTTTACTATTTTACAGAGTTTTTCAATGCTCATGTATTACTCTTACAATGCTCAATTGTCGATGTTGGTCGAAGACCTATGGCGTAATTTCAGCCCTACTTTTGTGTATGTGCTCTTAAATCTGCGAATGAGTTGAACTTATGGTTCTTTTATCTAATAGTCTATTCCAATCAAGATAATCAAAGAAAATTAATTCATAATTAATCCTAGAAAATAAGAAATCTTATTCAAGAACGTTCTTAGTTTCCACCCGAAGTCGCAATTTTGTTGGATTTAAAATTAAACCCAATAAAAGCTAACTTCTGAAGTGAATTAAAACCCTTCGTCTCCAATTGACCAACAGCCCCTGTTTGAAATTACGGTCGCAATAGTGTTGCAGATCAGTGGAGCGTAAACGACCCAACCCCGAGATTAACCCCCTGCACACTTGAACGCGACGGCGTCCGCATCTTTGGTACGGCGGTCCGCACGCGTGCCAACAAAGCGAACATCTGGCCGCAGGACACGAGGCAGCGCCACGCCGCCAACCGCCAGTCGCTCTCATTTAAACGTAGGACAAAGAAGCAGAGCCGGCCGGCGCGGCGGCGAGACAGGCTGACGGACTGTCGGCTCCGCTGGAAGTCTGCGGAGACAGGGATGATGCAGAGATGGCTCGCTATTCCACGCCACTTGGCTCAAAACATTTCACATACTCGTGGTACGAAAGATAAATACAGTGGAACCTCGGTTATTCCAGAAAACGGGACTACAATAAATTCACGAAATTACCAAGGTAAAAGAATTGTCGATACCGAAAACGAATCAAATAAAATACTCAAACAATGAAAGAGTTTCGAATCAAACAATTTTGAATTACCAAGGTTTCACTGTAATATTTCTTCAGTTTTAAATTGCTGTATTACTAAAACTCTATTTTGTGTAGTGTTTGAAAAGACTTTGAGAGAACACAAAACCAATAAAACCTCGTTTCAAAGGAAATTTTAATAAATTTACCCCATACAAACATGTAATATCAAATTCTAAAAATACCATACTTCAGAATATAGAGAGAAAACTGTATCTTTTCGTATTTTTAAGCGTATTTATAAAATAATATAAATTTTTCACGCATAACGCCAATATCGTTTTGAGAATATGGATCCTGTTTTCTTTTCATTAACATGGATGACTACAAATAAAGATGCCGTATCTCAACGAGATACTTCACTGTTGAAAGATTACCCACAAACTAATGAATACGTCACGTTTTGCTTCACAAGCTTAAGAACAATTTACAGCATGTCATGTACGAGGTCACCACTTGAACTAATGAGTTCTCCTTTATCTTATATACATAGTCAAGAGGTTTTAGTCTCGTTAGAGAGTTAGGGATTAAGAAATGACACAAACTTTATCAAAATATTGCAACACACTATGCAAGAGAAGAGCTTTTAAAGATAGTATTACATAAAAAAATCTTTACCCCATATATTAAAAATAAAGAAGTGAACTGATCTTTTAAATATGCACTTCATGATTGCAATTGCTTATCGGGAGTCTCTTTTTGGTTCTAAATATTACATCGTTTTAATATCCGTGGTTTCTGTTTTCCAAAACAATACTCTGTGAGCTAAGTGCACTTTTAGAGATAAATTTTTATCAGGACTTTTGAAATGAGATATACGGTTACACCGTTTATACCCCATTTTCAACAGAAATACCACTAACGCCGATGTAATACACGCTTATCACACTCTCTCTATACAAAAAAAAATCGAAATTTTCTTAAATATGCCCTGAACTTCAAGTAAAGTGTTGCATCAATAATATCGTTGCATCGTGCGTCGGTAACAAGTAAACCAGTGTTAATAAGAAAAATGAAATTTACTCATTTGTTTTGTCAGAAACGCTGCGCACACATCACGGGGAACAAAAAAATATGGGCATTTGAATCAAAACCTCGCGATGGACAACATATACGATTAGAATAGTTTCAAAACAGTACGAAAAAAAATCAACTACGAGGGGGAGTAGGATGTTTTCTCTAACTGTCCCAGATGGGAGTAGCATTTGTTGTATATTCTCAATTTCCCTTCAATCTCATTTCCAGACGTGATCCGCTAAACACGGACTGAACACGGAGAATGCAATACGATCGGATGTTTTGTGCCGTCGGGCGGAAGGTTCCCCACCATCAAGAGCGGAGCTTTTGTTATGGAGTCTGGACCCGCGCCTGGTTCCGCTTGGTTAGGCGCCAGATTCCCGAATCCGGAGGGACCCGCCCTCGCAGCGGATATTGAAAGAAGGCGCAGAACGGCCACATCTGCGCAGATCTGATGGGGGAGATTTGCGTCTTCTGGAGTACCGCAAGGGTCGGAGAGGATTTCACGAGTACGAACAATTTTTGGAGTATGCCTTTATCCAGAATAATGAAGTACGTATAATTAAAATTGAGTAAAAACTAAATTAAACAATAAAATTAGTCATAATAAAAATATTTCAAATTATACTGAAAGCGTTATTAATGTATTTTCTGTTCAAAGTTTGATGAAGCCTGAACGAATTGCGAGAAAGAACAGTTGAAATATACTATACGCCAAGAATGTCCCCCACCCCGAGATACTCGTGTGTCGATTTTTTCTTCACCCCTCAAACCACCCTATCACATCAGATGCCTCGGCTGCAGCCCATCTGGCCGGTGATTGCGTCTCTCGGGAAATGTCCTACATAACAGCGAAATAGTAGCACCGAGGTCGGTGGAGAAAAGGGCGCTTTCGGAGTAATCTCGTTAGAGCTCGCGTAAAACGCGTGGATTTTGATTGAAAATCGTGGTTTGGGGGAATAGGTGTGGCCACTTCAGTTACGCAGGATCGCACAACACACGCTGTTGCTTCGGACGAGTTCGAAATCAGGGCAGGAAATAATACGCAGGCCATACCTACAGTGAATTGACAATACACATTAAAACTAAAACAATTAATACATCTGCAACACTACACATGTTATCTCATTAGACGTTAAAAATCTAGAAATAGTTAAATAGTATTCACCAAAATCTATGAGCATATTTCTATGAACAATTTTTTGAACAAACTAAAATGTATGAACATATTTTTAATACGTTTCTTTTTCTGCACAACATATACTTTCAATGAAAAAATTACTTATTGCAAGGTCCAATTTATTGGGGGGGGGGGAGGAAAAAAAGAGAAATTATCACAATTATGTTAAGAAAGTAAACTAATCAAGAAAACGTGTTCCGCGCAAGGTAAAGCACAAATAACCCACGTATGCCTTATTGGCGTAGAAAATCAAACAATCCGACACGAGTAATTAACCTCCACTGTCTCGTCTAGACTACTTCCTCCACTAAACCTTAAGTCAATCGCTCATAAATCACACGCATTACGTCAAATCCTCCCGTAACATTCGTCTGCCCACGCCACACTATTCATCATACATCCACACCCATTATCTCATAGGCAACGAGGAAACTTGCTTATCACCCATCTGCCACAGTTACAATCGAGGAATTTAATCGCCGTATTGATCAGGCGTCGGGTTCCTTTTACGTAAGTGGAGGCGTACGGTGCAGAAATGGAAAGAGTGGAGGGGATGGAGACAAAGATTGCGTCATAATCGCACCGCTGTATGCTACTGCATCCCCTCCACTCATTCCCTTAAGGAATGCGTCGAGCTTTCCCCGAGACTTTAACGGTGGGGCAATAGCGAGCGCCCGGCTTATTCCTTTGGAATACCGCAAGGTAGTGACATAGGGCGTAGGTTACCGAACTATCTCTACTGGAGCCCTTACATTAAATAAAAGAAATCGATCATCCCCTAACTTTTTCTTTCAGTAAGTTTAAACTTTTTACCGATTTTCTACGTAATTTAAAGATGAACTCCACATTTTCCCAAATATTTGTAAATGCTGATACAAGGAGGCCGCCAACAAACAGATTCGAATTCACTGAGACAATATATTTTTTGTGGGGTTTTAGGGCTCGTCAACGGCAGGGTCATTAGAGCCCTTGCAGGTGGGGAAAATGCAGTTTCGCACCATAGAGAAGAACCGAAACGACTCTGGAAGACAATAGAGATCGAAACTCTCAACGCAAGGGGCATTTGTTCTCGGGTACAGTATCGAGGGAGGAGAGCGTTGGTATGAGGCAGTGAAAGGATATGGGAATGTCCAAGGCTTCGGGTCGAGCGAGTGTGGCCATTCACGGCGCAAATCACGTTCGAGGAGTAGGAAGGCGAAAGGTAGGTATGTTGAAAAGATTGTAAATAAACAATTGGCTTAGCCAACTTGAATGTTATTTAACACGTGTAACAAATTCTGAAGAAACATTTTCAATTAATATTAATGATTTTTCAGCGACGTTTTTTATTCGGAATGAGAAAAATTAGGCTTTGAAAATTACCACAATGTTTCATATGAGTTCGAAGCTAGTAACAGTAGTAGTTGTAGATCAAAACCCACCCAATGTGCTCAAGGAAAAACCCTACATATCAAGCCCATAAATGTCTAACCGTAAACAAAGAAATCAAAGCCGTGACAGACGTCACGATTGAATCATTTGAGTATTGATCGTCTCTTTCAGTTACACAGCAGGGATTGTAGCTCCTGATGATCGCGAGACGGGAGCAAGCATATAAAAATAACGTTAAGAAGCTTGACGGAGACAATAGTTTCATAATACATCCAGTTCTTTATGATGGAGTACGGACCATGAACTAAGATGTGCCTAAAGGTTGATTATTTCCTGTTAACAATGACGGTTTTTTCCATTCCTGTTTAATACATTCTTGTTAAATTCTGAACATTTGATTCAGAGATTTCATGATCTTTAACGTTTGTCATTTCACTATCGACATTTTCTTTAGTTTGTAATTCGAAGACCGATTGGAACCATTGCGAGGAGTGTTTAGGCAACTCCTAAACGCACCCATGACATGATGATCATTCCAGGGCCGGATCCTGAAAGTGGTCTTAGGAGGGGGGAGGGGGGGCGAAACTTGATCAACTTCTCTCCCCCTCACCGATAGTTTCATCTTCCGGTTTTATTAATAGTGGAAATAAAATACATGGAAGCGGAAGTATTTTCAGTCTTGTACTTGTATCCTTTACCATACGGGACGAAATACAGTGGAAAGGATAAGCAGTGACGAGTAATGTAAAACCCGGTGATGTTAACTAGAAACAGTGCTCTAGATATTGTAAATCAAATGAAAAAATATGTAACGAGTTGAACGGGCTCCTATATGTATTTTACAAAGTTAAGTCAAATTCCTAGGGGGGGGGGGTGCGATCGCCCCATCGCCGTACCCCCCTGTATCTGCCACTGGGAATTTCAACGGTATAAAAGTGGATGGGAGTAATTATGTTTAGATGCAACCTGTGATGGTTTCCCGTTGCTTTCCAAAATGCACAACACATGCTAAAAAATACCCATATTTCACCCTGAATCTTCAGTTGCAAGTGAGACGTCCGCCTCGAACTGACTGAGCCTGCGTCGGTATTATAAACTCGCCAACGCAAAAAAATTCTAAAATCTCACTTCTTCGAATCCGTTACGCAACTCATAGCAATACATTTTGTCCGCTACAGCATAATACACGGTTACGAATTCAATAAATCATCGTCAGTCAAAAGGTAAAATTATGTGAGTACATTTCGTAATACATATATATCCTATACTTTGTGCGGGGTGTCATTCAGCGTCTTTTCCAAACTAAACGTACTGCACTTTCCGCATGACTTGTCTACCTGTACTCGTAACTCTCACGCCCCTGGAACATATTTCACGATAACACTTCAGAACACGAGTCTCGGTGCGATTGCACTTGACCTCGCCACAGCTGCTTTGCGGTTACGTAAAGTAAAAAATTTTTTCCTCTTCATTCATTGTCAAACTTCAACGGGCATTATTTCTCTTGCAAGTTCTTTAAACAGAAGAAGAGAATCGCAGGGAAAATTTGAGCAAAAATAGAAGTAGGCTACTCCACGTACTTCAAGATTACGGTAAGTCTGAATACCTGTTTACGGTAAGTAATAATATGAAAAATTATTAATTCATTGAACTACCATAGTAATTTCTAAAAATAAAAAAAAAACAAGTCGAAGATATTAAAATAGAAAATTGTAATTTAAAAAATAGATCTATCTAACATGATTGTCTATAATGATAGCAATTCGTCGTGCAACAAATACAGTAGACTCATAGCCGGGTATCTTCCAACCGACCCCTATCGGAAGATTTTGTAAATGAAGTGTAACAGAACTTGAGTTTGAAATAACATGAGATAAATTTTGTCAACCCAAATGAGTCCATTCAGGCTAAGTACCTTCAACTAAGCCATTCATACTACAATACAATAGTCATTTTTAAAACCATTCATTTATGGGATTATTTAAATAAGATTTAGAGCACGTCTGTTTAACCGGCGAAATCGTTATCCGGTCTGGGTCCTGGTAACCTGATAAAAGGGAACTGTACGAGGCTTATTTTCTTCCATCGTGCACTTATTAACTATTGAAGGAAATTAAAATCTCAATAGTAGCGATACAGGCATAACAGAATCTCCGCAACTGAACTGGATGCACAATTAGCGACTGAGCATGAATCCCAAACCCCGAAAAATAATTCCCACAAACAAAATATTCAGACACGGAAAAAGAACCCCTCTCAACACAACCACGATTCGATCCACTATAAATGCGGAGCAGTAAACTGATCTTCTCAGATCGTTCGCGTACACGAAACCCGATATAGTGGAGAGGTATAGCGTTTCGAGTGCATGAGCTGCTAATCCAGCGCTTCAGTTGGCAAGACCAGCACGCGACCTTGCGAGAAATCGTGTTCTACAGCGTCGGCGGCTTCGGCAAAACTTTTCCCCCCACCAGGATACCCATTGGACCACTCCCACTCACTCGTTACATATGTGTTCAAGTCAGTGACGTCGGAAGGACAGGGTTAGATCCGGGAATGTTTACGGTTGATATGAAGGTGGAATACAAGATGCGTTTGGGGGCAGGTAATGAGGTATTCTTTAAACTTCTTCGGGTAATCTTGATTGTAATGGAAAGGTACAAATTGCTTGAAGTAAACTCTCAGCAAGTATAGTAGAACCTCCAAAATCAGAGGTATTTTTGTCCTAATTTTACAATTCACACAACATTGTCTTAACGTGGTAACGAAAACGCACAAACGCGCTATGAAGGTGATTAGCAAATTTCTGCCGGTTCTCAAACGTTAACAGTTTGAAGCTAGAAAATAACAAGAAACGTCTTCATATTATATGAGTCACGAGAATTAAGGTGAATATTTATTGAAACAAATAGGTTTTACTTCTTCGATAACGGTATCTAGTAAAATGTATAAATTAGTGTACATGAATTACAAGAAGGCTTTGGCCATAAAATAAGTTTCACAAATGCGAAGACAGAAAAAGTATGCGGTCCTTTAAAAATCTCCCAAACATAGAAACTACGAGATTCATATTTTCACCTGCAACTATTTATCATGATACAGGAGGAAAAACTTGGGCTATGGTGACCTCATCTATCTTGAACAAATTTAGACTATTTGCGTTCTCCTTACCTCGAAGTGCAAATTATTTTGAGGCGGTCTAGCGATTTGCGACAGATTCACGGTCAGAACATTCGTCTTATAAAAGTGAAAGAAAAAATAAAACATGCCCGGAGAACTAATATAATCGAATAGAGGCGTTCCAGTAAATTTGGCAAGAAGGAAATCTCCACATGATCAACAAGATATGTAGAATTTCTACACGCATATCCAAGCATTATGTTGGTGTGATTCATTGGACAAATGCGGACGCAACAGACCTTAAACATAGGAGCTCCACTTCCATTTCGAGTCACTTTCATGCCCCGGGCCACTTTCTACGACGGCTTGTTCGCAAGGAAGAGTCGCCCAGTGACAGGGCAACTCAACTGGTCGGGCATGGGCCATGACAGAGGCGTGGTGAACTCGCCGTGCACGTGATTTCGGGACTTTCCCTACGCACACTTCCTCGCTCTGTTCCCAGATCACGTGACCTTTGACGTATCCGGCTTCGCGATATACGTCGACAACGCTTCATGAAGATAGAGATTCCGTATCTGCACGGTAAGATCTCTTACAAGTAGCAAAAGCACGAGAGGGGTAATCCAATTGACGGCCCACATTCCACAAATCAACCTCACAATACTAGTCTCACAACCTTAATAATTAACTTTCGAAACGTACTCACGGTACTGCAACCTGAAAATTTCCTTGGGACAAGTAGTATTGGTAGGAAGAGATTATAACTCGTGCTGGTTTGATCAGGATCTTGTTACGTCCATAACGCCAATAATCGTAATGAAAACTGAACGGCATTGCACGGAACGAAATGATGGGACGTTTTCCGGGTAATGTCTCTGCTAGTGTTAATAAAGTGTTAGGAACTTCGCAGAAAGGAGTTTCACGAGAAACATTTGAACACACTCGTTAAAGTGATCTAACAAGTACGTATACACAACAGATCACAGAGAATCGACACGTCATCCTTCTTGGGAGAAAAATCGATTTGTACGTCATAAATACGAATGTATCATCCGGATCCTAACACATTATCTCGTTGCTGATGCAGTAAGTAAAATTTAGATGGATTTTTCAACTACAAAAACTCAAAGAAGTAGTTACGTACAAATTGATAAGAAGAAATGAAGATAAATAGCGAGAGATACGAAGCTGGGTATTAACAGTACATACATATAAAATATAGTTAAACCAGTTTAAATATTTTGCATTCAATGGATAAAGAAGTGATCCCAAAAAATGTTTTCGAAGTCGGGGAAAAGATGTAGGTTTGTCTAAATGTCAAGATCGAAAATTTCGAGAAATAACGATACACTCAGTTGTTTGAACAATAGGCAACTTACGCTACTCGATGTCTCATCGTGGTTGACCGTGTACGATCCGCGTTGCCAGCCAACCTCTGGCCAATGAAGACTCCGACAACACATAGCGCTGCCACCAGTCGAGTAGCAGTAGCAGTAACATGGCCTGCAGGATGCGTATGCGCCTGCTTCGAGGAACGCACTGACGCTACGGAACGCACTTACGCAACGGCGGCGTACGCCTGCGTGGGCGGTGCAAGACGAGGAAGAGGAGGAACGCAAAAGGAAGAAGTGCGAGGGGCGGGCACAGAGAGCGATTGTGCTCCTGCGTGGCTGCAGATAACGAGTGTCCCGCTCAGGTGGTGGGAGGAAGAGGGGAGGAGATGAGGGCGTCTAAGATACTGTCGCTTAGATAAGCGAGATGGGGTGCAATATCAAGCGAACGGACAAAGAAAACTCTCGTGCGCCGGGAGTGATTCGAGTGGTGTATTTATGTCAGTTCCCAGAAAAATCTTGCTTACGCGATTTTTGGGAGTAATCTTGAAACTGGAAGAATGTACAGAAAGTTTTTAAAGAAATAACTATTCGCTAAAATGTATGTTGTCGTTTGAAACGGGAAGAAGGAAACCGTAGATAAATAATCACATCATGAAGTAGGGGTCTATCGCAAAACGCATCAAAGCAGCTCCAGTTAACTCTTTCGATCCCTGCCACTATCCAGAAATCTTTGTACCCATTTTGAATTATAACTACACATTATACCCGACATAACTGGATAGCGACTACACTATAGAACTGATTAAATAAAATTTCTTAATACTGAGGTAAATAATTAATTAATTAATTCATGGACAAAAGGTCGATAAGTCATGCCTCAAGGAAAAATACAGGTCCATAAATATTCAAAGGGAGTGAGAGAGCGGATGCCCCATTCCTCCGAAAAAATAACGTTAGTTAAATCGTTTTGCAATTATTGCTTTAGTGCAAAGATGGTATTTCATTAGAACTGGTACTTGATGAGACATTACTCCATTCATCCATTACCTGAGACCCCTGCAAAAGCGATGACTTCGAACGATGGGAAGAAACGAAGACTGAAATCAAACAGTGAATGAAATCAGCCAGAAAAAGAACTAAATCAGATGCAAATAACGTTATTTCCGGATCGACTGCAAAGACATGTTCCAAAGGGCGATAAGCCACGCAGCAGTCGAGCAACTATGGTCCGCCTGATCGGATGCATTATCTTTGGAGACCCAGCAGGGCGCAGCAAGCTTCTCGTAAACTACTCACAGCGTCATAAATTCTTAGGTCCATGCGCATGCAAAAACAGGCCTCACAGTATGCGCTCGGGAGATTATAAATTAAGATGCCGCCCCCGCCGCTGACTCCCTACGGAAACCGGCTGAGGGGAGACGCAAGGTTGCCGTCCAGGCGGAGCCTCCGGAAGGGTAACTGAGAGCTTCCCGGAACTCTCAGAACACAATGGCGGAGGTCTACGCCACAAGCAGATATCGTCTCGTTAGGGTGTGACCCGTATTTTAATGAAAGAACTGCACAAGATGTCAGGGTCGTATTTCTCTGTTATGTCCGCGAGAGATTTTACGATCAGTATACATCAGGAAGAAAAATGGTACTCACTAAAATAGTCGCTGTATTAAGCACCCGACGTAAGGAGGTAAGGGCATGAACCCTTCAGGCAAAGATTGAGGTTCGGATTCCGACTGACGCGTGGATATATTTCTGAATGTAATTTCATCTTTCATCACTCCTTAGCATTATCAACTATCATCATTGAACTTCTTATCATTATCATTCCGTAAAGGAAATGAAAACTTTAGTAAAACTGCAAGAAATAATATTAACTTTCTCCATCATCAACAATTTCATTGTTTCAATTTAATCGTAAAATAAAGTTCGCTACAAATGTTCCTATGAAAAATGTACGATTTGTGAATTTCAGGAATAAATTTATGATAAAAACAGAATAGTTTCTTCCGATCTCATACGTTTCTTTCCTGTGTCGTAAAATCAGGTAGCGAAGAACGGTAGAAGAGTAGTGTTTGTGTTCAATTAAAATGATCGCTAGACCGACTTTTACAAACAGGAAAGAGGAAGATGGCTATTTGTTGCGACTAGAAGCAATTAGGTATCAAATTAGCGAGAGTTCCTTTTTCGGTTTCATTCAACAAACTTGTTTCCGATCAACACGCGATTTCTAAAGGAAGAAATGCAGTTCTCTATTGAAAATTCATCTAGTAACGTGTACTGAAGGTGAACGGAGCACTGGATTCCACGAATACGTAATTCCAGATGAGAAAGCTTCGTTCAGATCCGTTCTAGTACGAGATTCTTCTCAGGAAATCATTTTCAACAAGTTCCGAAACAGAAGGAACTTTCTTGTGCATACTGAAGTCTCAACGTGGAATTCCGAAGTGCAGTTACGTGACACAATACATATTCCTTTTTCGGAAAGGACGAAACTTCCACTCTCATTTTCCTGTTCAAAAGATCTTTCAATTACTTTGTTACGTAAAGGTTGATTTCCAAGTACATTTTCAAAGGGTAAAATATCTTAACACAGTTCATACTGTAACATAGCAATCCGTGCCTCCGATTTTTTTCTGCGCTCAACAATATCAACTTTTTTTGTTAAAGTCAAACTCTCATATTTATAAAAATAAACAATTAACATTATCGCTTACTTTGTAGGTATAAACTCTACTAAAGCCACAACTTAAAGGCAAGAGTATCACATTTTAATAACACCAATCACGCGCTGTAAGAATCAAATTTTTGCAGTCAAAAAAGTTCCTCAAAGTAATAGACTAGAATATTATGATAACAGGGAAATATAGCAAGTAGTTTTTACTTCTCAATCTATTCACAGTTTGATTCGTAATGTTTACAGTGGCGATTCGTTTACAGTTTCCGTAGAGAGGAACACAAATTCAAAACAAGTCAGTGAAACACTTATACAATTGCAATGTCACTCACAATGTTTATTAAAATATCATAAATATCATAAAATATATAAATTTCTAAAGTAGTTTTCTTTTCCGGAAACTGTCAGATGGACTTCGTGAAGCGAAGAGAAAACAGAACCACAGGACACGGGAGGGAAGGGTCAGAAGGATGCGATAGAACAGACTTGCTCTGAACGCTGTGCCTGTCGTCCAGTCAGCCTCAGGAAGTTCTTCCCTAATCACGGGACGTTAGCATGCTAAGTTGCTACGCGGGTCCTTCACTTCGGACAGCAAGTTTGGAACAGAACACGGCACGGGGACAATTCATTGGATAGTTGACATAGAAGGGGAGCTGATGTGAAACTTAGGGGTCAAATTGAAGATGAATGTTCTTCTCTGAATTCTTCCACACGATACGAAAATTCTCTTAGTATGGCCTTTTAAAGATGTAATCAAAACAAGAATTAAAATTCTTTGCCACTGCTCTAGGGTCCTTGATCAGAATAGACGGGATGGTCCCTTGCTTGTTTCCGGAGAGTAACTTAGTTTAATTTCCCACACGTGGTCACACCCAGTTTGCGACTGCTGTCTTGACAATAACATTTATTATTATTAATATTTGAAGAAATGGAAGTATACCGGAGAAGATCAAAACTATTTCCACAGACTGATTGATTCAGACCCATTCAGCATTAAAACAACCGCAGTATCAAGAACAAATTACAACCAAATTCCTTGTGGATACATTCCAGGGTAACAACAGAATAGAAGCGATCTGACCCAGATTCGCAGAGTATCGCCAAAACAATTCGGAACCTCCGTGGATTCCTAATAGTCAAAGCGATCAGAGACGACACGGAGAGAGAGAAAGAAATTCAAAAGCGCTGAAAGACAAATGACAATACGCGAAGCAAATGATCGCCGACTGTGGAGGCGAGAGGCCAACGACGGGGCAATGCAGGCGCCCAGCAGCGACGAAGGCGGTGGGTCGCTTCGTCTGCGGGGGCAGCAGAGCGGGCGGGGATGGAGCCAGCGATCGATGCAGCCCGCGAGCCCTCACCGCCGCCGCTGCCGCTTTGCGTCACAGCAGCTGCGTAGGGCAGCGGGGAAAGGATGGGGAGGACGCGAGGATGCGAACGAGGGGCGTGGTTGAGCGCGGGGCGACGAACTCTCCTTTGAGAAAGATACTTCCTTCCACGCTCATCTCTTTGACACTTCGGAACAAAATGAGGAGAGACTTCGTTAATATCCGACTTCTCTAAAGCGGGGTTCACGTCAAGGGAAATGCGTGAACCCCTGCGAGCGGCATGGAATGCATTTTCATCCATTCATAAACGACTCAAACTGGTCTCAACTCCACTCATCTACTTTAAAATTCGGGTCACTCCCGGGAATTACGGCGGTATGAGTGGGCGGCCAAATGGGTCATATCACCTCATGCCGAGACCGAAAACGTCGCGGATTCGTAAGGGCCCTTGAGTTCCAGAAACGGGAACTATTCGGACTTTAATATCGGAACAATAACAGGAGGACACAGTGTAACAGTAAGTGATGACACCAGGGAAATAATGTTTCCTTTTGAGCCAATTGCACAGGAGAAAATGAGCTTATGAACAGAGCCCTGCGGAACTCCAAAAAATTGTCTGAAAATCAGTCCCCACAAAGTACAAAGAATGAACTATTTTAATACGTATTAACAAAAATACTGATAATTACATACAATAACACAATTTGTCATTCATTTAATATAATTACAGAAAAATAATTTTAGGGTTTAATAAAACACTTGTGTCTGTTCCTCGTACTCGAGTTCACCTTCTCCCTTTTACACAGTATTCATCACAGTTCCCGCGCAAGACGCATCCGAAGCACAGCATTATCATCTTCGCAACCAGCCCAACAACCACATCCACTCGCGATTCAGCTTTCTCCGCAAGAGTGCGTGCCCCGACTCGCTAAGTGCGCACCATTCTCCAGCAGCTGGGTCGCGACAACCGAGCGGGAAACGGCAGCGGCGGCGGTATCATACGGCAATTACCTTGGTAGACGCCGCGCAATGGATCAGAACCACGAGACGAGCACTGAAGCTCGCTTGCAGCGCCATTACGACACGGCACTACTACGTCAAAAGGTCGTAACTCATAGTTACACTTCAACTTAACCTGCCATCAGAATAATTTCATTGTGCCTCCTCGTTAAAAGATTAAACGGGATAATTTCAATGAGTTCAAACACGCCAAGGACAAAATCCATTATTTCTGTTCTGTTTCATCAGTAGAATGAGACGGTTCTCCTCTCGCTTTTAGATTAATAGCGTCTTAAACTTATCATAAAGCGAGCTTCGTTTTCGGGTCACGAAACGCTTGAATTTGTGCCCATATTTTGTACAAGACAATCTCAAGGCAGAATAACAGGTCTTTGAGTGATTAAATGCTGATCCAAGAGAATGGCAGATGAAAGAATCAACCGGGAAATTTTGACATACCAAGGTCTCTAATCGGAATCAAACTATGCCGCTTACTAGGACCTGCTTCCAGTAAGTTTTCCTCGTATATATTGTTGGGGTTTTAGGGCTCGTCAACATCGAGGTCATTAGAGCCCATGCAAGTAGGGAAAAATGCAGTTTTTCTCCGTATAAGTGGGTAATAGAATCTAAAAATATAATTTTCAAATAATAAATTATTGTCGAGCCCGAATTCTGACCCATGAGATATCGAACGCTTTGTCTTAACTTTGGGTACTTAAATTGGAGAAGAACATTTTTTTATTTTCTTTTCATTACAAATTTGGGTCGAAAACTTACTGTATAGTGATTCTTTCTTCACATAAGACTCATTTTGTCAATATACTAGTAAGAGTGTACGGCGAATTCTTTTCTCCAACGTGATGAGATCCCCTCTCTCCGATTCCAGACATTCGTACCGTGCCATTTGTAGCGCCACTGTTGCTTGTCGAGGACACCGGCGCACTCCACCGCGAAGGCAAGCCCGAGCACGCTGTGGCAACGTAATGACCTCGCTGCATTTTAAAACTCACCGAACTCACGATTTGGACTCAACATACACCGCGATATATTTGTATTATTCCAAGAACAAGAACATTTTATAGTTCAGAGATTTCATGAATACTTTTTCTCGTCAAGGAAAGCCACAGTTACTAGTACATAATGGCTCACGGGAAAGGTAGCAATATGAGAAGCAATTTTGAGAGTTTATTTTTCAAATAAGACAACTTGACGTTTTAACCAATTGATGGTTATAAATGAACTTTGAAATCAAATTAATTTTACATCACGGGTCATTTCAGTCTTCCATTTTACTTATATTAAAACCAAAGCGGCATTGAAGCGTGTGAGTTATAAACACTAATTTACTAAGAATTTACC
This sequence comes from Laupala kohalensis, assembly GCA_002313205.1. Classification (NCBI taxonomy): domain Eukaryota; kingdom Metazoa; phylum Arthropoda; class Insecta; order Orthoptera; family Trigonidiidae; genus Laupala; species Laupala kohalensis. The sequence continues at coordinate 599,848 of NNCF01127589.1, read as the reverse complement.
AACAATTAAAATATTAAGAAATTCAGATAATAAGCTTCTGCGAATAAAAATACAAAATTCCAATACTTCAGAGAAAATAAATGAAGTAAATGATTTTAACTCCGTAAAGACTATAGTCCCAGTTGTCCTCGCCTAACTAAATAGAAGACTTTCCAAGAAAAATTACAACCTTGAATATGATTTAGAGTGTTGATCTGACGCCATATTTAATAAGCTGACAGCAATACGTTTCCCAATGAACAGTCTTGGGCGCAACTTGTATCCCTATTCCCACAGAACCCGGCGAGCATTACTAATAGCAAATTATGAAACAAATTACATATATTTGATCAGATGAGTAACAGCTTAACAAATAACATGGCTAAATATTGTGGGTTCGTTGTACAGCTAACCCAGGCTGAAGAAATTTGGTGAAAGGTAGAGTCGTTGAAAACAGAGAAACACTACAGTGCCGACGCGATATCTGTGCACATGAGCCAGCTGATACTAGCCAAACCACATACATCTCCCGGTATTTTTAGCCTACATGTCGCTAAAAGCAGGATAAAATAAGCTTAATTTCGTACTTGTGGACCACTTTCTATTCAAATGCGAATTAATAATAATAATATATATTTTTATTCCGAAAGTGAGACAATGTTTTTAAAAAAGTACCCCCTCCCCTCGCCCGAAGAATACTCACAGATAAACCGTCGGTACTTCAAAACGAAGTGGATAGAGGAAGTCAATTTTTTTAGTTTCTTGGCCGTTGAAGAACAAGAGGGGGGGGGGGAAACGGGCACGCCTACGGCATCAAGCACATCTCCGCCTGCGCTAACTTTTCGAAGGCCTTGCGGAGGGCGCAACGACCTTGCCATGGGGCTCTGGGTGCGGCAAAGGTGGCGGAGGAGATGCGCTTGATCGCGTCTTGTCGAGAACCGCCAACATCGAGGCCTGATGCCGTAGGCGCAGGATGCACGCCCGAACGCGTATCTTGGCCTCCTGTTGTCGCCACTAGGACGACGACGCACTGCGACAGCTCATTGTTTCTGCTTCGGCCGCTCGCTCTTACCTCGTTTCGCGGAGCTATCGACCAAACAGAACGCGAGTAATTTGGCCGTAGTTGGGAAAGCACTGTTATAAGAGGCCATCACAATCCTCGGAGCGTACGAGGCACGGGAATTAATACATCCTATTTATTTCGCGTACGAAATTTTCGGTACGTCTATACCTTGTATTACATAAACTTCACAAACACATACAATTATTTTCGTATAACTATTATTATATACATAATGAAGGAAAATGGTAATTTAGAAGGAGAATGTTTCACTTATACATTTTTTTCTCCACGAATGAGTTTCCTAATCCGCCGTAAATAGTTGAAGTACCACCGATAGCAAAAAGTGGTACCAGAGAAAGCTAAGAGATAAGATGTATGGTATTCAGATAGGAATGTTGACACAAATATTTCAAACCTCCAAGTAAAAATAAATTTCCTGAATTCTTCCCACATATTTAACACCCTTGTGATTAACTTTGCGATTCTTATCTAATCTAGAGTACTAGGAAAAACTTCAAACTGAAAGACGTAAGCAAATTGCAGCACACAAAAATGTTCGATTAACCGACAGCACAAGATGGAAACGCCTTTATGAAAGCAGATGCAATCAAACAACTTCATCTAGTACCAGAAATGTCTTCAGGATATAATTACAACATTGATGAGCTTCCGGAGAGTTTGACCACTTCCTTCTCTGTGGAAAAGTGACTTTCACGGACCACTCCTCGGAAAGAGGCGGAACGGCGGATCATATACAGACACCCTGTGGTCATCCCACTTGTGGTTGCTAAATGAAGAAGCAACGTGTATGTGCTACTTAAGCACGCTAGTCGCTCGCGCAGTTTCGCTAACGTAGGAAAGATGTTGGTCGAGGTCTCAACGTAGGGACAGAAGTAAAGAAATCACATATTTTCCTTTGCGCACAATATACGAAGGAGGGTAAATATAATGAAACTATAAGTAAAACATAATCGACAAACCAAGGAAAAGAATTACATTATTTGAAGCATATATAAATGTAAAATTGAATTTCTGCATACAATCATCTCGCTTTTGGCAAAAAATGCAAATTTATCTCAGGCAAGTTCTTTGTACAAAGCGCAGTAATTATATGGTGTGGAATGAAGTAAATAAGCAGATACGACGCCTCATACAAAAAGTTTACTGAAGGTTTAGCAATGAAAGCAAGATAACATTGAAGTACTATCACTTATCATTTCGTTATCTAGCTCGAGTGCATGAAAGCGGAGTCAACTATGAGTCATCTTACATAAAAAGTGATAACTTAATGAGAACAGTGAGCTCATGACTCGTACGTAACAAAGTTTGACCTATCACCCCACAAATCGAATGTACAACTTAATTAGAATTACGAAATTATCAAAACATTTTACAACACAATGTGAAGTTGCTCTTCCTGATAACACTCCAACAACCAAATATCGTAAATTGTAACCAGTCGTACCTATTTATATAACTCAATTAAATCATGATGGCTAAGAAACCTCGTTATTGTCAAGGGCGCGAGAAAGTGTAACGGTACACTCACTCTGCTGACTCGGAATGTCCTTCTCTAATCGAATAAAAACTTTATTTTCACATCCCGCACTGTCATTAGTGCAACGACGTCTAAGGAGTGGCTCACTTCGCATCACTGGAAGAAAAGTAACTAGCTGCTCTCCTCACACATAGGAGGAGACCTATTTTCAATATATTTTCCATACACTGGTGTTCCAAAAACAACATTCATTAAAAAATAAGGCGATTGAAATACAATTTAAAAAAATCAAAAACTTTAAGGCGCGGTATGAAAAGTCTTTCATGAAACCTACCCATTAAAATATGATGAGACGTGCACACCGTGTTTCATACAACGCGCGTTTCTTGAAACGCACAAAAATGAAACAAGTTTCAGGCGACGTGACGATTGTATTGGAGTTTAGTGATTTTACATAAAGTTAAAATTGTAAATTAACTTTGTTTTGTAACTACAAACATTGTTTATGTTACAAAAACTTAGACACACTATGTTTCTCCTACTTAAAATTTCTTGAAAAGAAAAAATGACAAAATTTTATGAACCTCTCGAAGAAATTATTATTGATCTTCTGTTGAGTAATTGTGGACACAATCATCACGTGGCTTTGACCTATACCACGAAGGAAACGAATTCGTACTTTACAATCCATTCTTTCCCAGTCAGCACGACATTATGTAAATTTAAGGCAGTGTCCAATAAAAATATGAATAACATAAGGTGACAATAACCTAGAAATAATAGGTCACAAGACCGTGAGAAATAAGACGCAGTAAAAACGTATGGAGACATACTAACCTCAAAAAATAATTTGGAGAACCATGAATAATTAGATTACAAATTCATAGACGTCGCAAGTCGTTATAACAGTCGTACCAGTACACGAAAAAAATATTGGGTCACAATTCCTTACGAAAGTCGAAATATAATAGCGCATAAAAGAAACTTATATCATAAACTCGTACTTCAAATGTCCCTACATCCAATGTGTGCAATTTTCAAATGATGTCACTAAACACAATGAAATTTAAAATAAAGAACTAAAGCTATTCTATTGTCCTTCCGACTGAAATTACAAAATTAAATTTGTCATTGACGTATATATTTGGAATCTGAGGAATATTTGGAATCATCGACGTCAATATTTGGAATCTGAGAGACTGTCAGCCGACAAACGCTGTCACCCGCGCTATCTGAAACGACGTTTCCTTGAAGGCAGCCAGCTTGCGGGCGCTGCTGGAAGGTGTGGGAGTGGCTCGGCGTTAGGGGTGGGTTGGGTGGGGGAGGCGCAGCTGTGCGAAGCGTCATCCTCCCACATGGAGTCCTCGTTAGTTCCGGTGGGGGATGCGGAAACGCCGGCCCCTGGGGCTTCCGATTCCTTTGATTTGCAGTGGAATGCCCTCATTAGTCCCACAGGAGACCGCTTCAAGCGCTAGGACGCTACATCCACGCCAACGAACAGAGAAATTCGGGCGAAAAGGCGTAACGTAATATCAGAATTGACATTCTGACAATTAACGCCTGGACAATATAGCTTCATAATCAGTGCCAAGAAGCACCAGACTAATTCCTACGAAAAGCTATGAATTAAAGCATTTAACGCCTAACTATATTCTGCCTATGGATTCGCTAATTGTATCTATTTTACTAATGAATGTCAAACGTAGTAGTCAATGTCAGTTCGTTGAAATGTTCGAAGATAACCTTTTAAAACAATGAATGTATAAAACGAGGTAAATACGAAGTTTACGATCGACGTACACAAAATCATCGCATACAATACGACAGGTTTATCAGATGAGATGATTAAATTGTATCGTGCTCAGTTATACCCCAAATATTGATAATTTACCACTCTCTATTGTGCGAATTTGGTAGCAATTTATGAATTTAGTTAATAAAAAGATATATAATTTTTATCAACATTTTATCTTTTACTACCTGACACTGATAATACTTTAAGTGTTGACACTACCAACCTTCCCAAGTGAACAGGTCAGCGACCCATTGTTTCATTAATAAGACAATATCATTGTATGAAATTATACAAGACAGAAAAAATCCCGAATCTGGAACATAACTATCGATTCGTTTCCCACGACATAATTTCACTTGTGGCTTCGCCTATGTCACACGAAATTATGATAGCTAACTAAACGTCAATATTAACTCATCTGCGAGACAATATATTTGACCTCAGTTCTAAAACAAAGAAAAGTATGATATCCTCAACAAGCGTTGAGTCATGTGCAGTGTTTGGCATACAGTAGTTCTTGAGAACCAAAACCACACGTTGTGTTCATAAGCAAATTCCAGGAAAGGAGGGGACAACATATGTGATAAGTGCTAACTGTGCATGACGTAACGTTCTATCAACATTATTTAACATTGAGTTTTTCTTAATTGTTCTTGTTTCTTACGGTTTTTGTAGTACAACACCCTATAAAATTGGAAGATCCCACCCGAAGTTAAGTTTATATTCATGATTGCAGNAGGGGACAACATATGTGATAAGTGCTAACTGTGCATGACGTAACGTTCTATCAACATTATTTAACATTGAGTTTTTCTTAATTGTTCTCTAAAAATTATTATGGTTTCTTACGGTTTTTGTAGTACAACACCCTTTAAAATTGGAAGATCCTACCCGAAGTTAAGTTTATATTCATGACTGCAAATATAAATCAATAGTAGAAGTACGTTCACCTCACACCGCAGGATATCCCTGACAAAGTCCCGTCTCAAAGGAAAATGGATGAGTTCCACAGCGGTGCAAGGAAATGAGACAGAGGAAGGACGTGTGGCCGTTCGTCAACGCGCGTGACACGACGACGCCCGCGACCACTCCATCCCAGGGGAAATCCGCAACCAGACTCGTGCGTTGGCGGGGTATGTTCAGTAGAGGGATCCAGTGAGGGAAGACTCAACTCTTCGAGATGACACTCGAAAGCTTTCGCTCACGAATCATGAGAGTCCAGTAAGCATCGTGCATTCGGCGCTTGTACACTATGGTAACTGTTTCCTGGATTTCTCCGCTTAGCTCACGAGTTTACATATGCCAACGGTAATGAAAAAGACATCGCGGCATCAGGAAGTGGGTAGGGGGTTCCCGCTCCCCGCCCTCCATCAAAAAATATTTAGAATCCAAAATAAAAATTACTTGTTGCTATTCATGAAAAAAAATAAACTACTTGTTATTCATGTTAACCCAAAATTTATTAAGTAACTAACTCGAAACAAACAATTACAGATGTAAGTAACAAACGATATATACGCTTTTATATATCCCAACACTAATGCTTATCACAGATTCTGAATGCACATAACGAAAATGGCGTCGTGCTAATGCAAAGACACCATAATCATCTATCAAGTCAGAATAACGAGTAAAGGATTTTACGGATAACACAAAACGGTTACGGTTCTATTCCAATAGCTAATTCCAATTTTGAACCATTTTCTAGTTCAGGTTTGCTAAATTAATTTCTCATTATGTTCGGGTAAGCGGGGGTAAAGGTTTGCATTTTTGACACTGACTTTTCGCTGGCTTGGAGTTCATTTAATCGTCCACAAAAATGGCTTGTGTTGCAGCTCAATATCTCCCCTACCTTTGGTATAAACGCGAATTTTTAATAAATACATTACGATTCGCACTGCGAACTGATCTCTCTTCCTTGCAAATATAAAATATGGATACATATTTTCCACTGGCACTCATAGAACAGACAACAGTAACAGTTTTCCATGTTCTGCGGACACAGACTTGCTAACCTCCATGTTAAATATTCTATGTGGTAGAAACTTAAATTTAAGGGGTGTTTGTTCCAAATTGTCAAAGTTTTGTTTGAGTTGGAATCTGTTATCCCATGGTCCGGGCCACTCTCGCTTTTCGTGGAGTCCTTAAAGATAATATGTTCCTTTTCATGAAAACTTTTGTAAAATCTTCCCTAGCCATCTTGGTAGACTCTGAGAATGAGCATTTAGTATTGTTTTTTTAGCGTAAGAGTAAAGTAGAAATCTCAAAGATTTTAGGTTGAGTCCGAAAAATATTTTGTCTATATCAACACAATGTTGAACCAACTCCTTTTCTTGATTCTCGTTGAAGACTGATCGAAGTCTTCCATGAATTACCGAATACTCAATACTTCTATCATATTAGTAATCCATAAATTGTACACTGAAGGGAAAAAAGAAAGAAAGAAAAATTTTACTTTGAAACAGTGTCAGAGGCAAAGATTTGAAGGTGTGGGGCAAGGGTTCGCGGATAGGCACCTGCAAACCTTCGCCCCATGTCACTTGCAAACTTTTGCCCCTTTTCGAACAGTTTTGTTTGGATAGAATTTCTTCCTCGTTGAACTGGGAAATCCGAAATCTATAGGTGGCATTTCAAATCTAAACAGATACTACTAACATACATACATGCTAAACAGATACTAACATACATACATGCTAAACAGATAGAAAGGAGTTGAAACCTTTGATAATTATGTTGAGTACCTAATTATTGCGTAAATTTTGAGGAAATATAACATCGAAAATGAGAAAAATGATTTCACCTCATTTTCTTCTGTGTGTAGTACACGGAGTCGACGGGGTTCCACGAGGCAATTGACGGGAGAAAGATGAATGTAATAAGTACAGGATTGACGCGAAACAACTTCTCCCTCCCGTTCAAACTTCAATTCAAACCTTTACCCCGGCTTTCGCTATATTGGAAATCGAAACACCAAGTTCGCAGGACCTTGTTTGAGGATAACGACTATTTCCTAATATATTACATGTATGATCGTAAAATAGTTTTATTGACCACCACATTGCCTGAAAACTTTCGACGACACTACAAATTACCGTGACTCTTTTAAACACACAGACTGTCGCAACACGAAGTACATACACACAATTCCATTGCGGAGCACATACAGCAATATTGACACACGCACAGCTATCACTTAGTCATGTCACTTGCATAGCTATGCACTGCAAGCACTTACCAATCACTTCCTTACAAATAGTACTGACAAACAGTCGGTGAAAAGTGACCATTAAGAAACCGGCCACATCCGTTAAGCGCACCGTTTCAGTGCCGCAAGAGTGAGCGTAACCTCTTGTTCACTTTCCATTTTGCGTATTGCCGCTCACTTTCGTCTCTGGAAATATTCCCCTTCGTTCTCTTTTCAAGGATGATATGTTTTCTAAAAATATTATGTTTCCTAAAAATTGAATTATTATTCCAAAATAAGTAAAAAAAAGGGTAATTCACTACAATGAAAGAGAAACATCATACAGAATTACATCCCAGTAACAAATATCTCTGGATGTCACTCTAACAATATACGATAAGTCCAAATCGTAACATTTAAGATTAAAACACTATTAATCTCTACACACGCTCCACGAAATGAATTTTCATTCGGGCGTTTCTCGTTCTAAATACCTCAAAAGCAATGTCCAGAGCACAGAAACCTATTTCAATTTTACTTCATTCACATTTCCAACACACACAAATCTACATCGTCACATTTATTTATCTATTAATACCTTAAATTTGTTGATTTTTCTGCATTACATTAGACCTTAATCAATAAATAATACATTTTCTATATTATTGACTTGCAATCTAGTATTAGTGTACTGAAGAACACTGCTATGCAGTGGAAGTTGACTATGAATAAAAGCAAGATTGTCAAAACAAAATACTGAATTTATTTTTTATTACGCCAATTATATGAAAACCCAGATCATTACACAACGCGATGTTGTAATCGATCTGAACTAACGAGACAAAACCAAAAGCGAGGGTGGGGGAACAGAGGCCGCTCCGCACCATCGAAGACAACCCGGGAACCTCGACCTTTAAAAGGTCGCGCTTCGCGGCGATCGGCAGCTGTCTGCTGCGAAGGCAGGTGGCGCGACAGTGAAGACCACAGAGGGCGAACGGTGGCGCGAGACGGACAAGACCACAGAAGCAGGTGCGCGGAGACATAACACAGCTGAAGGATCACGGTTCAAAAGACGTTTCCCCGCTCAATTGCACAAGACTAATGCACTAATGTCTCAAACAAAGGGTTCGGGTTAAGGTCGGACGAGTGAGAAGTACTTTGATCCGGTTCAGATTTCATGACGTCACATTGTCCTTGTTTTGTTTTTTTTTTTAATAATATCGACTCTGGTTGAAACATTTATTTAATTTTCTTTGTTTTCAAATATTAACTTTTTTGATCCAGACTTCCGAGAGAGAAATATTTGCTGATCCATGACAATATTGTGGATATGCTTAATTTTTTAATAAACTATTTTTTTAATATTATTATCCTACAATTACTGTTGAAATTCCATTTTTAATACTTCGAGAGAAATTATGAGAAGATGAGGGGAGAGAAGGGAAGATTGTTGTGAAGAGATTTGAAAGGTAGTTGGGAATAGAAGGAAGGTGGAATTAAATAGAAACAGGACACAGACACTTAGTAAAGAGAAAACAAAACCAAGGTAATGGTCTTACAGCCGAGAAACTGGAGAAAAATAAAGAAAATGAAAAAATATGCAGTTTTGAGTGCACATAAGATACAAGAAACCACACACACACTCAGCTAGTGACAGAGGAAAGAGGCTACAGACGAGAAAGCAGCGCCTACAAGGGGCGAGGCGATGACCGGCTCGCTAGTGACCCGTGATGCCGCCCGCCCGCCCGTCCGACCGCCTTCATCGCCGCTGCTGCCACGCCTCGCTACACGTCGCTCACCCGCACGCCCATCCGCGCCGGGCGACTCGCCCAGTCAGTCGCCCACTGGCGGCAGGGTGGTGGGGGTGGGACGGGGAAGAGGAAGGCGTCGCGGCGGCGGCGACGTCCTCACAGAAGCTCCGTTCAGCCAACGAACACCCCCGCTGACGGCGACCACCGAGGCCGATGGCCCAGCGGCGAGGCGCTCTGTTGGCGAGACGCGATGTTCCAGGGAGATGGGTGCGTATGGGTGCTCACTGGTTCTTCCGCATCTCAACACACGCACCACCGTAAAAATGGAAAAAAAATAACGGTGACTCGCCAATTAATACTCGTGTGAACGTCCAAGATGGAGATCTCATTACGAGTAAATTCTTGGTTTAACCAGTTGTAATGTGTTCCCCGCAGTTTTAAGACGTGAATCCCAAGACGAAAAAGAATTAGAGAAGAAATAAAGACAAACATCTACTTCCACACTTTTTTGAATAACTTTATAACAAATCCATGAAACCGCTTATAGGCTGCAATAGTGGCACAACTCAAGAACGCATTTTTTTTTCACACTGAGACAAATCGTATATTTTGAGTTAAACCACTATTGCAGCCCATGAGCGAAATGTACTTCCATTCTTATACGAGATATTATTCCACAAAAAATTCTACGTCCAAACACCGTCTGGTAATGTTTTATTCACTGAAAAGACGGGATGAATCCTAATGCGTAATATACTGCCTCTTTTTCAAACTCCACTGAATAATTCTTTCACGGTCATTATCAACGCTTTTAGTTATGGTCTCCCGAGAGGTCATCTACGTCATCTGTCTCGAGAGAAGAATTATAAATATTTATGACTCACTTCCTTTCTCCGAATGAAATGAACTAGTCCTTGTTTAAAGACAGTGTCATTGGAGCGTCATTAAATTACCACGAATTTCCTTTCAGGCCCTAAAATAGGGTAACACAAAAACGAACATACTTACAAATCCATTGAGAGTAAAATGAGGAGTAATTGACGAACAGGAAAACACAAAAACGGTGTAAAGGACGAATAATAACCACTTTTCTATATTATTAGACAACTATTAATAACACGTTTAAACTTATTAAAGTTGTTATGATTATCTGTGATGAACAAAATCACAGGAAAATTTTGAGTCATGTTTCATTGTCAAAACGACTTCACAGATTACCTAAAATTGTCACAAAAGTACGTTTTACATTAGTTTTAGAAGGAAAAAAGTCAAAGAAAAAACCGAAAAACCTTTAATAATTTGAAGGGTTGAAATGGATTGTAAGATAAACATTATAGAAACATATTAAACGGCAGTAACATGTCCTTAACATATCGAAAGGCAAGAAAGATGTGTGTTAAAATTCAAATATCTATCAACTAAATAACTCATGTTAACTCCTGCCGGCGAGATTAACAAGAAAGCTCCGCTTTTGGTTACGCATAAAATGAATTACGTTGACGAAGCAAATGGAGCGCAAGGGCAAGCGAAGAAAAGAAGAAATTTCATTCGAAAGAAGGTAAATAACAGATAAAGCAAGGCATGGTCGAAGAACATTTATTCAAAAGCAGTATTTGGCAACATAGATCTTCATAGATATTCACGATAGCCTAGAAGTACTTACACGCCCAATTTCGTGGCGCGGCTTGTAATTGTTGTTAAGTTGAATCTTTAAGAGAAAGAAAAAAATAAAGTGTCATATAGCACAGCAAAGAATGGTCTCCTCGTCAGTCTAAAATTTTAGGTTGCGCAGTTGAGGAGGATAAAAAAAACTTAAGTCTTCACTCAGCTTCAAACACATATCAAGCTATTACGTATGAAAAATTCACCTTCTTTAGAACAGAAATTTACCCTCACTAGAATAGAAACAAAGAACAGCATTGACTAAAGTTGTTAAAGTAAAATAGTTGTAATAATAAATTTAAATCTGAAAAAACCATGAAAGAGTAATGAAACGAAACATTATTTCTGACGCGACTCACGATTCGTTATTCGCACTACGTACACGCAATGTGGGAATCTACATACACGCGCTACGTACACGCAATGTGGGAGTCTCGAGTTTCAGCTCGATACGCACTATCTCATGTTAATTCTTAACTTACAATACGCATGCTGCGTATTCACGACTAACCATTAAAATTCATAGGACATAAGTCACCTACATATAAAACACTGAAAATGGGAATACAATTCCATAAAACACTCTGAACAAGACTCATGGATATTGCAAGCACAGGCACGTAACGACGGTGGATGTGTTTGATCAATATATTCCAGGAGATACGAATAATGTGGGAGAGAAGAGCAAGTAATTAGGGTATAACTGCACAGAATGCAAATCAATACACGCCACGGTCACAAAGTATACACCGTGAAAGAGTCAGTAAATTAAAACGTAGACCATTGTAAAGATTAAAATAAAATGATGACAATGAGAGCGAAACGATTATCAAGAAAACATAAAGCGAATATCAAAGAAATATTAGCATCATTTAATAAATTGGCATAAACAATACATACACACTCTTCCTTCAACAGTTGTGTGAGTTCACGACTTCATTAGCTCTCGTGCGAGTGTCAGAAAACACAACCCCAATCCCCCGAAAAATACGAATCAAAACCACCTCATTTCACAGACGGATCCCAGTGATTAACCAGACGCTTATCGAAACAGTGCCCCTACAACTGCTGAATTAAAAAAAAAGGGGGGGGGGGTTCATCTCACCCAAGCCGCTAAGAGGAACAAGGGAGGATGAGAAAATTTAATTAGCGACACCGATAGTATCTACGTTGCGGTCGGCTTTCGTATTCAGATTGAGTTGGTGGTTCGGAGTTGTGAATGGCTAGTTGTGGGGACCCAGGATAGCTACAGAGCAAGTGCGTTCCAGATGGTTGGTACTGAATGAAGGTGCGATGCAAGGAGTCGTTTTTTCTTTTCTTTTTCAACAGAAGATTAGTAATATGGCAGACGCTAAGAAAAAAACTAAATTGACAAAATGTGTTTCGTAGATCGAATTTCCCCAATACCAAAATTGACTCAATATAATGAATATCCAGTTTTTATCGATGGGATTAAACAGAGGGAAGAAAAACCAAATAATCAGGAAAGTATTTTTACGATTCACTAAAGTCATTTTAAGCTCTACATTCAACGTTTTGGCGTATTTTAGAAACTGTTCCATCCTTCGCCTGCCAACTTGTTCTGAATAGCCGATCTGGCGGAGGCTACGACTGAAATTTATGGATGGTGGATAGATGTGAAGACCTGACTGCCAATAAAGATGATGTATCGACGTATCAGCGATTTAAGTACAGGTTTCTGGAAATCTCACCATTTACGAGGTGGGGGTGGAATATGTGCCCCCAAGATATAGTCGGATAGGAGCTTTAAATATTGGGCCACTAGGCAGCAACTTGAATTTTAAAATGAAGAGAAATGTGGACACATTCATTGCTCCAGTTGTAAGTTTATCTACGGGTTATATAGGTTTCGGTGAATTCAAACAAGCAATATTCGGAATACCAGGAAATATTCCCACATCCAAGGAATGATAACAAGGAAAGATAACTAAACTATTCAAAAAAAAAATCTTTATACTAGTAAAACCTTGTCAGCACAATAGAACTGGGAAAAATACATTTAAAATAAAAAACATTACTTTCTCGTCCAGAAAGAGTTCTCATTCTTCTGAAATAATTTCAATTCACTGTGACTAACGTAAATAAAAATCTGCACGCCATATCCTCCGACAGAGACGACCTAAATTTAATAAATTTCTCTTTTAATGAGCTTCTCATGTAGTCATGGGTGTGGTGTTCCACAGGGGTACTTTTTCTTCCCCACAACCGGCCTACGCAGCCAGCGCAGCACCAGACAGTGACATCATGCCACCGACGTACGTTTCGGGTGACGCACAAAGCGACCCAAGGGGCGCATGCAACCAATCGCTATAGAGGTCGAATGCGTTGATTTTGCGGCTAACACAGCTGTGTCCAGAACTAGACGACTGCGAATTGTGTTATTCCATGAAGAGATTATTCTGTCGAGGAAACTTCCTGCGACAGTAAACAAAGAGGTCTTTATGAATTTTATTAGTGCTCGAGGATTTCTAGAAAAAATGAATCCTTCCAATTCCAAGAAGACGTTTAGCAATAGTAGACTCACATCAACTGTAGTCAAATACAATAGTAGTACTAGAGTAACATTTAATTAACGCAAACATTAAAGCGACGCCAACCGCATTGGGAAACGTTTGAAACAACCGTTTAGTTCCTTCTGCGATATTGCGATTATCCTCACATGACTATAAAAATAAATCCACCATAATGATCGTAGGCGTCTCATAAATTCTTACATAACAAATAGTAAGCGATATCACTTCATTCTCAAAATGATGCGAACAGACGCACCCTTACTCATCAAAAGCAATAAAATTCCTCAAGATTCGTCCACACGTTTGATATTCAATTTAACTCAATTGAAGGGTTGTTACATTGTTAATTACTTTGTCCGAAGAACAACTAACGAACAAATCAAGTAGCTCTTCGGACTTAAAATTCGTTCTGATCAAGTTCTCAGTAAACTATTTCCAGGATGTAACACTTAATCGCCAGCCAAACAGGTCATACTACGATCTCCCATGTCAGTTTCGCAACAGAAGTAGTTTCATAACGATTCTGCTAATAAATCATGTTCCAGGTGGTCAAGAGTGTTGCCCGTCTGACGCGGGGTTAGTAGTATCTCTTTGAGCAGATGACTGACGTGGTGTTTCACAAGACGAAGCGCTAAACGGATTAAGGTGTTAAACATTTAGTTAGCTGCCACCAGTTGCATCAACATGTATTATAAAAGATATTTAAAAACTTCCTTATTGGATGGATTACACGTTAATAAGCTTCCAATGCTCCTATGAATTCATCAATGACGCAATTGCCCCCTAAAAACCTCCAGTCTTTAATTGTATCCATCTTGGATAATTAATCCGAGAACAGAACTCACTGCTTCTCTTACAGAAACATAACAGATATTGTAACATTATTCCATTACGAAGAACCGTATCCAGTTCAGTCACAGTTATCACACAAAATACGTCAAATGTCGTGAGCTCTAAATCGGGGATTAAAAACAAGAAATTTCACACAGCGAATTAAATTTGTGTTCGGATTAAAGCTCCCAACATGAACGATTAATCATGAATAATGCAGTTCAGTTTATAGTTGACTTTTGTCAATTTGGAAGACCACGATCAGGAAAGAAAGCCTAATCCAGAATAGAGAAATATTCTAAATAATATTACATCAACGTTATATATAAAAAAAAACTTTTTCACAAAAAAGCGAGCCACGTCAAGAGTTTTAAAAATGTGATATATGTGTAAGTAATTAATTCCATCAGGTGACACAACGTAGCACCCATCCATCGTAGACACACGCTCTAAAACAGCAGGTAAGTAACGACGGCGCGCGGACCGCGTCCGAAGGACCGTTGCATGGCCAAGGCGCTGTCTCCTCAGGTACACGCTGCGTGACCACGCGTGTGCTCGTGCCTCTAGGGAGTAGCGCACTCGCTCCCCCTCCCCCCAGGGGTGCTGAAGAGGAAACGCTTCCGCACCTATCACTCGCCACCAAGAACAGATTTAGATGATTCATTATGATACAGGAGGGTTAGATTCCAACACAGAGACAAACCCATTTTACACTTAGGAGTAAAATAACGGTTTTTTTCCTTTTCCCTTAGATATGGTAAGACGTGATGTACATCAATTGCCACATGCGATTAGCAAAAAAAAAATATTTCAGCAATTTTAAAAACAATTATAGTTTGTAAAATGTACCAATTTTTACTGACAAAAAGATCGGAAAACTATTTAGCTTTTAGATGGCTAATTCTAATAGATAAAAACACAGACAAAATAATATTTATCGAATCAGTTCGCAAAGTATGCATTTGAGTAGTTTTTCTCCCTCGAGTACCTGTCATTACATTATTTACTTTCCAAGTCGTTTAAAAAACAATCCACGACAAATCCACAAGTCACGAAGTCTTAAACCCTACGTCTCATCCGGTACATGCACTGTCACCGTAACAATCCACTTTCCATTCCGAAAGCAAATGCCTCGTCACACTTAGATTAAAGCTCGATACATTTTCCCACTGGCATTTCTAAATGTTCTTCCTACCTCTTCGTTCTTTCAATTGGGCTCATACGCAATACGGAAGTAATACACGAATACTTTAATTTAAAAAAATACACATCATAAATATTAATTCGACAAGTTCAAGAACATAAAAATTATTCCGAAACTAAATAATACACAAGCAAAATAGTCAAAACCGTAATATAGTAGTCTTATTGTACAAATAACATTAAAAACTTTGCAAAAGAGTAAATCAATCCATGTGTTGATGTCTATCAAGTATTACGTAATAAGTGGTGACATCGCGAATAAATTACGATGACCTACTTAAAAACCAATATGTTATTCCCTATGCAGTCACATGTCAATACTTAATTCGAAACGTGCCAGACAAACAAATTCAGAAAATGAAATTTTCGACATCAATAGTCCTAAACAATTCACTAATTAAACCACTCGCAGACTACAAGACCAGCACACGTGCGAAAGCAAACTGGAGCAGAGACACTTACCCAGCGACGCAGCCAGCGTGACTGGTCCAACATCGGGACGGGACGAACCCGGGGCTCGAGCGGGGCAAAGCCTCTACCATTCACATCGGAACGCGCCACCGGAAACGTATTGTGTGTCTTTGTGGGAATTGGTGCTTGCTCCCCGCCCTGTCCCCGCAGCGTTCCACATCGCGTCCGGCCCTGTCCCTCGATTTATTTCGATGCTACGACAAGAATTGTTCGTGAAATAAAACGTGTCACGGCCGAAAAATAGGAAGATTCGAATCCAATTTTATAATTAAAAATAATTATTTGGCGAAAAACCATAATTATTTCGATGCTACGACAAGAATGTTCATGAATTAAAATGTGTCATGGCTGAAAAATAGGAAGATTCGAATCCAATTTTATAATTAAAAATAATTATTTGGCGAAAAACCATAATTATTTCGATGCTACGACAAGAATGTTCATGAATTAAAATGTGTCATGGCTGAAAAATAGGAAGATTCGAATCCAATTTTATAATTAAAAATAATTATTTGGCGAAAAACCATAATTATTTCGATGCTACGACAAGAATGTTCATGAAATAAAATGTGT
The DNA here is from genome assembly GCA_002313205.1 of Laupala kohalensis. NCBI lineage: Eukaryota > Metazoa > Arthropoda > Insecta > Orthoptera > Trigonidiidae > Laupala > Laupala kohalensis. Next base: position 583,304 of record NNCF01127589.1, on the reverse strand, counting down.
CATGGCTGAAAAATAGGAAGATTCGAATCCAATTTTATAATTAAAAATAATTATTTGGCGAAAAACCATAATTATTTCGATGCTACGACAAGAATGTTCATGAAATAAAACGTGTCACGGCCGAAAAATAGGAAGATTCAAAACCAATTTTATAATTTAAAAAAAATAAATTGGAAAAACCATAAATATTTGATCCAACACTCAGTTGCTAAAGAAGTGGATCGAACCAATATCTTGTTTCCACAGTCTAAATACGATTTCAAATGGATAGACACGTCCGCAGTTAGTCGTACCACTACAGCGATGGAAACTTAACATCAGTGACAAGGGAAAAAAAAGTTCTTAAAATTTCATCAGAGAGACAATTTGATAAAAAATATAGAAATAACAACGATACTATTTTGACAACTTGAAGGAATATAGGAAAAAAAGAAAACATACTACTTTATTGGAAGTAGAGGTGCACTGTAACGAGTGGCACGCCCTTTTACGTAATCGATGAGTACGCCATTGTCCAAGCCCCCCTCTACAACCAAGGCATTTGCATACGCCGCAGGGATGTCATAAAAAGACATCGTTCCTTTATGGGCACCAGGGAAACATACTTTCGACTCTCAACGATATAAGTGCAAGCATTAAACTATTTGACATTATTAGGACTTACGAATTAGATATTCCATTACCATAATAAGCATTTTCTAATCTTTAGTTGTAGACAAAATACTGTCTAATATGAGTGAAAAAGAGGAAGGGAAAAGTTCGGTGGAAAGAAATTCTCACATAACACAAAAAATTATGGTTCTGGTTACAGAAATGAGTAGAATTTGAGGATTGTAAATATTTTTTCCTGGCATACTAACTACTAATATGTGTAAGTAAATACATACATTCATCCTTCAAAAAATTAGAAATAAAAACCCAACCGACTCGTGCTTATGAAGTATTCATGTTATTCTGGATTCTGAATACATCAGAGGTTTTGATACAAGAGAGCAGTCAGAATCCGTTAACTAAAAATGGATGTGAGTTCAGATCCCGAGACATGCTGAGTCACGTGACTTCGAATATCATTCACAAAGTATTTGTGAGCAGTGAGAAGTATATAATTCACATCGCAAATAAGAGAATCCCGCCAGAGCTCAATGAAAGCACTTGAGACGAAAGAAAGAAAAAATATCCTGACATTTGATGGGGAATGCCAACGCAATGGAACAAGTTTATATAAAAAGAAAGTGCTTGACGTGGTGGCTATGATGTCAGCAAGCCGGTGAGAAGGTGTGGTGTCAGTTGTTGGCCTGTTAAAATAGAGGTGATGGATATCAAAAGAAAATGCATTGGACGTACACGGATGATGAAGCAAATTGGAGAATGTATCGCTTCGGAAGAAGCAAGAAAATGGATTAAAAATAAAAACTGTTGTGAATTGTGGGAGAATGAATTATTCGTTAAGATGTGAGAAATTTATACGATATACCATACCACTCTAAGAAGTACTCACTTCTCAAAATTATAAAATATATTGAGATAGAATAATCGTATAAATACTGTTAATAACTGTGTAAACCAGGAGTCCTCAACATTTTTAAGATTATGGGCATAAGAGAAATGAAGTACCAAGTAGGCAATTACCGAGAAAGCAAATAAATTTAGTGAAAAAATACAAATCGTTTTCAACACTCATGTAGGTTATTAAGATCTGTGAACTTGAATGTTACATAGGATTCCGCTGATATCCAGGGTGAAGTCACGATGTTGGAATGTATGAAGAGAAACACTGACAAAATAAAACATTCTCAATTAAAGAATGAACTTGGAGATGTTGGTGCCCGCCAGCAATATTTCCTTTTCATGACGAGAGCTCCAAGCGACATTAAAAACATAGGATTGGTCGTGAGCACCAGATTGAGAACGTCAGATCTTTCAGGTCATCCAAAATGAGCTACGAAATTCAAACGAATAGAGCTAATCACCAAAACTTTTCAACGCTGGTCGAAACAACACATGATACCTAAAAATATAGCACCACAAAAATATGTAATTCCACATATGAAATTCCATGTTCACAACTGTGGTTTCGCATATCGTTAAAAAAAGTTAACTAGTTTCGAAATTGGATTCTCCGCTTCATAAATTGAATAAATCTACATGGAACTAGTAACTAACATCGTCACCTGTGGCATTCCATCTCTCTAAAATGAAGGAAAATATTAAATTAAATAAAAACTTTTATAAACTTGAAAATTATGCAAGGAAATGTAATGGCCATTATACTACGTCCCTCCCTTACAACATCCAGCAAACCGTGGTTCTGAGGCCCAAAACGGAGGTGGTTGGTAGGAGCTCAGGCTGAACCAAGTCGAGAAGCGAGCGCGGGATCCGCGGGGGCAGACAGCAAACGGCCTTCAGCGCACAATCGGTCGCATTCCGTCCCGCGCCGCACCTCAATCGCCGTTGAGAAGGCGAAGGGAGGAAGGAGGGGGAGGCATCGATCGCGAAAGGGCAATCAGCAACGGCCTTCCTGCCCCTCTCACGCCCCGCGGTCACAACAAACAGCGAGAGCATGGTTGAACCTCGCATTCCGCTACGCCAATCGCACATCGTTTGGCGAAGTGCAGGAGGAGGAGCTACCACACTGCAATTGCCGCCACAACAAATAATGCGGTTGGCAGCAATGTTTGCGGACAATGGTTGATCCGAGAGAGGAGGGGAATCCCAACCACAATTGCCGTCAAATTTACAGGAATCTAACAATACGAAACCTTGTTACATAGTTCGAATATCACGAGCATCACAAATAAGCAAAAATAACATTATAATTTGACAGTATCCTTCACTAGCGTTCCACGCTAAATCGTAAAGTAATGATGTTTTAGTTTTGCGATGTGACGCCGAGAAGATGATATATTCCCACTAAAGCTATGCTTATAAAATATTTTCTCCCCGGATAAANGGGGGGGGGGGGGAAACTCGACAAAATTGGATAAGTATTTCAGAGCAACTTCCTTCAGTTAACACAATGATGGCACAATACAATTTTTATCCGTAAGAAATAAAAATAAGAAAGCATAATATTTATAGGAATCTTCATTTCGGCTTCAGAAAGACTTCTTAATGGATGGAACGCAACTTAAGAAAGAGATCTTAACATCGCTGGGACATGGTTTATAATTCATGAACATCTGGTGAACATCAAGGAGTGGAACGTGTCCATGAAATGTCGCCACGCAAGATTTGCATTGAACGACTCGCACCGTAGTAGGGAATCTGGGACGGATTGGTCAGCGTCATAAACAGGGAAGCAAGCATCGTGGTATGCATGCAAAATGAGAACGCACAAAGAATCGAGTAGGCCACAAAAATATCAATCTGTACATTATTTTCCCTAGAATAATATTTTATAACGAACTTGGATTAGCAAGCTCGTAATATCTAAGAAACGCGCCATTTTTTAAATTGGTTTCACTTCTGGTACTATTACTCTTTCTTCGCCTCACAAGTTACACAAGACTTGACAGATGACTACACTCCAAATAATGCAAACTCATTCCACTAAATCAGATAGATTTTTTGTACCATTCTTTGCATATAACTGTTCATGTGGCAGAAGCATGAAAGGACTTCTTTTCATTCACCATAACTGACATATCAAGACGTATCTCTGGCAAGAATCTCAACCAATTTTTGATGTTTCTTAAGAGAAAATATTAGGAAACAAAATTAAGTTTTCAACTAAAACAATCGTATATTTTCCCGTTAGACATTTTAAAAGCTCTTTAAAAGTATGAAGTGTTTATCATGGGATCCAATCCACTCCCCAAAAACATTTTTCATTTGAAACTCGGGAAGCATTCCACGAGAAATATCAAAAGACCATACATTTCCAACTTCAACGGCGAGCGAACTCTGTTAAAGGGTTTGACCGTCGAAAAGTGAGAGAGAGAGAGAAGAGGAGGAAACAAAGGAAGAACAGCAGAGGGCGAGGAATCGAGGGCAAATGAGGCGGAGACGGAGTGAGACTGTTGCTATTACGTAAAGGATTTCTCTCTCCGCCTGGCACCTGCGTTGTGGAGCGAGCTTTTGCTACTGAATAAAGTATACGACGGACACGATGGCGGAATCCACTCTTGCTGCGCACTTCACTCGACGAATTCCCCGTCGGTGCAATGAAGTGAGGCTCGGAATATTTTAAGAGCAGTAGAAAGTGTCCGAGGTACTTGTTGAGCAACAACGAATTCAATCTCTTAGACGACGATCAGAAATCACATATGAGCAGTCCACGATTAAGGATTCAATCAGCAAAGTTTCAGAACTATATTTGGGGAGAACATCTCAAAAGCTAAAAGAAATTACAATTTGTCTCCCACCTTGCACAGTGCCGAAGCGTACCTGCGCTCACAAAGTGGTTGGTACTAACCTAACCACAAATATTTCCGTGTTTTTTTTTTTTTTTTTTTTAATAGTTATTGGTCTATTAAGGATGAAATAAGCTTACATGAGGATTATTTTCTATACAAATGAGCACACTTATGTTATTTTTATTCCGATAGTGAGTCTATGTTTTTAGAAAAGGCTAAAACTACACCGATAAAGAGTGGAAGCTCTAGGTAATGTAGTTTAGAGGAATAATTTTAACAAGAACAAATCATTTAAATTTAAAAATCATATTTAAGAACCAAAATATGAGGATAAACTGATGTACTACTTAAACGTAAACAAACAATTATTTTTTCTGAAACATAATTGTTTCGAGATTTTGAATCGGTATGCAGAGTTATACGAAACGACACCACCGGTGACGTCACACCGCCGTTTTCGCTCGGTTTCCTTGCAACTATGTCGCCATTCACCGCGTCCGCGTATCCTTCTTGAGCAGTGAGGTACGCCGTGCCGTCCCAGGAACACGACGAGGATTCCATCTACCAGTCACCACAAACATGAGTGATTCAAGAAAGAACGGCAACTATCTCGAGAGTATGGACAACGAACGAACACAAAGAGTACAAGGTCGTGTAGCTCTCTGTAACAAGAGAGACAGCTGGGGTAAAATGATTCTTACATTTTCTCCTTGAAATAGAGGGGACGGATTCAGACAAAATGACAATCACGACGTAATTGTAATAGAATCGTCAGGGCTTGCGTATAAGCAGACAAAATCAGTTTTTTATTCTCCTTGTTAATTCATCATGATGGTATACCGTGTGATGTGCTGGGAGGAATACCACAGTGGAGTGGAGATTTTTACCACATCTCATGAATTGTCTATAATAGATCAACGAGTCCTGGAGGTTTCCAATAAAAACCGAAAAGATGGCAAGTTATTATTTTTAGCAAACGATGGCGAAGAAATTGTTTTTATTGACCAAGCCCTCACGATTCTATTACAATTGTGTTGAGTGGTCAAGTTCCAGATCATACAACGTACTTTTCTAGCGGGACTATTTTCCACCACCTTCACGTTAGAAAGAGGTCCTTATACGAAATTAATCTCCAACATAGCGTCAACTTTTCGAGTATCTTAGTACATACACGAAGTTGTTGTATAAAAAATTCTCTGCAACTAATTTGAAATGGAAATCAAGTATTCGAAAAATTTGGAATTTATAACATTTTTGAGCTTTATCTTAGCTAATACGATCGTTTTTTATGTCCATCGAATGCAAGAAAAGAATTTTAAAAGTCGTATTAATTATAAACGGAAGTATTAATTTTTTTTCTATCCGGGAGTTCTTATCTGGAAAGCGCATTTACGTAAAACGCTTTGTACAAGCATAAGAACATCACGTACTTCATGAATTTATGGTACACGAAACATTAAAATGTCACATACGAATTATACAATTTTTACAATGAAAACAGAATGTTCGTAAAGGATTCAAAACTTTTTTTTTACTCCAGGACTCAAAGCTAAACTTCTCCAAACTCAGGGCGGAAACTATCCGTCTGCAGTTCAGATAATTACACGTTTAATGCTCTGAGCAACAATACTTAAAATTTCAAATAGTTACACAATCGCTACGAAAATATTGGAGAGTGGATGAAGTAATTTAGAGACGAAATGTTTTGAAAGTCAATTCAAGAATAGAAGCAGACATATTTTGCACAACGTACACGCTTCCACGTTACGTTGATGACGCTAACTGCAGAACGTACATGGTGCAATCGATTCATTTTGCATAGTGTACATTTGAATCAAATTACAATAAAAATTGTAAATCCAATCAAACAACTTCTACGCAAACCTATACAATTATACTGTACTGTGAGTACACCAGAACGTGCTCATATGGCACACACAACCCTTCGCTCACTAGCCTACCACTAACATAAGCAAATAAGAGTCGTTGTAACGTACTACGCTCGGAGAGTTAGAGTACCACTAACTTCATGCATGCATGCATGCATGCATGCGCAGAAGTAACTTGCATTTGGATAGCGTATACGATAGTTCCCATACAAAATCTCTCTAACATGTATTAATAACTTCGAATCGTAATTTGTATTCATTCCGGGTTGACTTATGAGACAGTCGAGAGAAAGGCGACAGCATTTCCAATAATGTTTTCACTCGGACATTCCCGTTGCCGAATTCCGAGCGGCCGCGTGCGCAATGCAGCGCAGACTATAGTAAAATGACGCAACATCTCTGCACTTCACTGCAGAACATTGGTTCTGTTTGATCTCGTTGCTTTCACTGATTTCCAGATGCACTTCGAGTACGGCACGCGCGGGAATGAGGAAGCGAACTCAGCGATGCAGGAGTGTGGTTATAGTAAACACGGTTAAATTTGGACAGATAACGAGCTTAAAGGCAATAAATACAGAAATTCCAATCTTCTTTCTCCTTTTTATGAAACAGTAGCATCATAAGATGTTTTTAACAAACAAGAGATAAAACGAAATATTTATTTCCATCCTAAAACTGCTCGTTTCCGGTTTGCGTAATAGAATTTGGAAAAGTTCAGATGATGTTTTGACATAATATTGCAACAGCTCTTTAGCAACATATTTATATACTATTTTATTCAGAACCTCACTGCTAATTTGTATTTGAACACATCTCTTTAAACTTCAGCTGCACCCAAAACCTGACACTGATCTCATGTAAAACCACAATATAGAAATGGTCAACTAAAAGTTCATCAAATTTACCACGTATTTTATGCATATAAAATTTATGCCTACAACTAATTTCATCCGCAGGATTCATTTGACATTTTATCTTATTGTCATTATATTTTTTAGTTAAAGCAATCCTTAAAGATACACGTCACCCATGTCATAGAAATGTGCTGTTCCATTCTGCATTCTCCAAGAACTTATCGATGAGAATAAAATAAATAAGTCAGTAAATATGTGACATGTTACGTCAAGGTGTAACGAAGTATCGCAATTCATACAAAAACATTGTAAAAAGTCACGAGGAAATGTAAATTCCCCGTTATATTCCACTATATTACACACCGCTGAAAATATGAATGTAAATTCAAAGTAATATATTTCCATAGAACCTTCGTGAATGTTTCGCGCGGTCTCGAAATAAGACTGTAGATTTTCGCAGCGTTATATCCGGTGGCACATTCTGATGCGCACGCTTCCGTTTTGGAAACACGGCAGGATGACACGCTTCCTCAACCTCCTGAAATCCACGGTCATCTCCGAGAGGAGGAAGTAAAAACATCTTCCCATCTGTCACGCACCTCCACCGAGAAGGAAGCACCAACAGTGGTACAGCTGGCGCAAGCGGCTTCTACATACGACAATCGCGTGTTTCCAGTACATACGAATGAAAAGAAACTTCCTTAAATATTTGTTGGTTTACAGAGAAATTTATAATTGTCTTCTGGTAAGGAAGTAATTTACTGGGATTTTAAATACGCTTTTCAATGTGGGAGATGAAACATTATTACGGTACGATACATTCTCGTTCTGTGTTAACCAAATAAAATGACGTTTCCTTTCTTCACTAACTGGTTTTTATAACAATTCGTAAATTATTTTGTGAATAGGTTTAATTGTGGACAAGATAAACTAGCTACCACCCCGAAGAATCTGAAATATCGTAGCTGAGGCGAGCTAAGTCAGAGGTGAATTATTACTTCTTTTTTAATTAACTTATATATTTTTTCAGAATATAACGTATTTATTTATAAATGGTATTCTTAAAAAAAATGAAAAATCAGAACTAATAACACCTTTCTGATTTAGTTGGACTTAGCAACCATTATATTTTCTTTTTTTCAGAGTACATTAACTAAATCACATTTGTTTACAATCACAGTCGAAATTCAACTAGACTGTGCTTCTCCACAGGAATTTTTCACAAACGAACCGATCGACTGCCCGGCAGCTGCGTAAGTTCGCGCCCGCGGATGAAAGAAGCACAGAGTCCACACGCACACGCAACAGGTGTCACAAAGGGCGCGTGCGTCCGACCAACACAATTACCTCCACTCGCCAGTCGCATGCGAGCGGGCACGCAATGCACACACGAGTAGGGAAACATTAAACGGCGGACCGATCACGAACAGAACAATAAAAATTGGAATACTTTACAGTGTGAAAGGCATTTCAGTTCATATCAGTAAAATATTTCATAAATATACAATAGCAGACATACTCACTACGATTTTTTATTTCTATCTTAATTTACAGAAAAAACATTGCATTTGTCCATTACGAGGCTTATAAAAACATAACATAACCGAAAATATTCAGTTAAAATAAATTTAATTTAATATTTATAATAATCAATTTTATTTTTATATTTAACTGTATTTATTATTTCAGTCAGAAATGAATAGCGTCTCTTCTTCAAAAGTTAGATGACGAACAAACGGCGAGCCCGCTCCTTTTCTGGAAAACCATACTTTCCCCAAATTACGTTACTCGCGATACATATTTCCCCAATTGTGTTTACAGTTAAAACTGTATCATTTCGGCGGAAATTTCAGGTCTCGTCCGTCACAACTGACCGCAACCCAAAATCCGAATAATAATTCGATTATGCTCCCCGCCCCCCAACTTCGCGGGTAGTTGGAGACGCAGAAAACGAGGAAATTTCGTCACCACTTCATTACTACATTGTTGCCTGCAACGTTTTTTTTCAACATTTTCCCAAAATAACCCTCACCAGCAATAAAGGATACAGACGTTTTTAATACACAACCTCACAAATATCTCTGGCAATTTATTAACAATTAATTCTAACTTATAGCTAGTCTAACAACAAAATTTTGGACAGTCGTCACTTAGAAAATGCTGATTCATGATTTAAAACACTTTAAAAACGTTTTTGTCTGGTCTGTTGATTTATATAAGAAACTATTTATTTATAATAATAGTTATTAACGAATGAATACGGTTTAAATTTATGGAATGACGCCATTCTCAGTAATAGGCGCGACATTTCAGAACTTTTCTATATTTTAAACAGTAAAATGTAATTAACATAATATCAATCTTAAATTTAGTGTAAATTATGGTACAAGGGCAAAAAGCTTCTTCCATGTCCTATTCCGTACGTCCATGAGTCTCAATTTCTGTAACTATAACATTCTAAATATATACATTCTTTTCTAACAACCACTTCCCTTAATTCCCTGGTCTCTCCAATGTCTGTTCACACATCCACACGGTGGGTGGTGATTAGCGGAAGTGTGAAGTTCCCCGAAGCGCATCACCGATCGTTGATAAACAGAGCCACCGCAGAGGCGTGTCCGTGCACGGTGCGGCTGCGGACTTACCGTCACTCAATGTACAGCATATTTATACCGAACAGCATTGTGGATCGGAATGCAACTCACCTGAAAGCAAAAGAAAAGGACATTAATTAGTACACGGAAAAGGAAGAGCACACAACGTTATGGGGAAACATGATTACTCGGAACTGACGTTGATCGACTTGCAAAAGTCAGTTTCTCTCAATATGACATAGGTTGAATGGTTTAAGATTATCAGTAAATAATAAAAAATAAAGTAATATCAATTATTATTTTTAAATAAACAATGGTAAGAAAGTATAAAACAACTCAAAATTTCATTACACTACACTTAAACTCTAAAACTTGTTTTGAAAAAAAAAAAAAAAGTTGGTTTAAATCTGATGGTCATATTAGTAGATTTCTTAATAGATGTTAACATTAGAACATAAATTTTACGTAAATTATAAAGCAATATTTCAATACAAAATAAAACTGCCTTCTGCAGAATTTTCCTTCGGGTAAACAAAAATATTTAAATTAGGAAATGTATCTCTAACGCATTTAAACTTGCATGTCACACTGATTGTAATACGTGAAGAAAAATCATGAATATGTACAAAGGATATACGAGTACATGTATTCAACTTGTTAGGCAACAACCATAAATTGTTACTTTGAGATACACATGCTTATACAAAAGCATTCTTAAGGTAAAAACGTTTCTGATAATCGAATCACAACACTGATAATCGCTATCGAGCATTCTTACTGCATCCTTGATATTGACATATTCTTACAACAGCAAAATTGAACAGATAATTTTTTTTTGATACCGAGAAGTTCAGTATCCAAATAATAATAATAATATGACATTGTTTTACGCAACTAATTATGCGCAATGCTCCAACTCTGCAAGGCAAATGAAATTTGTTTCTAGTGATGTACAATGGAAGAGTCACTTTCCAAAGAGTAAAGGCACATAAATAAATGACTCGCTGTTACATTAACCCAAAAATGTAAAATGATTTCCCCCTCGAGACCAGTTCTCATTTCCCGGGCATTCATGGAGATAAAGCTGAGACCACGCCACCGATCAGAGACGAAGATAAAATGGGTGTTTCTGGTTTTGTTAAGGATATTGTGCGACCATGACACAAGAGAAAGTGGCGAAGAAGATAAGAAAAATTATCTTTACTCTATCACAAAAAGGAGGTACAAGAAAAAATTATCGCGGCACCAAAATTATACGTCAAAACATATGGAACACACAAATTAACAATATTAATATATTTGTAGCTCGAAGGTTTGATAAAAATTATCTCCACACAGGTCAATCAAAATCAATATATTAGGATTCACTAGAGATAAATATAAATGTTTTACTTCATGAATTGCTACCCTAGATTTCCCCGGACTCAAACCCGGGACCTTTTCTTCAGACAGGAGCGCTGCTAATTAAACCACCAGATCTTATTATCGAACGTTACACTGACATGAAATAACTGATAATTAAAATATTACACGCATACCAATGACATACATTCTGAGAATACGAAAAAGAAATTCAAATGTCATGAGTTATCAATGTTTTCTGAACTGTCATGATTAGATCAGAGTCGCTCCACTTAAATCAGAGTTCTACTTATTCATAATGAATCTTCGCATCTCGCATGCCACAAAGAGCCGTGAAATGAAGGGACAGGAATAACTGCGGTATGACTCAAAAGTTATTCACCAGATAATCTCTCATAAGCGGTTAGCCGTCCGCCCACACACGCAAAGACGCGAGATGAGCAACTTCATCGAAACAAGGGTCTCATTTTTCTTAACACTCTGAAAGGCATCAAAGAGTTTAGTCAATGTTCAATAGCAAGAAAAAAATAACACATGAAAAACTCCAATTAACGAATTCCAGCTTTTTCTAACTGTTGAAGATAACACAAGTTTATTCGTGCAGAACAGGGGGTAGTATTAATAACCTATTTCCACGGTCGCCAACAAAAATATTTGGACACTAACTTCAATTTATGATCTTCTGCTGAAGAAACTAGTTTGCTATGGCATAAATATTAGATTATTAAATTTCTTCGTATAGTACTGAGAAACAGGAAACAAAAAGTAAAATAAACAAAACATTTCTCTGATATAATTGATGTTCAGTCAGATGTTTAACAATATTAATGTATATCAACCAAGGTAAATATATCAACCTTGAGATTTTGTGGCGCAAATCCAATGAATGTTCGATTAAAACGTCACTACAATTTTGTTACAAAATCGTAGTTATAAGTTAAATAGGTGAATCTTATAATTTTCTAAATTTAAATTTCCGTCATCATACCTTCATAAAAAATCACTTACTGACCCACGGAATTTAAAACTATTAATTTAATGGTCCGCGAGTCCGAAAGAGATTAGGCGACCATTGACTAATTAAATTGTAGACAAGAATTAATGGATTTAGAAACTATTAAAAAATAAAGGTATTCCACTGCACTAAATTTAAAAAAATATATAAATTTAAAATTCGATTTTTGAAAACTCATTACACTCCACAGAAAATCTAATCAGTTATTAATTACCCCATTATACATCCCCGTATTCACCCTAACGCGCACACGCATTACGTTTGAACTCCGTGACCTCTTTAATGCTGCAACGAATATCCGTCATGCACGACGCGAGCGATGCGGCTCGTCGCGACGGGTGGGCGAGGCAGCGGCGGTGGAGGCGGAGCATACAAGACTGTTTTGGTAGTAGTGACGTCGGAGGGTGTGGGTTCGGCACAATGGCTGGCACGGGCAGGCACGCGTGTCCCGTTCGCCCTACGCCACGCTACGCCGCACCGCGTCGGTGTCGTCTCCACCCTCCATTTCCCCCCGGCACCCCACTGCAGCTGGCTCGGCGCGATGCGCCGTTTTAGTCACTCACACATGCACACGTGGTTCGTCTGGAGACATCACACTCTCCGATACAGAAGCTGATGGTGGACGTAGGGGAAACACATTATCTTTGGTTTAGAACAAAACGGGATGTTTCATTACGCATTATCATATTAAGTAACAGGGCGACAAACCTTCGCTTGAGCGATAAATTACGTACTCTTTGAGCAAACTGGTGACTTCCCAACCAATACCGTCCATACCAACACCTGGAAATGACCTTATTACGATGGTAAACAATTCACACGATTTGTGAGCTTTGCGGGTCTCCAACATGCCTCTGACGATATATTGCCTCAAAGAAGCATCAAAAATGCGAACTATTCCAAAGGTTCGATCTTTTCTGAATCCCGGAACTCCATCCTCGTTTCCTCCAAAATCGATAAAATAATTCACAAAAAATAAAATCTCGACTAATAATTCTTGCTCGCTAGACAGTAAGAGCTTAAACAAGTCAACAAAAATAGAAACCATCCTGGAAATGGTTATCATTAAAGAGCCCAGATTTATCGAAAAAACTGAAGTAAATACATTTATAAACGGAAAGGGCAGCTGTATACGTGTTGATTTTACATATTCATACACCATGAAGAAAAAGATGAATTGTTTAGAATACATTGTATCATTTTTGTTTGTTTTCTCATGAGATAGATGAATGAAAATAGCTACATATTTGAGTGAACGGTATATTTAAAACATGGGTATATCCAAACAAATTAAATCTATATTTGATACCCGAAGACACGTCCTGCCACGATTAGAAAATAAATAGAAGATTGTGTGGTATGACAGAGTGCAAAGTCTTCGGCCAGATAAACCAACATACCATTAGAGCCACAGGAAATACTTTCAGTAAGATTAAAACATGGAAGAATGGAAACAATGAATGGTATTCATAATATTCTAAATCGGCATTCTTTCGTAAATAAAGCAGATTAAGAGCGTCAAATATAGAAACGAAAAATATAGGAGTTTCAAGTGATTGTTGGAAACATGCCAAATTTTTTCACCCATAAATCTTAAAAACGAAACAACACTAAAATATTTCAGTATAAAACGAGTTTTATTAAATTCTTTTAACTTGACGGCTTTCGCCTCCATTAAACCAAAAGACACTGTCATGTCATTTAATTTTAACTTTCTGAAAAACTCGCTTCTTATAAATCTTTGATTGGTTCTACGAAATTAGATAATTAACTAAAACGAATTCGCCTTCTCACAAACCCAGCATTCATCCAACTTCTTTTTCCAGAGACCACCTTCGGCACCAAAATTTTATGTCAGGAATCGAGTTTTAGGAAATATTCCCTAATTTGAAAATTCTTAAATGTTACGCGCTTTCGGGAATGCATTACACCATGGCCTCATTCAAGAAGTCAGTTTGGTACATATAACGAAGGAAGGCGATGCAATCTGGTAATTTCTTCAAAGGAACTCCGTGAGGAAATTTCCTTCCGGGAATGTCCGTCTGTCGAACCCCCCGCGCTCGGCGCGTACTGTCGGGACGGATGCATTTAACGTCTTCAAGAGAAGCGCTTCGTGCTTTTAGCGTCACACCACGACCGAAACAGCCAGAAAGCTCTAGGGAATTTTTAGCTGTACCAATTAGGTGCACTCATGTCATGAAAAGGGATTTTAGAAAGGAATATTTGTTACGAAAATGTTAAGGACTCAAAATACTATTTCTTATTTATAAATAGTCATTTATTTTTATTTCATTTATGTAGTTAAACCTCTCTAATCCGGAATGGTCTCCAGTAGCTGAGGAATTGACTGTTAATTTAAAAATTTCCATTTTCAATTGATTTCCGTGCCACTTCCTTGACGTTTGCCGTAAAATAAGTTTAGGTTCTTTGTAGAACATTAAGTACTGGTTCTTTGTCACATTCCGTTTTCATAAGAATTCTTTCTTTGGGAAGTGACGAGTCGTTTTGTCAATAGCTAATTTTTCTCCCCTGATACTTTTAAAGATCCAAAATGATTGAGGGACTTGTTTTCTGTTCCGAGATAAACTTTTCCTTGGTCAGACACTTATTAAAAAAACACCCCAAAACTAAGAACACTGCTTCACAAACCATATTCTCAAAATCTCAACGAACACTTTCAATACAATTCTCTCCACTAAACCAGGAACTCATTCCGTAAAGAATCCGAACGTTTCCTACACGCCAAGACGAAAGAAGAACGCGGAGACACTCCACTAAAACAAAAGAAGAGACCGAACGGCGTGTCCGATATTTCTCCTCACGCAGCGCACGTCTCGTGACAACACACGAGGAGAAATAACGGAAGAAGAACGCATTCCGAAGCGCGACCGACTCACGCGGGGACAACGACAATTCAACATGGCTACAACCGCATATCACACATTATGGACGCAAAGTTTCGTATAGCATTAATAAAAAAATTACTTCACAATATTACTTGTTTCCGTATTACGTTCCCAACCCGATTGTTGTGAATAAACAAAATAAAAGAACAAAGACAATTGTCTGAGGAATAAAGGACTACTGGAATATCCATTCAAAATAGCTGAAGCACAGAGGAACATTGAATTTTATACACATCATGGATGCGGACGTAGAAAAATTAAAACGTACAGTTCTAACAAAGAAAACGCCAAGTTGATCCATATTATCAGTCAATATTTAAACAGGAATCCAACAGAAAATGAGCGTGTAATTTATAAAACTCAGTAAAATTTAACGATATATTTCTTCGTTAAACGCTCCAAAATTTTCTTGAGATTTGAAGTGGAAACTGTTATATTTTGAACAATGTTCTTGAAAGAGAAAAAATCAACATATACTACGCGTCACTTAGGAGCCGCCACGGCTGAGAACATACATTAATTCGTCGTCATCCAACGGAAAGGCAGAGGAGGAAGACCAAAAATGTGTGCTATTGTCACCTTGCATTGTCTCAATGACAATAAGCAAGATTCTTCTGATAACTAAAACGCAAGGCAATGTTAAATTATAATATCTAACTTGAGATGAGCAAACGGATGTTCTCAATTTTTATGATCACACACCTCATGTATCTTTAGTTCACTCATGTTTTCTTTCAACCGAAAAGTTAAGATCAATATCTGAGTTTTTACCCTTTATGTATTCATTGCTCTCAAACAGGCTAACTATTCATATAAGAAAAAATAAAACTTAAACCTAGATGTTGGCGAGCTCTTAAGTCCCAATAAAAAAGTGTAAGTAAGTAAATTTTGCCTAGTTTAATTTTACAAAAGTATTCTTTCTTCAAAAAGTAAATTGCTTCCATAAAAGAAAACAAAACAAAAAACAAGATATTTAAGTTAAGCGTCCCTTTCAGACGGGACAAATTCGTAATCAGCACTTTCAGAAATATAACAAAGCATAAAATCAAAACTTTTTAAGTAGACGCTGTATTGAGCACGGGACTGACTGTTTACCGCGTAATGGCAGAAACTATACCCATTGTTCTCTATTATTCACAGTGGGATACAAAAACAAACGACTGCTGCCAACTTCGCATACATGTTATTGGGAATGAAATTCCAGCCTTGACTGTAGATTAGATACCCGGAGGCAATTCGCCAGTTAAAATCGCATCGATACAATTTACAATAATTGAGCAGCGCTTAAATTACTAACGAATTTTTCGTTCAACGCGACACGGAAATTAAATGTTTATTTGAATACGAATGAAACGCAAGTGATGGAATTACAACAGAATTGGGTAGGTTGAGGTCGGAGACTATGCGTAATCAATTCACGTGGTACATTTATGAGACTGGAACAATAGGAACTGCTTCCACAATTCTATTTGCTCTGCATAAAATACATTTGGAATTTTGGAAAACAATTCAACGCTAAAGATAGTCTACATCACTATTTCTATATCAAACAGATTTCGGAAGTATAAACAAGCGCACCCATCAAAATGGAAATGCAAACAAAATTTAACCGCTGGAGTTCATAAATTATGTCCTAACGATTCACCAAACTAATATTCGAACATATTCGTAGAAAAGATATTATATACATTAGTGTGAAAACAATACACAAATGATTCTAACGTAATACATAATTTCTCTTGAAAAGTGTATAATTCAAAATATTTCCAAGTTCGAATTAAGTAAATAAATAGGACTGAATTATCTACTTTTCTTAATGTGAAAAAGAATTTTTTTTAAATTAGCACAAAGTCGCCTCAAACGTGATACGCTTTGCTACACACTGAGTATAACGATGAACGGTATAAGTGAATAGAAGAGAAGAATCAAAAATACAATGTGCGTCGAAGGTATATTACCACATTAATCGCATTTCTTGAATGTGTGGAAAATTATACAACAGCTATGTAGCAATTCCAAAATAACTATGTATTAAATTTATACAATGCTAACGGGAACATGGCAGAAACTAAGCAAAAATCCAAATACTGTACATGAAGAAAGTTACTTGCTCAAGACATTGGTTGGAACAATGAACGTTTGTTCAACATGGTCGCCAATGAAAAACCGTACCTCCAACCAGCAGGGGAAAGTCTACAAGACCTTGTCACTCGTCGAGACCAGAACATGTCCAGTAGACCGTTTTTTAACTATAACTTTCGCGCCAGCTTCAAACGTGTCTTGAACCTCAACCACTGGGACAGAGATTCGATCAGACAGAAATGCTGACTTTAGAAGGATGGAGCAAGAAGTGATGTGTACGGGGTGACAGTTCAAGGACAGCCACGAATTTAAAAATACTCTAGGATTTAAGGATATTTTTCTCTTTCCTTTGCGATATTACGAGCATTCTAAGATAATACTAGAAAATGGGTCAGCTCTATCATTTTAATTATGACCATATATGAATATTCAATTTGTATCTCAAACTAATTTCCGAGGTTTCAACTACAGAGTGTACTTGGAACAGCACTAATAGAGATATCAGAAAACATCGCCATGTAATGATTACCTCAAACTTGTATTCATCCATCTTAACATTCCATCTGCTAATGTAATTTTTTTGTAGTAATTTTTACGCAGAATATACAAAGACTGGTAGAATACTTCGGATTTACGACTAGAAATGACTGCACAGCACTGTCAACAACTAGCCCGACATCGGTGAACCATATGAATTGCAAGAAAGAAAACATCATTGCATTTAGCGAATCTAAACCTTAACATATTTGATTTGGGAGTCAAAATTTCATTAAGAATTTCATTCATATAAACACTCCATGAGAGAAAGGGCGATTTGATGTAACCCGAAGGCATCGTATCTTCGAGGAAGAAATCATTTCCTTCCTTGCAATCATCGATGTCCGGATTCTTCGCTTGCTTCTGGTCGAAGCCAGGTTCAGTCCGATTTCCAATCCAGAAATTTTGTTGTCGACTTTCTCGCATGAAGCCAGTCATATGGCATTTTCTCCGAGGTAAATCTCGTCAACAAGATTTGGATACGAGAAATTTTGTTGGCTTTCATTTTGGGAAGTTTCTTTTCACCAGAAATAGAACTGAAATTTTTCTCTAATTTTTTTTATGGGGCTTTAGGGCTCGTCAACATCGAGGTCATTAGAGCCTATGCAAGTAGGGAAAATTATACTCTTTCATTCATAGAGACCAAGGAAAATTAAAACTTTCAAAAGCTATCAATATTACACTCTTTTGTAATACTAACATAGTTAGCGAGAAATTAAATATATTTTCATATAAAAACGATTGAATAAAATGCAAGAAAATTCTTGAGAAAATGTTCAACTCGTTTTGCCGAGACATAAATGTCTAGGATATCCGCATGGATGAGTTACATTATTTATAACCAAAGGTTCTCGAGGTGAAGAAATATGGGAGGAAGCTACAATGGATAGCACCTTGTCATTGCTTCTATTACAGCTTCTGAGGAACTATTATACCAACTAGGCCATACTTCTCACGGATTGAAATCCAGATTATCCAATTATAATACACAATATCCTTGAATATTAAATAACGTGACTAAAAATGATCTCCATTTAGTTTATATTGTACTTTGTTCTAATTTTAAATACACGAAGCATGCTTGAACACGCCATGACCGTTAATTACAAAATAATGTAAGTATAGCATATGACATTTTTAATCCAATCTTTGAAAAAGCATTAAACGACATTCTGCGGATTAATATTAATTTCGATTTGAATTACTTATAATTAATAGCAATGACTTCATATTTTATTGGAACACAAGGTCCATTACAATGTTTCGTGCATCTACACAAGAATACAAAGAATCGTTCTAACTAAAAAAAACCCTCATCCTGCAGGTAAACAATTTCTTTGTTAACACCACAAAGTGCCTACGCATTTACCACATATCTCCAACTTCATCATACACTTCCTTTCTACAGTACGTAGCTTGAGAAAAGCTCCTCGAGTTGACAAAGGTCTCCACTTCCACATCCGCAGGGGGCGCTGCCTTAAACAATCGCCGCCCAATGTCTCCAAGAGCCCTCTTCGATGCCGCTATCGTTCTACCACACGTTGTCGCCACGTGTAGAACGAACGTGGCCACGTGTATCCCGACCGAACGGACGGATTACATCCACGGCCCCCTCCGTCACGCAGCGAGATTTCCACGCGAACGCCTTCCACTGACATCGCGATTCGTATGCAGGGATCACCAAACCAGTCTCTTTCGCGAATACTTTCTGTGCCATGTGAATTCTTGTACACCTATACAGTTTCGTTGCTTATCAATCACAAGGAATGCTATTAGAAATACTAGTTCAATTACAGTACCTGTTCTATCGATGAGAGTACACATTATTTCAACAATTAAAAAACTTAATTATACGGAACTGTAATTGCATTACGATCAAATAACTTCAATTTTTATAAATATTTTGAGAGATATATAATAAAATTTACAATACAACATGAAATATATTTAGAACTAAGGATTTGGACCACTGATAAGTTCGAACGTTTTAACCTCTCGGACTTGTTTGGTATAGACTATAGAAAATAGCGTTGGTGATTCAAGTGAAAATAACAAGCTGACCATAAGAAACATAGTTGGAATACATTTCCGTAATTTCATGTGTCAAAAGGTACGACGTAGTAACATGTTTGTTATTTCAATTACGACCAATTGACTGGAAAGCACATTTTAATGAATGCAATGCGTCATAACCTCACTTATTCTTCTACTTGAATGCTACCACCACGATTTTAGATAACTTAGCATATGGTAAGAGGATACTGAACTATCTCGTTATTTCATCTACCAAGCTAGTATTTGTGCCTGCTGCTTTTGTGCACACGTTCTGACCGGGACTTAAGCTGCACACGAGATGGAACCTGCTTTATTATGCATTAAAATCTGGAAGAGATAATAAACTCCTCCATTACCTGGTCCTGAAGTGCTAGGTGGAAAAACATCCGTTACATTTATGTGTCTCAAAATTCACTAGTCCGAAATACTTAAAATTACATAGGCATTAATTTTGGATGAGGTTTTAGATCTGCGCTTGGTCCTAATGAAAGGCATTGTTCTGGTTTAAATTAGTGGACTGAATACATAATTTAGCTTTATTCAGACGTATGTTTTTTTAGTATACTACACTATTTGAAACATTACTTTAAGCGATGGAGAATACAAATCAAGTAACTATACCGAAACGTTACTGGATATATAGATTAACTAATACAATAATTGTTTCGATTGAACTGTGATGAGACAGAACACAAGAATACATTAATTGGGAGAAGTGTAAAATACTCTCTTAGACAATCTTGGATGCAACTCGTGCTCTTTCTATAATAACATACTTTAACGAAATTATAGTTTGGGAACACGCTTAATAATGTGCATGAAAAAAATAGTGTTTCCAACAACAGACTTAACAGGTAGATGTCAATGTAATATCCATCTCCTCAATATAAGAAGCAGTATCAGATAAAAAGAACGTTCCCAAAAAAATTGCCTGAAACAATCCTAAAATTTAATAATAATTTAAAATAAAATTGAAGAAGAGTATTCGTGAATCCTGCTGGCAGACGAAAGTTGTTTACCATTGGTGTAAGCATTAATACGTTATAATCAAGAACATCCATTAAAATGCTGGATTTTACAAAACTATTCATTTACATTGAATATTCAAATTTTCAATTTCGAACAAACGCGAATATCTGATCGGGAACGTGTAGGAACACACTCCATGTCGACAGTCACTCACTAACAAGTTTCACAGCACTGTATGGGTGCAATAAACAGAAGAAAATACCAAAAAAAGAAGTTCTAAAAGTGTCCCACGACCCCATTCCAGAAAATTGTAAGAGGATTCTAGCAGCCAGACAGGTGCAAGTGTCTTGTCGCTCCCCCTAGAAAAGGATGTTGGTCTAGTCCCCTCGCCCTGCTTCTCACAGACGAACGTCTTTCACACCCCTCCCCTCCCCCCTCTTCACTCGGAGGTCAGGTTCACTGCTCTCGAAGATATTAAGTCACCCACAAAAACGAACATACACGGGTGCCAATGGAAATACCATCTAATCGTTACTAGATGGATTTCTTCTACGATACCAACGCACACCAATTCTTCACACATCAACAGAAAAGGCAATTATATAATATAATTACAATATATATATACTGTCTCTTATACACATCTAGATGTGTATAAGANGACAAGCACTAGACCAGTACACCAGGGTATACTGCGAAGTATTCCAACGCAAAGGACTTAAGAAATCTAGACCTGCCAATCAATTTTCTTTTTTTAAATAGGACATTACTTGTTTTTATTTATCACGGGAGCAGTAATTGTAATTATATCATATAACTGGATTAGCAATCAATCATATTTGTCAGAATTAAATCCTACACAGACAGATTTCAATTTACAATTTTAAGCTACTGACCTTACATGGGTTGTAAGATGCATCGGAAATATAATACCCTTCCCGTAAGATTAATGAAAAGCCATGTGCCTATTTTGTTATAAATAAACATCATTGCCATTCGAATAGTTAGCTGGATCATCCATATTTTTTTTTAAAAATGTTCCGTGAATATACCTAACTAAATGATTTTATTTTCTTAATTTGTCAATACGAAAGAGCAATAATTTTATGGATTTTTAAATTTCGTTTAACGTATTTAAATTACGTAGAATTAATTCCATTTGAAATAAATCAGCACTTCTGGAGAAATATGTATTCGTTCTTATTTCGAAGTTGGGGACGGTCGCTGTGTCATACGGACAACTTCCAACGAGTTTCACCCACTGGCAGCAGAAAAAAGCAGATGCTCCGTCGAGACAGATGGCGAAGGGTGAGTACGGAGGGGGAAATGGGGATTCCGTCGCGGGGAGAATGAGTGTTTGGGAGTACTTCCGTGCCTGGGGCAAAGCATCTACTCAGACTGTCACCATGTGCCAGTATTCTCTCTCTGGAACTTACGTCGACCTTGTAAGAAGTAAAGAGGAATTCGGAAACGAAAGATGTTCCAAACACGGGACATTTTTACTATACAAAAAAGTAAGAATACGTCCCTTGCAATAGTTTCGTAGATAATAAGGGAAGTCTTTTCCGCGTGATAAGAGGTGAAGCAAATTTTACCACATACGTTCTCCATTGCGTACGAGTTATCGTATGGAGAATGGAATATTTCTACCAATCTTTTAACTTACGATAGAACAATTATATCTTATGAACTGTTATCATAAACTAATTTTGTCAGAACTCCTAGATTATATAACAAGTATTAATCATACGTGGTTACAAGGAATAATATGGATGTTATAAAAAAATCTGAAGAGAATGGAATAACACGAAGTATTTACTTCTTTTTTTATGCTCAAAGAATTTGTTGTTAATATTAAAACACCAAAACATTATAAAAACCGTGGACGAAGCCCCCGAGGAAGTGGCGTAAAGAACACGAATGTCTACATCACCGCTACATTACTCGTTTAGGGTTAAGGTCAGATTAACACCACATACTCCAGTCTCATTAACTTTTTTCTCTTCCGCTTTTTCTCCAATAACCTCTTTGCTTCTTCTTCATATCTCGTACTGAGTCTGAAACCGTATGTTGGACGCGCTGTCCGTATCTAATGGCGAATGTTTCGTAGATGATTATGGGGATTCCTGACGCCGCGAGTCTAACGACCCGACAACCCGGCGGCGCCTCCATCGCCACAGGTGCAATCACACTCATCGTCACCGCATGGACAACGAACGCAGAGAACAACGCCATTTAAAAATAGATTCGTAAAAAAAAGGTGGAGTCTAGAATCCCTTCGGTTACACGACTATCAGTGGCGGTTCCGCGGAGGGGGGGCCATGGCCCTACCCACAAAAAATACTTCATTTAATTATCAAGTTATTACTCCAAATAATATTATGTGTTTATTTCTGCTGTATACATATGTATACAAGATGAAGGACGCTTAAAATATATTACAATGCAGTATATTATATTTCTTCTAAAAGCCCAGAAAGAGGCAGAAATGTAACAAAACAGTTATAACAGGCCAGTATATTAGGTTGTTACTTTTCTCTTTTATCACAATTTATCCACTACTAAATGAAGTTTATTTATATTCCTTACTAAGTATGAATCATTAAAGAGATGTTCATTCCAAGAACATTTTTTATATTACTTATGTAACTGTTATTATGTAATCAAATGCCATTTTGGAATGCCCCCGCCCCTGAGCCCTATCGCTAGAATCAAGGTGTAATTCAGGAATACCATTGGTAATAAAACTTAATACAATATAAACAAATATTGAAGATCTACGCTGCCAAAAAGATATATTAATCATTGTCAACAAAAAAATATGTTATTAAAGCGATTACAAATAAATTAACAAAAATGAACCGATACCGAAAGTAAACATGTAATTTTGATACGTATAAGGACATAACGCGAAAGTGAAAAACAAGTACGTCGGTGATTCTATAAAATGTGTGATATTACTTGAACGTGTGATACTGAACTCTGAATCAAGAGGACCTCGGAACCAGGTTCCAGTGAGGCGCTGCAATACCAACACGATAACGCTGAACCCTCACGTCGCGATACCAATCTTCCCTCGACGGTACTTTTAATTTCGAAGTTCTTAACTGGTCGACTGCACGCGCTGTCGAGCGCGATGGAATGAGTGTGCGGCGGCGAGGCGCACAGAGGATAAAAATTTCTTTTCTCGCGCCGACAGAGAAGGAAAAAACATACTGAAAGAGATCCCACCAGGAGTGAGAGAAGAGACACATGCTGGAGATGTGTGGGGTCGCAGGGGTGGATAAAGAGAATTAAACATTTGCTAGTACGAGGCGCGAAGAGGAACGAGCAATTCAAAGACTTGAATGACCGAATTGACCTGTGATAATGACCGATGTATAGGGTCAGACAGAAGGTCCAAAGGGTCAGACAGAAGGTCGTTTCATCGAAACGGTCGTACAAAACTGGATTCAGGGAGAGGTGCAGGGAATCAGACTAGTCAAGAAACGGTTACGCCAATGGGTTTTAGATGACAAGGAAAACAATCCTTCTGGGGAGATAATAGTTCATTCCCTATCCATAACTGTCATCAATAATATCCCGATTACAAGCGAAATATATTCCATCAATGAAGTGTTACGTATCACTCGTTAAAATTAATAGGAAGTATTTACTAGGTATCCTCATAACTTAAATTTTAAAAATTGCAGAATGTGCTCTTATGTCCTTCCTGTTTATGACTTTAACATCTAATGGGCAATCCCAAAATATTGGATCTGATTTCGCGGGACATCGGCAGGGCATTTATGTTACACGCTTCGATGGTCACGGAATGAGGTTTCCGAAGCGCTTAATTTGCATAGAAACTAGATCCTGACCTTTCAAGCGCCTTCAGTATTTAAAATAGCGAAACAAATAAGAGAAAAAACTAATTAAAATTTTTAAAGCACAATATTAACTATTTCAATCAAGTAGAAACTTGAGGTACGGTAATTATTATGACATCCATTCCCTAAAATCGAAATATTGGTTCCCTAGGTGAACTCGCCCTCAGATTATTAACCAAGCAATTTATTCGGCATATTATTTGTAGTCCCGAAACAATTACTTTGTTTCGTCCCGAAAACATCACATCTAATCCTTCATAAAGAATAATTAAGCGATTCTATTTGACATGTAATGTCCGTCACTGATCTCCGGATAGAAAATTCGCAAAATCGAAAAGAACTAGTAGTCTATTTTTGGTCATCCACATTCCTCGATTTCAGGTAGCGGATTCATCAATGTCTCTCTGAAGCCTAAAATACTAATTAAGGCAGCAACAATCTCAACAACCTAGATACGAGAGACTGTATTGGAAGTAGAAAAACCGTACGTTTGCATCTCTACAGGAATCAACAACGTATTATTACGAGTGAGCCACGCGTTTCGGAGCTACTCCGGTTTTCGTAAAGTCAGTTATTTCGGTCTTCGATTAACGGAGCGATCTTCCAGTATGCGACTATAGATAGCCTCCGCGTTGCGTAACGAGAGCTCGACCGGCGTCCGCCAATGACGGCGCTCTTTTAATGCTGCAGACAGGAAGCGGCGGGTTATCCTGATGGGTGCGGCGGGCGTTTGCCCCAGATACAGCGGTGGCGTTCAAACGCTATGCTCCCTCAGGCGACGCACCCTCCCCTTGGACACCGCGTACGCTGTAAATTCCTAATTCGCGAAGGTTTTAGAAAGCAAGTTTTTGCATTCGTAAACTTAGACAGGATGAACCATGTAGAGAAATGGGTCAGAATAGTGATTCGATGACGCACTGATGGCATCATCAACACCGTTGTCCACGCAGTCAGCGAGAATGTTTTTTAATTCAAGAATACTAGATTCACAAAATGTATACGTATAGTTACGGATCCTCCCGATTAGAAATTCACGGATTTCCTCCCGAACTTTCTTGAAAAATTCGTTACAACAATTTAATTTTACGCGTACACAAAATATATTTCTTTTTATGCCAATTTATTACGGGTGTAACCACACCACTTAATCACTTTCTTTTCGATTTTCACAGGAGCACAAAACGAATACGTTACGCATTTCTCGTTAATACCAAAATTACGTACGAAAAATCGTATTAACTTTCGGAGAGAAAGCTATTTTCAAAATGAAATAATTATAATCGTATTAACAAATTTCAGTGTACAGGAGTAGTAAAAAACTGGTTTTGTTTGAGCTTCGTAATACCCCATACTAAATTATATAAAGGCGCAGTCGTTTAATTTTTTTTTAATTGAATGATGACACCTTGGAAAATATTTGTATACTTTTTAATTATTTTTTAAACGGCACCCCTCCGTTTGAACGATGAAACCTTGGAGAAAATTTGAATACGTAAAAAGTAATTTTTATCCAAGGAAACGTTTTTCGTAGGAAGGTCGGTGACCGTTGGTGCGTCTTTCACCAATCACACAAAATTATAGCTCGTTCACTTCGGTCACGCGTACCTCGTTGTCCTTTCCCTGACACACCTCTGTTTCTCTTTCCCTCCGACGAGTAAAACAAATAAAAAGTCGGATCCGTTGAAGTGAAAGTGTAAGTGCAGCCTCGAGCACGTGCATTGTTGCGGTAAATCTTTCAAGTGACAGACCACGTCACGAAAGGTGCACTGCATTTAGTTCCTTGTTAAGAGACCTTTGACTGGTATATCTTACTCCTCAAGATATTTGACAAGCATCATATTTGTAATACTTATTTGAGACATTTCTCTGATATTGGTTTGAGGAACTTAAAATGAATTATGTATCTGTATATCTTTACATCTGAACGAATTTAATTTGTTACATTTCTGATAAGCGTAAACGCAATTAAGCACCGAAGAAAAACATTTTTACGTCTATTTATCCCATGCTATTATCCTTAAGCGTTTATTGACAATTTAATACAGCGAAAAAAATATGTTCGAATGTTCATACATCCAAACTTCCCGGTATTTGTATTTGAAGTACCACGCAAGTACGTTCAGGAATTCTTATTTACCGTCAAACATCGGAAAAGAATCTTCAGGAAACACGAGTTAATAATGAGATATTCAAGAAATAAAATAGGCGCGCTATTCACGAACGGATGCTCAGAAAGGTCTTTCATTCGGAAAATTCACTCGCAAATAATTGTTCGAGGCGAACGCAAACTAATTTGAACAGTTGAAAACAGAGGAATTAAATTTAACTTGGTCATGGTTATGTTAACTAAGAATTTTATAAAGTTTACATCGATCAACAATGGCAAGAAACTGATAGAAATTAGATTCAGAACCCAGTTCAGTGTCTCCGAAATCGTTACACCTTAATTGGGGACTTAATTATCGAAATATGTAAATCGAAAATTGAGTTCAGTGGCTTCGGTAAGTCGATAAATTTTCAACCCCCTCCAATGAAATAAAGCATTATGTTGTAAGTCAAATATGAGGGAATCGCAGAACTCAAACGGTGTCAAATAAGCATGCGATTACCATAGTGATGTCAGATAGAAGCAATGCAGAGGACGAGAAGGATGCGAAAACGTAAGAGAGCGGTAGAACGGTGAGATTTGAATTTTTTTTATTAACGCCCAGCTCCCAATAGAGTAATTCCAGGGGTTAAACAAAGAACAGACACGGATGACAATTGACTGAAGGGAGACGTAAAAATAGAAAATAACGGGAAAGGAAGCTTTGAATGACAATGTGATTGGCAAGACCGATGGTTCAATAAAAAATCCAGGGTTAATAATAACAAAAAATAATTACCTATAGTAATATTTTATTGCGTATGAGCATAATCTAATTTACTCTCTGGAAGCAAGCAAGGGTCGATCCCCACAATTCCAATTAAGAGCCGTAAGGCAGAGGTTGATTTTTATTTCTGCATCTCCCAAAAATAAGAATAAACATAGATGGCTACATGTAATATCAACAAATTTATATTAATAATTATTTAACAAATATATAATATGATCAATAATTAAATTATTTGGAAAATATTTCTTATAAGTAGCGTAACCATTAAAATGGTCCTTAAATTCCGAGAAATAACAATAGTATTAATGATACTCCAAGTTGGGAGCCAAGAGAACACATAATAATCAGCCTTTACCCGAATGAAAACCCTGGCATACTACACATCCATTTTCCCGTTCATCTTCTCTTTCGTTTCACCCTGATGTTCCCGTGCGCCAGCACCTTTTTAATCCGAAAAAGTGCGAGAAAATGGAATTGGTAGGAGAAAAACATGATTAAATACTTAATTAATTTGTAATTAATTGCTAAGACTGGTTAAGTCGCTTAAATCCGTCGATGTTTCCGATCTGACTGCTGAGAACTCGGATAAGCGATAAGCAATGCGTCAGCGAGGTGATACGGAAAGTTAGTGTCAGAATGAAAGGTAGTTTAAATTTTCCTACTCACGCAAATTTCTAATACTCATAAAAAGCTCTATTGATGAATTAGTTACAATATTAGGTGTATTTAACTGCAAACTCAATAATAATCTTATTTCTTTGCATTAAATAAAAGTTAAAATGATTTTGAAGAGGGTGTTTGTATCTTCTATTTCCGCTATTATACTTAGATTTTTATCAGTTGGCGGCTATGGAGGTACATAACTTAAATAATTGTTACATAAAATTGGTTTTTGAAATTATTTCTATGGTAGGTATATTTCTTAAAATCTTGGGCGTACTTATCTGTTATGGCAATAAATTACACACTTTTCCCGCATAACGGAATTCCGTATCTGGGAGCACACCATACATTCGTCCTAAATAAACCAGGAACATAGGAAAGGGCTCTAATGATCTAGACGTTGGCGAGCCCCAAAACCCCATTAAAAAAGAGAGAGAACACTGGAGAACCGTATGAAATCGAAGAAATGAAGTGTCCACTCTCCAAGGTTAATATGAAAGTTTAGAAGAAGAAGTAAAAAATACAAGTTAAGTGGAAGATGGAATAATTGGGTCAAATACATTATACTTAAGAATAAGCAAATATGACGAAAATATTATTAAAAAAAGTTCGAAAGAAAACATGGAAACTACTCTGACCACGAAAGAAAGTGGAACAAAAAAATTTTGATTGAGCTATTAAGCGTAGTAAGATGAGACGACATAGAACGAAGGTAGTTTCCTGGCCTGGACGAGGAGAAGGCAATGAGACGGACAGCGGGTGTCGCTTTGCCTTCAGGGGACGAAGAGAGAATCGGAAGCCATGAAGGCAATGACGGTGGCGGCGCAACGACCTGAGGCCGCGCTGCCACAGAGGCAATGGCGGACGGTTGGTTATTACGATCGACCGCAGACAGGCGCGATGTGGGCCACGAGTCAAGGCCGGCTACGAGCCCCGCCCGTGTCCCCTCTTCCTCGCCACCTGTTCACGCGAACGCATCACCTGCAACGGAGGACTGAGGGTCACACTGCATCGAATGTCCTTCGGTAGATATCTTCCTCAGACTGCTCCATTAAAAGGAATCGATTACGAAATATTCTGGAATGTTCTTTTTTCACGCGTAGACGAGGTTTTAAAATTTTTATTAGAAGGAAAATTAAACACGATTCTAGTATCATAAAACCCGCGTATTGTTTTGCTATGAATCCAAAAATTGTAAAAAGAGAAGAAAAAGAAGTCGTAGTCTCTGTGAAACCAGAAGTTCTGATATCAAATTCATGGTCAAATCACGAGTATTAGGTTTGCGTTATTCCCACGAGTAGAAACTGAAATCCACCGAAGCACACGTAGAAAAACAAAAATATCGTTCTTCAATGGATAATCCTTTAGGATTTCGAATGTACACTTTGTGGATACAGGAAATAAATAAATATTTACAATACAAACATGCCTGTTGGTGCTTCTTCGGTCAAAAAAGTAAGGCGAGCAAATACGAGATACAACAAATGAAACCCAAAACAGTATAATAAATTTTAATTTGTTGTGAGGTTAGAAATGAATATCGGTGCTTTCCAGTTGTTTCTCTATCAATAAAATTCCCGTTTCACACATAAATGCGAGAAGTTGAGTTTACTCACAAAATATATGAGGTTACAATCACGTTTCAATTATAACCGTAACGATCCTGTCACATGCATCATTCATCACATGCTCATTCTCCATTCATTTGAACTATGATCATTATTCGTCGTTTGCTCTACATACGCAAAAGTTTTAGCTTACTGACGAAAAGTAGTTTAACCACTTGAGGTAGACGCATGCCTTGAATTCACAAGTAGTAATAAACGGAGCAACTCATTTACCATGTGATCTGTTCGGATGTAATACGAAAAAAATATGATTTGGATTTGTTTAGCAATAGAGTGAGATTCCAAAATAATTGTTAGGTAGCACAAAATTAATAAATACCTAAGTATTTCGTCAGGTTTGAAAAGCAAAATATATTTTCATGAAATATTCTTATGAAAATGCAGTCTTAGATAACAGAAATGAGTAAAACAATGTTGTAACATAACCTGTCATTCTCTTTTTTTTTCACAACTAAGTTCAGAAATGCCAAGCATATTCAAATTTGATACGACAGGAAAATGTGGGTAACGCTCAATATTATATCTGTATGAATAATTACGATAGTTGTAAGTATTAATGCATCACACTACAAGAATAAATAAATACAGCGGATGCGAACTAACATTTTCATCACCATGTGCTTCAGTTAAAGAAAATGGAGAGTAAATCTTCCAAATATTCCGAATTGTGGACCTATATTCTTTTCACGAGGAAATGCTTCCGAAATTTTTTGAGAGTTGGGATATGAATATGATGAAGATAACATTTGCGAAATATATATCAGGAGCTCTTTCTCGACAAAGCCGTGCGTCAATTGCCGGTCCTTTGAATTCCAAAACAGACTTCCTGTTTCTTTCGTGTTTTAAAAAAATAACGGTTCTAGCGTCACTCGTAAGTCGGCGATATCGTACCAACAGTGCGTTAATAAAGTGGCTATTTCAACCTCTTTCTTACGCAACTGTTTTGTCTAAATTTATCATTTTAGGTTAAAGCTATTTTACGTCGGGGATGAATTACAAAAGCATACAATACGTCGCTCTATACATTAAAACTTTTACCCGTTATTTTTAACTTCAAATCATCTCATTTATGTACTTCCAGGGAAACTAAAAATAATAAAATGTTCGATAAAACACGAAATATACATTTCATTATCTTAAGCACGCTCTTCCACCATTCAATCAAGCAATCCAAATATAGATCGAGGATCAGCGTATATGCAAGGTCGTTACTGAAGCGATAAACCGACACTCAACACATCAATACAACTATCCATCGAAAAGCTTATAAGGCAGTAGGAGCTCGTTTCACTGCTAGTGTTGCATCGCCGTACTACGCCACCACGGAGCCGCCCGTAGGCAGCGGTGATAACACGAGTATGTGGGTGACCCGGACGCGAGGTCGAGCGCCGTCGGGCGGGCGGCGAAACTGCTCGCATGCGCTTTTCACTCGCTGCGTCGCGTCGTCGCGCAGGCAACGTGGACTCAAAACTACCAACTGTGCGCGACGTAACAAATATGAATGTGTAGCGAACATAACCCCAATCTCAATGACAAGGACCAGTTCCTCAAAACTTTTATACTTCGCTTTAAGTAAATAAAAATTTCACACATTTAATAAATAAAATAAGCTCCCCTCTCCGACAATTTCTTTCTTTCTTTTTTTTTTGGTCTATTTCCCGTTCAATTGTCAGAAAATGAACTTTATTTTATTTCCAGGTATAGTCTTTCTCAGACCAATGTCACTTCGTCATTCGATATTCCGAGCATCCCAACAACTCCCCTTCCCAATTCCTTTACCCGATTCACGAGAAGGTAAGGTCCCATGGGCTGAACTTCACCTTATAATCGAAGAAGACAAATCATTTATTCCAGTAATCCGGGACTGGTAAGGTCGATGGTGAAATTTCAAAAAATATTAAAACGATTGTAAAACTCTTTACACCCTCCTCACAAAGTATTTTTGTCATAAATTAGTAAAATATACACGCAAAAAAAAACATAAATTACGCTCAAACGTTTCTCTTAAAATTAATAACACTTCCCTGGTTGAAGTAACTGGAAGGGGGTGACTTCTCATACCGATGTGCATTCACAATAGAAGTAGCATTATGTAAAACGCTCAGAAAATATGAGTCGACAATAACTCGAAACATTCAGTAGTTTCAAATAGGATTCAAAATTACAACCAATGTTCCGTTAAATTATGTGATTGCCCTCCACACACCGTTATTACTGGGTGTCATTCAACGTTACACCAAGACGTCCGCAATTACGTTCATTACAAGCAATTCGAATAACCGATCCTACACATTTTTAGTACGCAACCGAAACGGCAGATACAACTAATTGCTTGGATAACAGTTCGGTTCTTATTTTATCCGAGAAAGAACTGAAGAAGCTATATAGTGGTTAGCAGTTAACCAATAAAAACTAAATCACCTCCGACACGAGAATATACTTTAGTCCCAACCATAACAAAACTACCCTCTGAGGTCTTCACTTCTTTTCCATAATTATTCAATGTGTCGGTGATGGAATTGTAACGTTGCCGTATGTCCTCCCAGACGCACCTCCTCGAGGAGGATGAAAAGTGAATGACATGAGGGTGAAGTGGAATGAAATGCAGGGAAAACAGGACTAACCCGAGAAAACCTGCCGCACACCCGCTTTGTCCATCACGGTGAAACTCGACAAGGAACAAAATTTCCCTGTGTTGCAACGTTACTCTGCTTGGGTTGTTTACTCCGAGTAATCGTGCTTACTCTTAGGTTCCCAATCCCTCTGAGATTAAATAAAATTTTTGATTTTCTTGTATGAAAAGAGGGGGGGGGAGGACAAGTACCGACCTTAGATATCTTGTCTTAAATGCCATTACTACGTACAACATAGCTGAAGTCTTTCCCTGACATTAGCAACATTGTAAACGTTTTAATAATTTCGTCAATAAATAACGATGGTTCAAGACAAAGCAATGTGTTATTCAAATGACAGAAACCGTTAGTACATAACTAACATGATTTTGAACAATTAATAGGTATACGCGATAAGGTAGTTCACGGAATAAACATAATATGTATAATTGTTCATGGGTGGAGGTAAAACTGCTCACCGGTTTTCCCAACTTAACCTTCCAGTAGAATTGACGAACACAAATCACAAAAAGCGATAATGTAACTCGAGCAGCACTAAATCAATGGTAAACGTATCCTCACCAAAGCACATACTACCCCTCAAGAAACTGAATCTCGGCTCTTGAAACACAAACGCGACTACGTTGCCAGGAGAACTAAACAGTGCAGCAGCGATGGTACGGTAATGTGGTCGACCAGAACTCTTGTTACCACCTGCGGCATTTTCGCATCGCCCCCCTCCCACTCTTCCATCCGACCCTTCGCTTCTTCCGATGTCGATCTCAAAAGGGCGGCGAAGGACAAAGGGTCCGCTCCGTGCTGCCCAGCAGAACAAGTAGACCGCAGCTAGCCACCCCTCCTCTGCAGCAAATGCGGTGGCATTAATCTCAGCGAATACGAGCGTTATCCTCGAGGGACCAACCGTTTTCGAAGGTGCGAGGTCTCTGAGAAGAAGGGAACTGTTGTTGAAGGGAAACGGAGAGGTCAAGAGAAGGTGAGAAATAGAAAATAATGTATGAATATAAAAGGGCATATAGCTCGCTATAAAGGCCNGTTATCCTCGAGGGACCAACCGTTTTCGAAGGTGCGAGGTCTCTGAGAAGAAGGGAAACGGAGAGGTCAAGAGAAGGTGAGAAATAGAAAATAATGTATGAATATAAAAGGGCCTATAGCTCGCTATAAAGGCCTTTTGTTTTTTTTCACATTTCCACACTCTACAATCGAAACGAGATGTTTGGGAGGTAAAATATAATGAGAACAGAGTGTACACTGGTGATGTATTGGCGACATATTTCGTTCAATTTGTTCACATCAATTTATTCTTGAATTATTTATTCTTGAATTCACAAACAATTTTGACATTCAATTCAATCTAACTTTCTCTCAGAGTAATTTTTAGTTTCTTTTACGCTATTATTTAATTTTCCAATTAATAAATGAGATGAAACAAGAAGCAATGTTCATAGATTAGTTTGTATCGAACTGGTAGTAATTTCCATTCTATTAAATTCAGTAATATATTAATCATCCCCCCACCCAAATTTCTTTAATAAATTTATACTATTGTTACGTTTTCGTTGAAGTACTTTTGAATCCCAGAGAATTTAGTCACCCTCCAAATAAAATAAGGACTTCATTATTTCGAAACTTACATGCTCTAATCTGGCACATACATTTCTTAAAAAACAACAACAAACATTTAGAAACTAATGTAATACACTTCTTTAACGAACATAGTTCCTTTCACTCAGTCTTTACACAACAAGGATGGGTTCGGAGACGTATACGCGTTTGTCGCGAATGACACACATGGCAGAAGGAATGCGCAAAAGTGAAGACGAGAGAGAAGATCTTGATAAGTGCGCGATGGAAATGGACGAGACAAACGGTGCTGTGTGACACGACGACCTTTCTCTCACTGCGAGCACAACTTTTCCCTTTCATGCAGCTCACTTTCGGAGGAATAATTATGCACCCAGCTTCCAAATAAAAATAACGAGACCTTTTCTCAGAATATGAAAAGTTCGCTGGCGGCGTATACAGCGAAGAGTTGAAAGCTCTGAGGGTATTTTAACAACAGTAGGTTCTTGGTCATCGATGACTTCGTACGCGTGGCAACACAAAAGTGCTATCAAAAATTGAACAATGACAATGCAACATTTTTAACGCATACATGATTTTTTTTACATGAAATGGAAGGTCCAATTAAACAATAAAGCACGACAAACATCAATTCTGAAACGGTTGACTATATTTCGATAAACAAGTGAGGGACAATAAGGCATCATTCATTTCATACTCCCAATAGAAACAATCGACGTCGGCCATTTCACGTAACAATGTCTTTAAAGTATATCCTTTGTAAAATATATATAAAAAAGTGAAGAACAATGGAACAAGATGCCCAGTAGAAACTCAACAATCCTGCTTTTTTTTTTTTTGGAAACGGAAAACAAAGTTGTAAACCTAAATATCAAATACGCTCTAGGCAACCACTTCCTTGGGGACATTGCTAGTGTTCCAATTGCTTCCGTTGCAGTAAGAACGTAACTGTTTGTACAAACGCAGTATCTGTTTGTATCCTTGACCTAATTGGAGTAATATCGAGTGATATACTTCAAAGAAGAGGATTAATTAACTCTGTTATCATCATTTGATATTACAACATTGAGTGATGATTAAAATACATGTAAAATCTATTCTTTAAGTAGTAACTCACTAAGATATTTTTTAACATCAAGGACGAAATTTCAGCGCGGTAAAAAAATGTCATACGTATTTAAAAAACTGAAGAAATTATCGACAAGAATTTCATTTTTTAACTACTCAACACATACTCAGTCTCAAGAAGTTGGATAACAAAAAGAAAAGTTATATCGATACATTAAGGAAATTAAGGAATCAGTCTGGTTTTTCGTCGTTCTGATATAAACCACAACGAATTAGACACGCTTCATTAACTTGGAACTTTACAGCCAACTCTCATCCTGTAACCAAATTTCATCGCTCAGAGCCACGCCACACAAATTACTGAAGGCAATTAAAATAAGAAAGTACCGTATCACTTAAAGGCTACGGGAAATCAAACTTCAACGTTTAGGGAAATTCTAACTGCTTTCATCACTTATAATGCTTTTCTCAGGCTTATCCACGGACTGAAAGTTGAACGAAAGTTTGTCGGAAACCTTGAAATTCATCATTCCATCGATACTCAAAACAATTTTGAGGAAAACGCAAGAAAGTATTTTGTGAGGTGACGAAGTCAAGTCTTTCACAAGACGATTTTCTTTTGCTGGTTTCACGCGTGGGATAATTGTTATCCTTGAATTTTCACATCTACGAATACCACTTGGATTTACAAGCATATTTTGCGAATAAAAAATTACTCACATAATAAGAGATCAAGAATATGTTACTTGGTAATCACATTTGTAAACATGATTACGGGGGAGTTAATATGAAGTTTTGAAACACATTTTAATTCAACTAATTTGTCAGAATTCTTCTTATAACTAAAGTGATCGAAGCCATCTAATTTGTCCCGCATCCACACAAAATGAGATTTCAGGGAATTGTATCCTATCTTAGTTTCCATAACGTCACACTGTCAGGTGAAATGTCAATATCAGTGAAGGCTAATTAATTCAGAATGAATGATTCACTGGGGAGATCTACATTTTAAATCATCCCCTCACAAAGCATCAATTACAGCACGTCATGAATGAAATCTTTCGAATCTCCCCTTTCGAGCCAATAACCAATATTAATGGATCGCAAATGATGGAATGTACACATTTACATTAGACACGCCCTGTGCATTGATCGATAGTTAAAAAACACATCTCTCATACAAGTCAGTAATTCAAATCTTAATTTTGAATACGTAATATTACGTTTGAAATTTATTAATTAAGGCTGTCGAAGAGCAATGGCTGTCTAAGCCCCTCCGTGCTCAAGTGGTAGCGTTCGAGATCATCATCAAGTCATCCCGGGTTCAATTCCCGATGGGGCCAGTAATTTTGATACACAGTACATGCACTTAGTAACTTAATCGTTAAATGTAATGAACCACATCATGCCACTAAATGAATAATTCGTACTGGATTACATAGGCTGTTGTGGAGTTATTTGTACATCTTCACAGAAATGCGTTAAACGAATGAGTAGTCAAAATACATTAACACCGTAACAGTTAAATTTAACCAATTCTCTTTAGAATCGCTTTTAGTATATAACACATATCTTATAAATCAATTTGATGATTTCTCACACCATAATGAAATCTTTCTTTTCAAATTCTCGTAATGTAATTTGGACTTTATTTTACGAGTAACCCCATAGTGAGTGTTTCCAAATAACCCCAGCTGTAAATGCAATACGAACCTAGTACACTATCTCCAAAAGCAGTGTTCATCGCCCGAATCCATTCGTGAAAGAAGATCAACAAGCACTAATGCTCTCGAAAGACGCGCTAGGAAGTTGCTACGTCCACTAACGAATGGAGGCGGGCCAGGGTGTCAGTGAGTGTCTCAACTGAGTTGTCACGACAGCGTGGGTGACCGGCGACATAAACGATGCTGGATGAGGGAGGAAAGTGTTATCGGAATCAAGGACGAGAAATGGGATGACAAATTAATGAAGAAGCATTGACGAAACAAAAAGAGAATGTACCACTTAATATTTTGAAAGAATTTTTTAAAAAGTAAATTAGTTGATTGTCCTTTACGTGATCTTATGCAGTTTACTGCTTTTTTGATAATAAATTTATTGGTATTTAAACTAATTACCACTAAGATATGAGACGAAACAGGAATGATAGAATACGTTTTCTGATTGGAAAAGAAATTAAGACAATATCAACAGGGAATTACTTCAAGTGAACATCCACAGATCCAGACCCATAGTCCAATGACATCATTTTTAGGGGGCAGATGTCTTCACAAAAATTAACTTGTTTGTTCCATGTTGTTTCATGCATTTATGTGTTCATTCCACGTTGTTAATAACATAACATGTTAAAATATATTATTACTATAAAGAAGATTTATTACTATTTATAAGACAAAACATCGTTGGAGCTACAGAACATACTGAACTAAACTATGTCCTGTTAAACCTAGGGTTGGTAAACGCCTGTCTCACAAAATTCCTATCCGGTTTTACTTCATTTGATACTCACGAGTTACAGGAAATGCAAACTGATCAATCGTGGAGCAAAGGGGGACCAACCTGTTACAATTTAGTGACAGGGCTCTAAATAAAGGAAGGATTTCTCATTCGTATAGTTCCAATTTTGATTGGTAAAAAAAGAAGTGAATTTTTATGCCGAATTTATTGGTATCTTATTCCCTCCAGTTAACAAAACAAACAAACAAAAACTCACAGACTTATCGAATTCACGATTTCACATGAAAATGAGCAGCTTTTATAATTATTATTTTTTACTGTCCATTGCAAGCCACGTCTAGTTGACTAGGTTCTTGTTTCATAGTTTCAACACTTGAACTAAATCGTAAGTTTGCTCTTATGAAAATATATTTCTACGATCACATTACATGAAACGATTTTGATGAGAATTGAAAATAAATGAAGATGAGAACATGAGTTGTATGGATGAATACAATTCAGAATGATTGGTCGGGGTGGCGGGGGCGGAAGGAGGAGTAAGGTAGCCCACGTTTTTTCGGTAGGGACAATAGCAGCGCGTGGATGGCTACTTGGAATAATGCGTGGGTGGGTGGGTGGCAGTGGCACACGCGTGCAGTGCGTTGGCACGAGGAAGGGCGACGGCCGCTATAGTAGCTCCCCCATGCACTCAGGATGGGGCGCGTGAGCAACGAAGTGAAGCCAATTCTTGTTATGATTAGGAAGCAACTCTCGACTCACGATCACTCCCATAACCACACATTTGGCAATCGTTAATCAATTAATCAAGCAAAGAGGAACATTTCGGGTAATACCAAATGTGATGTTCTGTAATAGAATAAGGAATGGTTCCAAACAAATACCGGGATGATGGAATTTCCAACTTGACACGGGTATTTTGAGAAGTATTTAAAGAAGATAGGAAAAGCAGATGACGAGAAATGCTTTTGTGATAACGACATAGAAGAGTTGATCATATTCCTTGACATTGCGAATTAAATGGTGATGAACGACGGGTATATATTATTATTTTTTTTTTTTTTTTTATGTGGGGCTTTACGGCTCATGTCGACATCAAAGGTCATTGGAGCCCGAAAAACTTGTAGAGGTAGGGAAAATGCAGTTACGCACTAAGGAGAGCCAACATGACTCCCCCCGCGTGTGGGACTCGTCGAATGATTCAACCCTACCCACTAAAAACCCTCCTGAGTTACAATAGATCCGAAGATAAATCAAAATATATATATATATATATTATATATTGGATACGATCGGAAATAACAAATAAACACCAATGGGGACATAATTTCGACAAAAGGTAGATTTTTTAAAATTGACAATATGTTGAATAAAAAAGTGCATTGAGAACTGTGAAGGTTACATAAGAAATTGTTGTAAAAAGGTGTCGATCCATAGAGGGAAGAAAAAGAAAAAAAAAGGATGAAAGCCCTTATATTGACTAACAAGTATGGGATATAAGATACTTGACACGGGGTTGATTTTTCAAAACAACGTATTAATCGAGTTAATACAAAGGTATTTAGATATTAAGCAAATAGAATGTACCGGGACTACCCCAAATATTCGTAAGGTTCTTTGACTCTTCTTTCGCATTGCGGGCCTGTATCTCCTTAAGTATACTGAACCAGGTATTCACCGTTGATATTCCCTTACATTCTTCTCCAATCAAAACATTTTCTATCATTTTTATTTCGTCTCCTATGTACCTTTTCTCCTTTATTGCTGAGTACATTCTCTTACTAGTCATTTGATCCCATAAGAAACATTATTCCCGTAATAAAGATAATTTTGTTAGAGCGTCCCGGGTACCACATCACAAGAACACCTGTTAACTGACCCCACGGATAAACCAACCTATCCTGAGGAATAGTTTATTTTGTCTTTCACCGTATAATAGCTGGCAGGTACTGACTCAAACACTGATTGTTTGAAGGGCCTGTGTTGGTAAGTTCCAGAAAAGAAAAATAGGATGATGCGACGTTAAGTGCGCAATGTGTGTGGGCATTCGCAAATCCCATTCCCCTCTTGCTTCCGAGTCTATTTTTATGAATTTTTGTGTGTTCTGTTATGAATGTATGTAACTTACATACAGAACAATAAAATAAGTCGAAATGGCGTCGCTTTTGCATGTTTATTAGTGACAACCAAGTGAAATTGTAGGCTTTTTTTTGAACGAAATCACGTGAACCTCAGATTACCCAGTCCAGTGTCTCCGTCCCGACCAGACCGGTTAAGAGAGGATCTACAGTAGTGCTTCGTCACAAAATGAAACATTGGATGAAGGTGCATTCACACTGCTGCACTCAAATGCCAGAGGATTAGTTCACACCCAAAGCTTTCTCTCATTCATTCACTGCACAGCGGAATCCCAGGGAAATAATGCTTTAGCTTTTTACAGAGATACGTCGGTACGTTCACCTTTCACCAACTTCGCTCGCCCTTTCTACTCCCGATCACCGCGCACACGACTCACGGCTTCCGGGGAACCGAAGGATTGGTTGCACGATGCAGTGTTAATAGAGGTGTTTTAATTAAAGGATTAAATCAGTTTAAGAAAGGTGATGTGAGGTAGGAAGTTATTTAACAGACTTTGTATTTACTGACCTGGAGTCATATTGAATGCAGAAAGGTAGGTAGTTTCAAAATGTCAGGCTACGGTGGACGGAATTTCCACGAAGTTAAACTTTCCTAACCAATCTAACGAAAGTATGTTTCACTATTTGTAAATAAAAAATTTGATTTCGAAACGAAAATAAGTAGGATTACGAAAATCATCTGGCCGTTGTTTCTTACATGATGCGCCTGCACATTGTATTTGAAATATAACACAAATGTCTTGAATTCATGTTTTTATTTATAAGCATAGTTTTAAACTCCAAGTTGGCTTTGAAATATTAATGAAAGAAAAAAATCAGTAATAACCTTTTAATTTCGATAAAATCATAACTATCCTAACATTCAAATTTTTGTTTTGTTATTTCAGAGCCTGATGATGATCCCATATTGTAGAAAACGCTTTAGCTAAATAATAAAACAGTGAAATACACCCTTCAAATATAAACATGAAATTATCTGTGATTTATCCAATGAAATTTCCAGGGAAATACCGAAAACAAAAGTTCCATTGCCCTTTCACGTGATGGGAAACTCGAGAAAGCAATATTAAGAAAAATACTCGAGTTTTGTTCGATTTTTCCTCTCTAAAAAGATTAGTTTTATCAGAATTGATAGTATTACTACAAATTTAAATGTGGGAAATTAAAAATTTATATATAGCTTATCCCATAAATACATACGCAATTCACTAAGCAAAACAATGATAAAGCATTTTGGAGGTCAATCATGTGAATGAAAATTGGCGGATAAATTGAGGCACAATAGCCCGGGTATATTAAATTTATGATATCAAGAAGAAGAGGTTAGTCTCCAAAGTGTTACAATGATGTCATTACAGTTTCTCTTAAACCTTGTTAAGTCGTTTAAAATTTCATTATATTATATAAACGATGGAATAACATGATAAATTTACTAAAAAATTCCTTCCCAAAAATTTATTCCAACGATATCACAAGTTTTTGATAACATATTTTCGAAACCTTCAGCGTAGGTGACGGGTTAATGATACCCTGAATGGTTCCCGAATCAAAAATTCCGGCGCCGCCCCGTCGCGACGGTGTGAGGGCGGCCAGGAGCTTAGATGACGGGTGGGGTACGTCACCCGACGCGGACCACTGCTTGACACTTCCGGGGCGCTGGAATTTCCATATGAATCCCTCTATATCCGCCCTAACACGGTGTCCACGAGAAGTCTTCCGCCCACACTTAACCGCATTCTCCATTAGAATTCCTGCAACCACTTTATACAATACTCTTTGGTTTATTTTCACTGATTCAATAATTTAATTAGTAACGTTATAATTAGTACCGAAAAAATTGTCTACTTTATTATAAACATTTGTTATCAAGGTTTAAATCAGTAAAAGATAATTAACAATGTTTTACAGTAACTTATTATATCACTTACAGCTAGAGTACGTAAAAATTTGAATTTGCACAAATTAGTTATACATTGTCAACGTACGATAACGAGTTACGCTGTCAATAGGGAACGGCCATATAGATTCAAAAACTCACTACCTTTTCCAGGTTCTACTATTCGGCAGTAAAAATGAAATATCTGCAAAAATGTAATATCTGTAACATCCCACCCGAACAGAAATACGACACTATTCAACCTTTCTAACCACACTCCAAAGCATTGCTTCCCTGGCTATTCAATCCACCATCTGCACCAATCGTTTCGACACCCTCGCGACCGCACCCGTTCGCCCATCGCAGCAGACGACACCGCCTCCTCGAAATTGAAAACTGCACTTTTCTCCCATAAGTACCGCGGAGAGCCCGTAACACCAGCTCTGCTCCGAAACAGTCAGCCGTTGCCGGGATTACAGGGGCCAGTGTGCGCGATTTATGCTCCACAAATCAGCGTGTCATCCACCCACACCCTTTACAACATTCGGAGGGACGAAGCAACAGCGTCGTGAACATCGCCAGGGGAGAGATTCATGTTTTCATCGTCTGTGGAGGAGTCGAAACGGTGGGATTAGTATCCTCGGGGAAGGAGATTTTTTGAATATATCACCCAGTCACCACCAATTAAAAACCCTCTGGTGATGTATTAAAAAGAACGTTTGGTAGAATAAAACTATTTTAAACGTAGTAAAAAAAGTTCAGAAGTGAATACCTGTCAAATGAACGAAAAATCATTTTTTATATCCAAAAATGTTTTATTATAGTCATCATTAACGGCCGTAACATTGCTTTCTAATCACAGAAACGAACATAATAATCCGTATTTTTTGAGAACTTAATGGTATTTTGTGTCAAATTAAGATCCCAAAAGGTCGGTTAAAATGATTTGAGAAAGATTCGAAGATAAAATTTATTTTGAAAATCTTGCGAGTCCAACATAAGAGAGAACCGTTGCTGACAGCTGCTGCAAGGAGGAACACAGGAGGGGCCTGCGCTTACCCTGAGGCGCGGCATGGACGCAGCCCTCATCATCGAGTCGCGTCTCCTGGCTGCGCGCTGTCTCTCGCGTTCGCGCCTGAGTCCTCCTCGACTGCTACCACCGCTGCTGCTGCTGCTGTTGCTGATGTCGCTGACGGGCGGCGGGAGCTGCAGATGCTGCGGGCGGACGGGCCCCGCCGCCGGGGTCACGCCCGCCCCCGCCGACGGAGTCGTGTGAGTCGCCGCAACGGGCGGTGTCGACCCGGCCAGCTGCCGAACGGCCACCAAGCGGCACGTCCTGGCCCCATCGTCGTCCGGCACCAACACCATGGTGTCACGACACAGCGTCGAACAAACGAAACACCTCGAGTCCACCACACGCACTGATCACAAGGGATCCCGAAGAACGAACCCTGCGGGAGGGAGGAGGAGGAAGTTACACCACGGGTTCCCACATCCCGAGACGGAGCACACACTCCCGAACTCCGCGAACGCCCGGTGTCGACTGACTTGATGCGATGGCCCTCCGCTGCGCCGCGCACAGCGCCAGCACAGCGCTCTCCCGCGGACTGTCCCCCTCCCGTGCGCATGCGCTGCTATTGCTGCTTCGCTCGATACGCGCGGCCACGGCGGCGGCGGCGGAGACGGGCAGGCGACGATCCTCGACTTCTGGCGCCAGCAGCAGCAGCAGCAGCGGTGGCGTCGCGACCCGGTACAGCGTCATCGATCCCCCACCCCCTTGAGGGGTTGAGGTCCCGGCTTCGACTCTTGCCCAAATTACCATGGCAATTGAATAAACATATACATTTTTATCAAATGAAGAAATAACGGAGTGTTGCAGTCTATTGCCCGAGCATCATCGGGCAAAAGAGATGTTTTAACCACAATTATATTCAATGATAACTATAATTTAAAAAATTGGAATAGAACAGAGGGGGAAGATAATAGACTTATTTTTATCTGAACAATAAGTCAAATACCTTGAATCATTTAACAGCGATGTCAATATTAAATTATTAGTGAAGTGTTTTTTTTTAGAATGTTTCCTAACGATAGTTCTAAGAATAAAATTCACAGGCATAAATTAAGCGATGAAATATTTTTAATCTCCACAGCCGATGGAAATAACACTTCCTCAAAATAAGCCTTACGTGTTAATTATAAAGAGTCGTTGAAGTGCTTTGTCGCAAGTACTTTTTAATAACTGTCTCTGAAAACAAATGATTGGCATTTGTGGTATGAAATCGGTATTTCCTTTACGAGTGCAAATGAGAAGGCGCTTCGATATCACAGCAATTTAATCAGTGTCATCAAAGTGGTTCATGATAGCGACATAACGCCTTTGAACTGAACAATAAGCTAATTCAATTAAGAGAAATTACTTATTTGTTTAAGGAGACTTCTATGAGAGAGTGAAAGTAAAATAATTACATGTTTTTGTCGTCTCATACAAAGGAAAAACAAGAGACCGCAAAAGAAATTAAGTTTCCAAACACTTCCTTCTAGCTCACTGAACTTCATAAAGCTGACACAATTACTAAACCAATCTCATCCCTCCATCTCTCCAGAAAACAAAATACGCCACGACCACAAAGTTTCTGCGAATGCCCCAAAGGAATACATCAAAACAAGATCAAAGAAGAAGAAAAAGTTCTTTAGCGCATTACATTTTCAGAGAAGAAATGAAAAATAAAATGGTCGCTAGGACTTAGCGGAAGCAAAACGCAGAAGATGGGTCTGTCTTTTCTCCTAAGCGTCAGAAGGGGAGCATCTCGTCCTCCGTAAAGAAGCACCGGTCCGTCGAAAGCACCTCACGGAGGCCGTCAGGGCTCACCCTTCGGGTCGCACAATGGGACCGAGAGTCGCCCTTCTTCCGTAGGCGCCACTCGCTTCAGCTGAGGGGCACATCCCCACAATAATCTCTTCCTCTACCCCCAAACAGACACATTCGATGTGGAGGCT
Organism: Laupala kohalensis; assembly: GCA_002313205.1. Classification (NCBI taxonomy): domain Eukaryota; kingdom Metazoa; phylum Arthropoda; class Insecta; order Orthoptera; family Trigonidiidae; genus Laupala; species Laupala kohalensis. Next base: position 538,900 of record NNCF01127589.1, on the reverse strand, counting down.
TTTGATCTTGGGAAAAAAAGCGCGGTGCTGATAGAACGTTTATCAACTTCAGCAGGCCGTCAAAAATTATTTCACAAGCTTTCGTAATTTGTGGAGTCAAGCAAGAGACTTATAATTAAATGCAAATTTATGTATCTTGACCACAAACAAAATTTTTCACGAATCAAATAAGTCATTGAGGGCTTGAGGATTACTAGAAATAGCAATTAATCAAAGAATGATACAGTGGAAGTCGAAGAATAATAAACCGTCCTTAGGTCAAGTATTTTCTTGTCCATTGCATTTACCATTTTATTGTTTCGAACAAAAAATTAAAAATACCACAACTCTTAGCTTTTTTTAAGCATATATTTCACGATAACCCTAGGATATTTGGAAATGCTATCACGCTTTGTGCACGTTGCTAGGAGATTCATCAATCAGTTCTCGAAAAACCCTAGTTCTGGATTAAACTAGTTTAAACGTATGCCAAAGAAACTGCAAATGATTCGGAGCTGCGAAAGTATGTCGGTCCAGGTTCCGAAGGTACGGATATTGACAATACTGACAACCTGCTATTGCTGCAAATTTATGAGGCATCAACATATAGTTTTATTATCCTTCAAATAACAATTGTAATAAAACTGTTGGAATTGTTTTCAATAGCTTTCATAACTCGATAGAAAGCGCTATTCTCTCTTCAGGATCAAACAGCTCTCTCTTACATTAAATTAAGTCAATATATAAAAATTAACATTGGAATATAGAAATTGTTTTTTAAATTCCAGGTATAACTTATTACACCACATGATTACCCATATCAGGGTCGATACGTAACGTTTTGATTATTTCGTGAAATATGTCTGTTTAATAGGGTCGTGTGTTTTATTAGATAAAACATTTCGTTCATTCTCACATGACAGGACAAGAGCTTATCACTAAGATTATCAGAAAATGTTTTTAATTGCAAATGATTTGTTTCATAAACAGCTCTCGTAGCGGTGGGAACCGTCTTGCAGCTATTTACATGAAAATTTCCCATACAATATCGCACAGATATTCAAAGCACATACGTAGAACGGAAATACGCTCGAGTTAAAACATTATTTACATTTTATAAAAGAACCTCAGTATTTGGGAGACCTATCTGAAAATGAAATACGATTCCATGGTTGAGTAAAAGTTTTAAGTTCGTCACCCTGAAGTGGCAATGGC
>NNCF01127589.1:524387-537536 GCA_002313205.1 Laupala kohalensis | reverse complement strand
TCTACCGAATTGTAAATTACCTAAAAGTGCATCATTTTGAACTTAACTTTCCAATTTTTCAAACCCCCACATATCTCCCCCCCCCCCCCCACACACAAAAAAAACCGGGCTCCCTATTGCCCTGAAGGTCATGTTCGCTATACCTACGAAGTAAAACGTAAAAAATCGCGTAGGATCACCGTGCGTTCCCCCATTGTGTGAAGAGAGGCCAGTGCAGCCGGCGCGTGATGCCACGACACGAATTCGAGAACCTCTCGACCCGCAGCCTACGACATGAGGCCCCACTTCATAGGTCGCTCTCCCTTTCGCACTCCAAGTAGCACGATGGAAAAGAAGATTCTGGAGAAATTTTTTAGTGTTCCTATCGTTTATTGCTCTTCTCTAACATTCACACCCAGCAAATTCATGAACACAAACGAAACGTAGTTAAGAATTCCGGCAGTTTGGTTTTATAACTACTAAAGTCTGTTTTAGAGCTATTTTCCAAATGTTTTTAGAAAAATTTCCAAATTTGTTATAATTATTTTTCACTCATTATTACATTCTATTCTTTTACAACACAAGTAAACATATCGACAAAAAATGTTTGAATATTTCATAATGCATAAAACGGGAATTTTTTTTCTTCAAATTTTGAATATTGAAGTATATATTAAAATTACCACAGAAGGGATATTTTTATGGCCCCCAATACCCCTGGGGTTTCAAAAAAGGTAAAACTGACTGCTTTAGATATTTGGGAGACAGTCAGGATTATCAAAAAACATTCCTCCATTTCCATTTTAATTTTAAAATCCTTTAAAACGAAGAAACGAAATCAACTTTTATAAAAAAATATTGGCCGATGTCGACCATTAAAATTATATTTTATTTTGGTATAAATATTTTATACGTTACTCAGCTGTTCGTTCCGGAAGTAATTTTTCACATATTTGATGTCTCGAAGGTTATTTCTTTATGAAACCAAAACTCGCGACGATCACTAAATGATTCGCTCTAGGTCTACAAAACTGACAATTTTAGTTAGATTAAAAAGTGTTTCCATTATTACATAATCGGCCTCTAATCCCATTGGCAGTGATTGACCACAAAAACTTTGAAGACAAAAAACAAATTCAGAATTCAATAACGTTTTAATTTACCATAGCTAATTTCCTTCAGATCCCATAAGATCACTTGCCAATACGTGGCGTCAAATATTACTCTGATTGGTTATGAAGTAAAAGATTTCTAATGAAGTCATGCAATGAGACAAGGAAGAAACAAATGGAAAGGTTTCTTCAAGGACAATAATACTATTATACAGTGGTGGACCATTGGACCTGAACTTTTGACAGATAAAATTCAAGTTGATAAATGGCATACTTTGTAAAAGCGTTACCAGGTTAATAATTGTTATTAATAATACCATATTAATAAAAATTAGTAATACCATGTTAAAACTTTAATAAACAATTGTTGTTATTGTTATTAATAATAGCGTATTGTTAATTAATGTGATGAATCTTACGTAAAGGTAATATTTATAAAACAATTTTTTTTAAATATGCCCCTCCCCAGAGTACGGTCTACATCCGCCACAGCTATTATATAACTACAAACGAAATTGCTCACCCACTTTGCATAAGCGCTTAAAGACACGAATTTTCCGACATAAAACAAGCAGGATCAGATCTATCCTATGAATTCTAATAAAGTTATGAATATGATTTAAAATTTCAAACATGCTTTAGTCTTCCTCGCAATATTCCATATAAATGTTCAATTATTTATCAAATAGTTAAACGGAAGAGAAAACCAAGTAATACATGCCTCGCCATGTAACGGTAGAATTACCCAACCACAAGTATGACACATATATTTAGAACTTACAAAATGTCACAAAGTTGAATGAAATAATAAGCAAATAATGTTGACATCTAACTTCCAGTATTTCTACAGGTTGACAGGAAACAATAAATAAATATCAAAACATCGATAAATAGAAGGATGGTAGCCCACAATTCACTGAGATGTTGGAAATCATTACGACTCCAGACAAACGAAACTTTCTCTTTTCCAATCAATTTTCCGCTAAATTTGCTTACGAGAGCTACGGCGTCAGAAAGCAATTTTGTGCAGAGAGAAAATTACTTCCTTCAAGATTACGAAGGAACAAATACAGTCTGTTCTCGCAAATAGTACACAAGAACACGTGTACGATACAATCACATAAACGCAGAATTATTCGGAATATTAGGGCTACCAGATGTGGAAAACGATTGCAGATTGACTTCTAAATAAGATGTTCGTGACTGTGTGTAAATGCTGAGAAAATCGCATGAATTTAAGAGTTTGATATTACTTTTTTATAGTAGTTACTATAAACATACATACGCATGGTATAATAATTTTCTTATTACAATATTACAATTCACAAAATTAGAAGCGTAGAGATGAATTCGACATTCATTATTCCGCTTTCTAATATTACTATCAATACTAATTATTGGAAGTATCTGAAGAGCTTAAGTGAGATGTCCTCTTCCCATAAATTTTCTAAGATAGTGGAAATTAATACAACTTCTAATAATAAATCAGAACATTACCCCTCCGTGGCTACGGTGTCAGCGTGCTCACTCGTCATCAAGTCATCCCGGGTTCAATTCCCGGTGGAGACACGAAAAATTTGTAGTTTTTTTTGTCTCAGTTCATATGGCTATGGTGCTTGAAAAGTTCACCCTCTGCAGCTAACAACCGCAGTTGTAATACTCGGATACAGCAATCTAGATTCTATCTAGACGCTGTTCCCCCCAAAAATTCACGATGAGTCTAGTAAATAAACTCGCACAGAACTAAGCGTTACTAACACTCGTCATCGTGGCCCTTAGTTGGCCAATTGGAGAATACATACATAAATAAGAACACTTAAGTTTCTGAATTTTGGACATAAATTAATTCACTCATGTAATCGGGAAACATAACTCAAGTGTCAGGACTGAAATACTTCACTTGTCTATGCTTAACTAGTCTCTGAGAACACATGAATATCCAATGATTGTGAACTGAAGTGTCAGTAGACAACTTCAAACCCTGTTATTTTTCCGGAACTGAAATATAACTAAAATAAAAACTACTGAGAAACAAAAGTCCGCTAAATCAATTATGGTTTAGGGTGCTTTGCATAACTTACACTTCTCGTCTATTACAAGTTACTTATAAAAATGAGAACTCTTTCTTCCTACCATCGTACAGCCAGCCATGAACCTCCAGCCACGATTCAACAGCTTTTCCATTTCGTTTGTCACTATGTAACTCTAATTAATGTCTACAACACATCCGAAGGCAACAACTAAATCAATAAGACAATATTTCATAATGAAGCATATGATTTGCTGCAGTGATCGTTTCCAACTGTCACCCCTATCTTCGAGAGATAAAAGGAAAGTGGTTCACAACCGGTAATGTCAGTTAATGAAATTAAACAATTAAAATTAACCAAATAATGCCAGAAAATTATTAGTGTAAAATGAGTATTTTCCCCTACCGTTAGCAGCAATGTTATAAATAAATAGTTCCGATCAATTATACATCTTAGATAAATTCATCGCCTACTTCAACATACAATATCAGCGTTCATTGCGAATTGTTGGAACCCTGATTCTAGGAACTGCAACAGAATTGAAGCGATAAACGTTTCCTTCAGCGCCCTTTAACATGGGCGATCTGAATTCTAACAATCATAAACACTTATTACACAATGAAGTATCTGATAAGTTCAATATTTGAATGTAATAATCGGGCTAACGTTATAACCCATAATACGTGAGGATAGTGGTAAAAATCTTGTATTGTGTACCTCTTTCAGCTTTCTTTGAGATGACAAGTTGATAAAATGAATTTTCTTTTGAAACGAGGAAGTAGTTTTCAGAAATATTACTATAAAACACGCAGAATTAAAATAATATCTCTAAAATGTGTATACTTTTATTTGAAAGATTAAGCAAAGTGATGTAGTGCACAGCTGAATCACACGAAACCGAGTCAAGTGAAAGGCAGATTTCTTAAAACATCGGATAAGAATTTATGTTGCCTCCAAATTTCACTGTTTCCCAAAAAATTAGATCGTTAAACCAAGGTTCAGAATAGGGAAGGTCACACACTCGCGAGGAGATACATTTTTACTATTCCAATAATGTTCAAAATTATTAAATTAAACGGCCTTATTTTTACAGAAACTATTTATTTTCAGTAATACATTCTTTACAGTGTTTCGACCCCCACCGTAGGCATTCATCTCGCAACGTTGCAGCGAGTTTAATTGAATATAAAGTGACTGTCAAATAAGGTATAATTTAAGATACGTTATACATTAAAATATGGACTTAATGAAATAACATTCTGTAAAACGATGCGTAAGAGTCTAGTTCGCCATTTTTATTCGTTACTCAGGTTTATGAAAACGGACATACTCCATTGGAGATAATCTTAATCGCATTGTTCTTCGTACAATCTGAGTTTTTTTATTGGTAACCTCTATTAACAACAGGAGAGTAAAAACGTTCCCAAGGAGACACTAAATATGATGGTTCTCATTTATCATCCCTTTCAAAACTAAAAATTACTTCCCTGTAACACGAAGTTACGAAAGAAACGAGACAGGACTACTTTAAGTTAATTGCACTCACTCAGTTTAACCCTATACCAAAATTGATACCAAGAATTTCCACAGAGAACAGGATCCTCGACTATAGTGTCCTCTACATTGATACCTAAGGGGAAATTTTAATAAATCACACATTTCTCAGAAACCTCTCAATTTTCTGGTTTAAATTAACATTGCGACGTTTCCGAGTTACATCCATTAGATGACTAATATCATTTACAGTTGTTTCTTCTTCAAAAGCCAACTCCATTTCTCTTAACTCTCCAACTTCTCGTCAAATTCATCCACTCCAAGTAAAGTAATCCATAGCATGCGAACAGTTTCACGAAGTACTCTGAACATTGTCCGATATCACGCAAATCTTCTCCAGCGTTAATAAACTTTCAGAAGCCATACCCCTATCACGGACCGACACCGTTAGGTGTAAGCACGATTTTCTCCCAAGAAGAATTGATGTGCTCTGTGAAACGAAAGTATTCCACAGTTCATTGTCACGAGGTACTTACATTTCACATGTACAAACGATTGTATTGTTCTTGAATTCAAATTGTAATCGCTATGGACCTGCGAATGGGGTCGCGGCAATAAACGAAACGTATTTATGCTTGTCCCGTGTCCTACGGGGTTACTAATGGAAGAAGCGATATTTTAGCAGGGTAAAATCAGGGGTGTCGGATGCCCTTCTTTTCGCACTTCCAGGGACGTAGTCAGGAATTTACTTAAGACATGGTCTGAGGAGTGAATGAAATGATCTCATTCAAAGACTCGTATTTTATTTAGATTAAAAACTTGTATATTTATGTAAACTTGGCGCTATCTCAATCATTGATCGGCGCGTCACATCAATCTTTTATATAAATTGTGATGTCCGTGATCCCACCGCTTTTCTACCTGTTAATAGCACAGTGAGTTCGTCCGAGATAATTACCCAATGAAAACTTCAATCCCGCCCGACGTCACTTGCGGTAATGGTAGCGACTAGTAATTTACTGCTACACAACTAATTACTTTGGGAATGCTGCCACCACTGAGTTTGCCAACAGAAACTCAGAAAGATAAAGACTGAATATTATGTGCAAATATTTACATAATATTTACAGAAATATTCAACGTGGAAAGTATATATGAAATATCTCCATTCAAACTCCCAGAACTGATAGCTCTGAAACATTACACATTGACTCAGTCCGCAACTTCTAAGCCCATCTCTGGCATCGAAGAAGAGTCAATATTTCGGTTCAGCGTCCGAAACANCCTCCCGAGGTCACTGAAGCACCTATTTTTAATACAAGCGATGCACACGACACCACATAGTTCCCAATGTTGTCCACGCCCCTTCATTGTCGCGCACAGCGAACTACACTTTTCCTGGAAATTGTTTGCTTTCCAGCTCTCGTTTTTCTGGCTGACTCCCTTGTTAATAAAATATAATTTTGTCCCAGCGAATGTTTCAGCTCTGCTTTGACGACGCTACAAAATTCAACTACCATTGTTTGTTTTTTCAGTTTAATTTGTTAAAGACTAAATGGGAGTCCGAAACCCCTCGACCTCTTCTTCGGTTACATTCGAACATCGCCCCGAGGTGGATGATGTATGGGTGACGAGGAGATACTTGAACTTGTGTAAAACTTTCAGTAAAATTATTTTGTCCTCTGTAGAATAATCAAATAAGAGTTATTAACACGTCACTGTTAATTTTTACCCCTCCCATCTTTTTTATTTAATGTTCCCATAGTTCAATTTCAATATAGTTCGATCTTCCAGCCAGTAATTTCGTAATCAGTACTTGTCCAGATGTGTGTGAAATACTGAGTAGAATAATCTCTCACGAGTCCATTTCTTATTACATCAATTTTCATACGCGACATTCTACTAATGCCATTCAATATTATGTTTCTACACCTTTTGAAATAATCAAACTTTAAGAATTTTGTACTATAAAATTTTCTACGTACACATTTATATATCTCACAGCATCAAATTTCCGATAAACAACAAGTTAATATCCATGTTGTACGAGATTGAGATATCTGATGGTATCTTTTAACACAAATATCCCTATCCTATGTCACTCCTAAACGTATTCATAACAATCTCTCTATCAATCAATTATTTACGGTTTCGCAATCTCATTGAAGTAATCCAAAGTGAACTTTTACCAACGGGAAAGATCCTGATTAATGACCGTAGTTGCACATGGCATTCATGACCCGCTGCGTGCCTGATGGAGAAAGTCACAGCAGCAGCGTTGGAGCAACAACCAATGGGTTCTCGTACGATCGCTCGGCGTTGCGCCACGGAGCAGAAGCTGCGTGTTGGAAGACACTTGCACTCGTACGACGGCGGTGGCCTTCTCGAAGAGCATGGACAGACGTGGGAAGCAGTCTGTTTAGGAAGAGAGTACCTCGTACGCCGGATATGCAGGCAGTCGTGGTGGGTGGGAAACTGTTGGTGTGGAACGAATCGCTGATCCGATTCTATTGCATCGTCTCGAATGTTGCGTGACGCGTGATGCATATAGCAAGGAATAAGAGTATGGAAAGGAAAGAAAGAAGATAAAAAATAATCTTAGTTCTCCTATTTTTACGAATGAAATTTTAGATTTCAAAATATTTTTGAAGTGAAAGATGCGATAAATTTCGGTCAGATTAAAATGGCGACGAGCCGGGAATCGAACCTCTGACTCCTACATTGATCGCAGGTGCGTTAACCACCTTCCACAGCTATACACCGTTTCCACCGAAGACCTAAACGCCGGAAGACCTGAGACACATCCCCGTACAGGAGATACCAGAGCCAAGCGGCACACTATGCCGTGTGAGCTTAATTGTTTAATCTCATTGGTATATCTTTAGAATACGGTTACGAACCAAACACACGACTATAATGATCAGATTAAAAGTATTATTGTATCCCATAGTGTCAAATGAAAAATATAGACATCGTTAGGATTTGCCAAGAAAAAACAAACAACAATTTCACACAGTATTTCATTTGATCTATTTGAGAAAAAATTTACGTTTCCGAATAGCAAAGTTTGCTTTTAGAATGCGAACAAGAAGTTCAAGCACCCATTTTTTCTATCTCTTTGAGATTGCAACTTTGTTTTCTCGGAGATTTCCATGGATAAAAATAAAATGGGGTTAATTACAAAGGAGTAAATTAATTTTTTCCCCTCATATAATTTTAGTAAACACTGAGAATTCGAGAACATTGAATAGCCATCGCGAAACCTATGCACTCCTAAATAACTACTTTGCTCTCTTTGTTTCTTTTGAATAATACACATTGGGAAAATATCATCAATGACTAAGAAGAAATTACTGGACAATTCAATATCTTCATGATCAATTCCCACCCCAACAAAATTTTCTCCTGCTGCTCTGTTTCTGCTTCTATTGCGAAATAGAAATTATATGTTCCATTGAAAATAAAATACATTAGGCAACCTCACTGCGGCACGCCGTAAACAATACATGTTCGTGGAAATGAAAGAGAAAGGAAATTGAGTAAAGCAGGTTTGGGGTTCCAACAAAATATTTCGAGATATGTGGTTGAAACAAATAATTTTAATTTTTAGGAGTTGTGACAAAGAAGATACTGAGACCTTATGAACAGATGAATCACATATCTTCTTCACATGTAGGTATAAGGAAGAAATCTTTTTTCTTTTTCTCATATATTTCTTTATTCACTATTTGTTCAAGTTACAGAACATTCGGTGAATTATTTACCATACCGCAAAAATCTTTTGAATAAATTAACTACATTTCTTTAAATAAATTAAATGAGAAGAATGACCAATGGTATCTCCTCTAAAATCTATGCATTAGATAGAGAAGTTGGGAATATGCAATAAGACTAATTCCAAATTAAGTCAGAAATAAGGTATTAAGATAATGTATTTTATTAAAAATCAATTTTTTATTTTATAAATTAAAGAGTAGCAGCTACTTGAGTAGCAAGTTTCTATTGGCGAATGAGTGTAAAAAACTAGTAGAACTGAGATGACAGCGACAATTTGGTTTTAACGTGATAAATTTTTTAATCATGTCAATTGTATAAATATGGAGAAAATTATGAATGAATAATAGAATTCGTAGGTATTTGTAAAGACGGCCATAATTAACAAATTCGATCTCAAAATTGTGAAATAAACTGCGATAAAATTTGAAATAACATTTTAAGTAACCGACACGGAAATTGGAAGTAAAAAGGAAAAGGGATTTTCCGAATAGAAAGTACCTCACGGGAAATGTAATTGAAGTGCGTGAAACAGGCGAGAACTAGAAACTTCGTGTCACAACAGGTGTGTCAATGAGTCAATGGACCGAACAAGACTTATTCGTATTGATAATTATGCGATAGTGCAGAAGCAGTTTCACACGACCGCAGAACGCCACCACTCTTCGCTCGAGGCGGAATCGTCAGCGCATGCGGTTACAGGTTATGCAGCAGCTCAATATGAGAATATAATAACAGCAAGACACAGGGAAAGTAGGACGCTATTTTGCGTTGTGGTTATTGTGTTCAAAAGGGTATTAAGAAACGAGTGGATGTAAACGCCCCAATGAGAGTTGAAGAGACTACGACATAAATCAAATTCTATAATAACCCAGCCGCCATTTCAAGGAAGGTACTGAACAATTAAAATTTGTAGTGCGACTTATAACACCCAGCAATAACTATTACTTAAAAGTGTGTCCCGTAAATGTGACATGGTTTTCAGTTCGTTTGTTGTTGCTCGTAAAAAATGAAGTTTTTGAAATAAAATTTTAACATTTGTCGTTCTCCTTCGATATTTAAGGAAAAGAAGATAGCCGGAGAACCATTAAAGAAAGCCGGAGAACCATTAAAGAGAGAAGTTGAAGAGTTCTCAAGACCAAGAAGGGTACAAATTGAGTGTTCGCAACTTTGAGTAAACGCGAGTTCGCAACTTGATGGGAAGAAAATTGAAAATAAATTATTTTGGCCATAAACATTTGTCAATCCATCTACATTTTACAAACATTGCGAGAAATATCTCAATTATGGCATACAATATTTGAATTATTTTGTAGGTTAAGAGTCAATATGTGTGAAAATATCTTAAAACGCGATTCACCATAAAAAACGTCAAAATAAGTTTCTATTCATCCCTCCATGAAATAGTGGTTGAATTGAAATTGAATATTAAATCAATTCGTTGTTGAGCATAGTATGGTTAAGCATTTTATAAAACCCAAGTATTTTATAAGCTCGTGGGAGATCATAACGTAGTCAAGTTCATACTTCAGATAATAAAAGGAAATAATTTCTCATCATAATTTCTGCGTTTGTTTTGCACTATATGAGTACAAGGGGGATGGTTTTTCTATTGAAAGACCTCATCATTGATGCACCTCACCATATGGGCGGGGGCCTCTCATCTCAGGGACATCTGGTCAGTGGCGGCGACAGCTTTTATTTTATTTTTTGAAATATGCAGAAAATGTCATTAAAAAAAACTCCCCCGTTTTTTGATTCACAATCGCCACTATTGCGTCTGGTGTTTGGGAGCAAAATTTACGACTCTAAGAATATATAATTTTAAAGCGCAGTGCTAACGCTACCTGTACATCAAAACCTAATTTATTTTCTTTGCAAAATACAATAAAATTTTAATTTTTCTTCTTTTTTTGGGGGGTGGGGGTCTTGAACCACAAGCGATCCCCACCTTTATTAATCCGCCACCGCCTCCTTTAACCACTGATATCACCCAACTTTACATAATCTAGACGCTCCTTCCTTCACCCATCTGTCACCCAATTTCCATCCGCGTGGACCGGTCACCGCCGCTTTGTCTCTCGTCCCAACAATACCATCCAGCGCAGTCTGTTGCTCTCCTGTCCTCTCCCCAGCGTCTCGCACCCCGCTTCCGAACAGCAGCCATTGTCTGCTTCGCCTCACTGAGACAATTCGGAGAGGGGAGACCTTCGATTTCTGACGGGACGCCGGCGCATTTTTATTTGCCTCGGTGAACCGGAAATGACGCCACGAGCAGTGCACGCCCACCGACCGCGATCGGGGTTCCCAGGAAATTTAGTCAAGAATCGGATTGTCAAAAGGAGTCTCTCAGAGAACTCGTCTCGGACAACTTCAGTCGCTGCATTTTGCTATCAGATACTTCGCTCGGGGTAAAGGAATTCCACGGAATCCAATAACGTCTTCTCTAAGACTTTAGAGAACGAAAGAAGTCCTAGAAAATACCAGTGTCTAGGTTGGAATTTATAGGAACTTGTAGTGAATAAATTGTAAGAGCTAGACGAAAAATGGTAAACAGTTTAGGAATTTTAGTTATGAAATTATCAAATTTATAAAATAATTAAAGAACTCATCATTCTATCATAGTACTAAAATTTTATAGAATATTGTTTTGGGTTTAAGCTACCTAATATTATAACATGTCACAACATGTAACGTAAGTGGTATTACAACATGTTCTTATTATAACATATAGTTAACTATTTTTATTCTTATCTAAGGAGTGTGCTGAAATGTTAAATCCGCCTCTGCTTTAGGACCCTTGATCGGAAATGATGGGATGGTCCCTTGCTAGCTTCCGGAGACTAAATTAGTTATTGCCCCCCACGCGGTCATACGTTTGTAATTGCTTTTTTGACAATAAATATATTTATTTACATTGTTCCACATATAAATCAACTTTTTATTGAGAATGCTGAAAAGAAAGAAAAGCAAAACGGATATCATTAAACTAACTTTACGTAAATGTTCTCTATTTCTTTTGATACTTCCGACGTAAACGTTAAGTGACTTCCCAACATTTTCTCTGACACAATTTCCATCAAGCGTAGCAGTGGAAACGACTGAGTAAAAAAAATGTGGAGGAAGCGGAGGTAATGAAAGGAATATGATTCTTAAATGGGGATGAACTAAAATACTGAATTGGTCAATAGCTGAAACAAAAAGGGCAATAAGTATGAAAATCTATTACAAATATAATTATTATGGAATTTCAAATCGAAATAACTGCGATTAAAGAGTTAAAAAAATCAATTTTGAAAGTAAACGTATTTTGAAAAGAGAGTTGCATTATACTTAAACTTGACCGAACTTTCTGTTATTTTATGTACTGATACCTCTCCCCGCTCTCTCTCAATTGGGAGAGCATCTACAGCAATTCCAAAATTTTGTGTAGCTGTTTCTGGGCGTTTATTTTTCTTTACATAGCTGTAAATCCGAAACGAGTGGAAGTATTACAGTAATATTTGGTATTTTTCTTAGTCGACGTAAGACTATCATACTACAAATGTTATTCAAATATGAGATGCTCTGGAAAAAAATATTTTAAAACTATGTTGATTTGATCTTTTATTCTTCGCTGTAGCTGTTGTAAGCTCGATACAGAAGTCTACACGTATTCTTTTCTCTTTTAATAACAGGATAACAAAATAACGGCATAACGAAGCAATGTTGAAGGACCATTAGCGAACGTCATGATAAATACTAGAAAGCGTCCGCAAACTGGACAGCAGAGCATAATTTTGCTAAGTGCGCTACACTGTAGTCGGACTCGCAACGTCGGAGTTCTCGACGTCTGATAAAGAAAGAGGTGCTTCATGTAGACAACAGCTTCATCCCCCACCCCCGTACTTGGGATACTTGGCTTTCGCAGGTGACCGGACATCCGGCGATGTACTTCCCTCATGTCCGATAGCCCACAGACAGATTTGGAGTGAGATCTTTTACGTGACTCGAGTCTTCGCAACGCAATTGAGGATGACACGGTGCATTTTAAGTGGGTGCGAAGGTGTTCTCCAAGCCGTGAGTTCTGAAAGTGGTTGATTAATATAGTAATGGTATACGCTCGTTTTTTTATTCACATCATTTTCATAATAGAAAAAAAAAGGTGTTTTTTTAGAGAAAAAAACGCTTTTATTACTTATTTAGCAGCATGACATTGGGATAGTACGAATTTTTGACTATCCGAGACTCTTTCGGGTCTATGAGAATGAATAAACGGGGTTACACAGTACCTCGTAGTAACAAGCTATTGGATTTGATCTGACTCTCTAAATATTCAAAATAGTAGCTTAAGAGAGGTATTAAAAGTTGATCATTTAAGTCCATAGAGAGATGGTATAAAAATATTTTTATAANTTGATCATTTAAGTCCATAGAGAGATGGTATAAAAATATTTTTATAAAAATAAACTCAAAAGCGTTAATGCAATTATCTGTAAATGAAACGAAATGATCATAGATTATTGAATAAAATACACTAATCGAAAACAGACTTAACTACATATTTCAATGTTTATAGCGCTATGGGACATAGGCTTGTTGACCTTTAAATGTACAGTGACGATATACAGTATGATGTAATGATAAATATGATGGAAATACGTGTATGAAACGGTATATACTGCTTACTACTTTCATTAGAAATATATATATATATATATATATATATATATATATATATATATATATATATATATATATATATATATATATAGAGAGAG
>NNCF01127589.1:503169-520476 GCA_002313205.1 Laupala kohalensis | reverse complement strand
TTATACACATCTCTTTGTATGACAAAAAAAACGAAGAACTTCAATCTATTGGGTAACAATAAATGTCAATGCGTGCTCATTGAAAACCAGGGACTTAAGGAAAGAGAGTTGACAAGTTCGCCGAGAATGCACACAATCCCAATATAATGCTATATTCATAATGTTTTTTAAAAAAAATAATCTAATATTTCGGTACCAAAGTCCATTATTAATATTCTTTAGGAATTCTCCCAACCATATTATTGCTCAGTTGTTTCCGAGCGGTGATTGTTTTCCTTTTTCTGCTTCCGAAAATTCAAATTGTGCTTTTATATTGTATTTTATTACGAAAATTTTTTCCCAAGATTTTTTAATATTATATACCTTTCTGTAAATGATATTCAGATCAATATTTTCAATCTGCATGTACTACGAAGAGGGTATCAATAATTTTACTTCAACAGAAAGAAAAAGGTGTGATGTTGACCTTTTTTCACGAGAACATATAAATCTCGTAATATGCCTGGCAAAGTAGGGAAGGGTTATAGATTTATCTTTGAATCTAAATGAATTCTGGGAACATAAAATGTAAAATATATGACTCTTGTAAACGATAGTGAAAAGCCTGAGCTACAGGAAGACTTAATCTACAGCACATCACTTTTAAACTGGTTAAATTAGCCATAACTTTATTACCACCACCCTTCATAATAAACATAAAATGCCTTCGTTCTTTCAAGTGTCTCCTACAATCTAAAACATTCAGACCACATCGTTGGACGTCGTAATCCTTTCTTCCCGGTCACAAAAACAGTGAGTGAAATTCAGTCCATCCATCCCGTATAGGGAACTACTCGTCCTACTTCTAATACGAACAGACCATTCCGCTTACGCGACATGTCATTCGTAGGGAAAGCAGTTAGTGAGACCGGAAGTAATGTTAGCGCGTAGCGAATGTACCATCACCATCTTCTCCCCGACGCTTCCCTTTCTTCTTGGTTCGTTGCCACTGACGTGTTAACCTCAATGACCTCTATGTAACCTGTGGTTTAGTTCGACCTAAAATTCGAAACTATCATAGGAAGTGAATGGAGTCATATTCACTTTCTCATTTAGTGAGACACAGAAGTGNGGGGGGGGGGGGGGAAGGCGGCTATAACCCCCCCCATTGAACCTGAACTCTTAACAGATAAAATTGAAGTTGATAAATGGCATACTTTGAAAACGTGTTACCAGATTAATAATTGTTATTAATAATAATATAATTGTTATTAAAAATACCAGATTAATAAAACTGATACTACCATGTTAATAACTAATATATAATTGTTATTAACAATACCACACTTAATTATTTATTTGATGCATTTTACTTAAAGGTACTATTTATAAAATTTGTTTTGTAGAACCATAATTTTTAAATAAAAATGCTCCTCGGTTAGCCCCCCACACACCTGATTACGGTCAAAATTCGCCACTGATTCACAGTATATAGCTTTGAAAAGTTTTTTCAAACAGAACTGTACCTTTGAATTCGTACGTATAAAGAAGTGTGACGCGTGGTGCCTATGGTTAGCATTATCGCCCAAGCACATCGAGGATTGCGGTTCAAACTACAGTAAGGATATTAGAAAAAGCAGGTATTAGTTGCAACTTCGTTTGAGAATATGCCGTGGGTCGACGAGTAATATATTTTTTTATCACGTAGACGAACGAGGTATAGCGTCATAACGATTTAAGTATGTAATAAAAATAAAATATTCATCCTAGTTTCCGTAACTTCCTAAAACTAGTAGTTGTACGTACTTTCCCATATACGTTTTCTCCATCTGCAGCATAAAGTGACAAAAATATAGTAAAAGTGTTATGTAAATGTAATTTCGTTGTAGACAGAAATTGATGTATTTTTGTATCTACAGTGCGTTTGCTGTCCTCCTATGTATTTTATCATTACCATATCTTTCATTTCAGTATACGAAAAGTCTATTCTACGTCTGCTAGTTCCATTTACACCGCTAAATATTATTGAAGCGTCTTGAACCAGTAAACTAACGAGAAAGTGTAGCAGACATAAATTATACCAAACGTTCAAAAGCAAAATTCCTCTAATGCGGATGTAATGCGTACTAATTGTACTTTAGGTACAGAAAATTTAAGCAAAGTCGTTGGAGCCGCTTTTGAGAAACATTCAAAAGAGTACTTTCACCTTCATGTAAAGTACCCTTTGTTTTAAAGTAGAAAAAAAAAATTAGAGCATTTGCATCGACAACAAGTAAATTCTACCGTAAATACGAAATATGAATTACTAATTTCTATATACTACGTATACGAGAAAGTAAAAACACCTTTAACATTACTATCTCTTCGTAAACATAAAATCTATTTATGCCCCTCAATTTCACGCTACAACAGCTGAAATTTTCTACATATTCCTCAATTCTCTCCTATAACACGCGCACACACACACGTGATGGCAACAGGCGGAACGTGGTATACAGCGTTTGCGTCTCAAGCTACGGTGATAACGCCGCCCGACAAGGTGCTGTCAAGGTAACCACGTTTAGGTCACGACTCACTTGACAACACACATGAACACACAATTTACATTAAGTTATAAGCATAACCAATGCAATATCATTACTATACACATACAAAGAAAAAGAAAACTAGTAATTTAATTTGGACTGGACTAATAAAAAAAGAAAGGTAACTATACTTTAATATTTAAATTAAGAGGTGATTGAAATATTCTGATAATTTTATAGAACACAGTCTAATGGAATACTATCAGTAAGATCGCCTTAAATGTCATATTTTATTTCGGGTAAAGGATGAAAAAGAATCTTCGTGCAAAAACTTATCATTGTAAAAAGAATATAATATTAACAGGTATGAGTGAAATATTTACGAGTTATTGTTAGAAAAGAGTACTGTTTTTGGAGTTTATAATAAAATAAAATTGTTTGGAATATAAAACGTAAAAATGTACGACTTTATAAGAGGAGAGGTTAAAACCATACGATTTTCTTTTGTTCGAACCACATATATTTATAGTTTGTTAGTGGGCATTGAAGTAGAGATCGTTGTTTTCAATTCATAAGTGTAAGCAGTACATCATATAAGACTTCCTGACTTACCAGAAGGTGAACAGAAGTACTGAAGCATTACTCACCTGAAACAAGTAAACACACATTAAAGTGAAAATTGTAAAACAGGGAACATAGCTGAAATGTAAAAATTAATTTTATCTTCAAACACTTAGTCAGCGCTTGCTCAACATTCAGTAGTTAGTTTTAATTCCCCGTGCGGTCGTTTATGTTTAAATAAACTCGTTTAAATATATCTCCTTCACTGCACATATTTACATGTCGAAACTGTGTGGGGAGTCTGAACATAAACTCGTTATGCCCCAATTAAATTTTCCGCGGAGGCCGAAATGCAGTTTGTTGTAATACCTTCACAACGATATGGTTTATAATTACAAGTGGAATTACTGGTTTAACATTAATGGATCTAAAGGAAACTGCGCTGTTCTACAGAACATAGCTGGTACAACATTAAAATATAAAACAACCAAAATATGATTACGTAAATATAATTTCTTTCGCCAATAAAAAATAAGTATAAACCAAATGGAGGACACAATTAAAATAATTGTACATATCCATTTTTTAAGTTAACAATATTTGGGTCGTTTCTCAAAAGTATTTCATTTGTATTGTATCTGTTTTATTATTTTTATTGATATCAGTATGAATGAATTAAATAATTAATGTACGAAAATAAGGAATAATTATATCAAATGTTAATGGATTGGCTGAAAACAGAAATTACCTTTGGGTTTGCTTTACGACAAAAGATCGAAAAAAAAATCATCTTTTTGCAGAAGTTCTTCTAGATTTTAGCATTTTTTTAAGGTAGTACAAAAGATGAATTATCTTGAAGACCGTTCGTCAATTTTGGTTTCAGTGAATGAAATTGTTCACCCTCACAATCCCAGAATTGATACTTTAGGAATCTGGAGGGTTAAAAATGTAATCACATACCACATATTTTTTCGAATATTGCTGTACTTCCACTAAGAAAGAGTGAAAGACGAAAGAAACAGAAGAAAAGGAGGGGAAATGAAGGAAATGAAGGAAATAACTTGCGACTCAAAATGTAATGCTTCATTACAATAAAAGTTAATACCTCTCTCTCGAAACTCAATACTCAGTATTATTGGCCACTCCCATATCCCATCGAGGATTCTACAACCTATGTCTGATTTCCCCCTCCCCCTCTATATCGCACATCGACATTTCGCCAACCCATTTCTAGGGCCCCCACGTTCTCGTACAAGCAGGTCGCGCGGGGGCGCGTGCGAGCGATTCCGTGCCCCCTTTGGTATGAGGGCGAGGCCATCGCGTAACGGCACCAAGGGGCTCTACGCATTAGGCGAGAAAGTGTTTCGCGTTGTATTGTATGGTAATGGCACATAGTCCTGTCGGATCAAGCCAGTATCTCTTACTACAAGTGGTCTCAAGTTTGAATCTCTTCTATGGGAAATTGTCCATGGTTGTAAAACTATGTTCTCAACTACACATGCTCAGCGACAAATCCCAAAGGCAATTTTTTTAACACAATCGTCTCGTTTTTTAATACAATTCAATCTGCAGAAACCGAAGCGAGACCTGCATTTTTTTTACTCTTAATTATTGTTCTCTTAGTGTCAGCTAATTTTCTCCTTCACTCCTCTTCCTCTTCAACTGGTTTTCCAGTTTTTGGGTGTATACGTGACTCAAAATGGTGTCTGATATTGCTCGTGAATACCACGTCTTAAAACATCCGCTTCGTACAATGTACGCAAGTACGCACACCAAATGGTTTTCAGTTTTCTGACACGTACTATTTAGAAAATTCACTCCATAATTTAATGTAATTCAAATCAATATTTGTTTGCATAATTATTTTTTCATTTCCATTCATTGTCAAATAATAATAATAATAATACATCTATTCTACATTGGGCAATCTCGGTGGAGAAAAAGCGGGAGGAGTATTTGTCCGGTATTTAGAAATTAAAAAGAACTAATTTCGAAAGTGAATAAGTATTTAAGCCACGTCCACTAGACGTATATTGAGAGAGTTTAAGGTCTTTTATTATGAAGTATGGTAAAAAAGGAAAAAGAAAGAAAGGCATTTGTGCCAGTCATTTACCCTCATCCAGCCTCAACAAATGATTTCTCGTCTCTTGGGCACTCACTAGCAGTTTCAACAGAAGTTTCAACCGTCACTCATCTTCCCCACGTACTAAAAGGCATTTGACACTCAAAACGATACCCTTCACATGAAGGGAGGTGGAACACTTTCTAGATTGAGCTATTTACCAAAAGTTAATTCGGAAGGGAGGAAGCTGCATGGAGCAACCAATTTGGAGAAGGTGGCAACTTCCTGCGCAGCGAGTGCACGATCCCCTCTCTATGGAGAACTTGCGTCGCGGTAATGCGCAAGTTTCATTACGTATTCCTCAATGAAACGAAGGTGTGATAATAAAGGGAGGGGGGTGGGAAATGGAATGGGATTGAAGGGACGACAACGGAGGGAGAAACTGGTGAATAATATACAGAAAGAAGATACAAGGTATGTGATGAGCATCGAAGCGATAAAATAAAACGAGAGAAAAAAGTTAAAGAATAAAGTAAAAGAATACAGAAAGAAAACGAAAGAGGAAAGTCAAGCGACGAAATCACTTTGTGAAACCTTTCCCGAACGAAGCCTTCGTATCCTCAAGCAAAATCGCAATATACAGCAAATATATTAAAAAAGGGTGTGATGCAAAGAATCACAGAAATTCAATACCACTTCTCGGGTGCCTTCATAACGTCGCCTTCCAAACGCAGAGACGCGACGAGAAAAAAAAAATCCACTCCCATTCCCCCAACACAGAAATTCCTCAACCCGTAACTTCACCATCACATTGCTTTCATGGTGACAACCGAACCATTAACCCAGTCGAAGAAGGGGTGCGCACGTGGTGCCCCAACCCCCGCCTTTATCTCTCCCACCCCCGCTCCACCCGCAGCCCGCTTGCTGTGTCCTTTTTATCCTTTGGGCTCGGATTCCAGACCCAACTCATGCGAACGACGCAGCTACAGTGGGAATGGGAGATGTCTGAACGAGCAAAAAACAGTAAGATGGAAATTTTATTCGGAGTTCGTGGAAGGCTGACGGGGCAGGCAGTGTTTCAAGCAACGCGTGGCTGTAAAATGTGAGAAGGGACAAAGAACAAGAGAGACGAACACACTCATACTCTTCTTTTGGGTACATTAAAGAGAACGTTACACTGTATTTTGATGTTTAAAACAGAGAAAGGAATTTAAAGCGAAACAACGGCCAGAATACTGTTCTCTATCTCTATAACTACATCCAAGGAACTGGGCGATTTCATAGTTGTATATAGAGATACCAAAATTTGATGTAATAAGTTTAAAAAAAGTGATACAACAAAATCACACAACAAANATTTTACTGTTATGGCAAACCAAACAACCCTCGTTCATTTCATCTTTATAAGGAGAATCGTTGTGAAGAGTCTGCTCTAAGTGTTAAACACAGAAGAGATAGCATAGTTGAAAATTCAAGAAAGAACAAAACATATTAAGACGAAACCAAAATAAACATTTTAAGACGACACCGAAATTCCTTATAAATAAATAAACGTATAAAGAATTTTGTTTAATTGGCGGTTTTGATACTATTAATCATTAACAAAAATTTATTTTCAAATTTATTGACCCTCAGGTACGATAGAGAATAAAATGGTTCCATGGTAATTATGCGCCATGTATTTTAATGCTCGTTTTTCAGTGTATTATTCTACTAAACAACAGGAAATGGTTTCTAACAAAATTAACCTTTGTTTCAAGTTTCAATTCTACGAT
Source organism: Laupala kohalensis (assembly GCA_002313205.1). Lineage (NCBI taxonomy): Eukaryota > Metazoa > Arthropoda > Insecta > Orthoptera > Trigonidiidae > Laupala > Laupala kohalensis. The sequence goes on along the minus strand of NNCF01127589.1, from coordinate 513,574 downwards.
GATTGTCGTTTTTCTAAAGTTGTTTAATCTTCAACAATATCTTCGCAAATCAAGTTTACAAGACCATAGTTGTTTTGAGTGATGCGTTGTCTAATTACAGACACGGAGATGGTATTGAATTAGTTCGATATACGTCTGCTACTAATAATGTTGCAAGAATAAAACTACCTATTTGTAAACTATTTTATTCTTCTTCGCTTATTACATGTACATACCAGCGACACATGTCATAGATTTAAAACACTTCAAAAACTTTAAAACTATACACAGTATAAAACATAAAAAATAAATCTTGTACATAGTTTCAAAGTTTTTTAGGAGTTTTAAATCTTTGACAAGTGTTGCTGGTACGTACATGTAATAAATGAAGAAGAATAAAGTTGTTTTATAATTGCACCGAAATTAGTATTTTCTTCTATAAAACATATTTCCAAACATTTTCCTTTACGTAAAAGAAGCTTGAATAGGTCTGAAAAAACATTGTTTGCCTATTTCGGTGAAAATCCTAGGTCCACCCTTTGATACATTTTAAGGGGGAGACTTTTGATGTCGTTACGTCCAGATTTATTTTTATACTAAAAAAAAATGTCGATTTCATCTCTACTACTTCAATACATTTTTTTAAATCGATATATGATAGGAATATTTTTGAGGGTGGCAGGGCAGTACCCACCTCTAAGTCATTAGCCCACATCTGATTAAACCCACATAATGAAGCCAAGCGAACATGTTGAGCGATCTCATTCGGTCAATCCACTCATGAAAGAGAGAAGTGATGACGCATCATGACCACTGACTCACCTGCGGAAGCGCACAACACTCCCGTAAACTCACCTTCTCTCCCCTTCCCTCATCGACAAGCTGCCCCTAACGAGATTTCGGGACCTTGACCGAGTACTGGCGCTATGTTTAGCGCGCACGATGGGAAGTCAACGAGGAAAGTCGTCAGCGAACGTGTGAACTTGACTCGTTCCCCTACTCATCCTCTTCAAATACACATTATATATATATATATATATATATATATATATATATATATATATATATANTGTGTGTCTGTGGACGTGTTTTGTCTGAGAATCGAAAAAAATGAGTCATTAAAAATAATTTTAAATAATATGAGAATGAAATTTTACGAGTTTGACAACGAAGTACCTAATTAAAAAAAGAACACACCACAAAACTTTACATAAACTTGACTGTTATTTAATAATAATGATTCTCCCCAATTAATTTGAACTATAGATTAATTTACTTCATTTTCACATTTTTAAGAGAAGACCCAATTATCGAATTAATTCGAATTCGAAATATTAATAATCGTACAATATGTTATTTTAATTGTTGTTTCATACAGGAACTGCAGTGAAAAATAATCTTGGAATTTTCAATGACGTTTTGATTCAACAATTTTTTTCCCCATAGATTTTATCATACACTTCTATCGTCATTTTTATCTCAAGGTGTTACGGTATTAATGTTTCCCGTACAGTTAATAGGTTAAATCGACTCTCTTTATACCCATACAATTAATTTCTGCTGACAATTACTTTCTTCATTCATCCTGTTTCCACCCCACATCTTCCTGTGGCATTGGAATACTCAACTAACACACCCCAAGTTTCCTCGTCATATTACTCCAGTTCCCCATTTTATTTCCTCTTTCCCACTATGCGAAGAAAAAAAAATCTTCACAAATGTTTAAGTATCTCACAAAATAACCGCTGCTTTTATTTTCCTCCTGAACCTCCACGTGGTGGCTGCAATAAAGAATGATTTAGAACACACCACACGCAAAGAAGCGGTGAAGGAGGCATGCTATGCGATGCTAAAAGAAGACATGATGGACGCACGGAAACCTCCAGTGTTCGCAGGAGCGTAGCTCTATTCGCAGCGGACGGGTCTTTTGTGTCCAGTGCCGCGCTTGGCCACTTGCCCACTGGTACTTCTTCCAGACGACTACAAGAGTTCGGGAGGCGCTATTCTAATAGTCTCGTTTGTTTTGAGTGCTTATTCTTTTTACACCATTTGACTCGATTTTATTATAGTTTTTGTCTCTTCAATATAATGTTTTTTATTGCAAATGTTTCGCTGAAATATTTTATGAATCACTGGATTTTGCTTCATAATATACTTCGATTTCAGGACATTTGTCTTATGCGTCACACTAACTGAAATGTCAAATATTTTATATAAAAACGCATGGTACTATGAAGAAAATTAATTTACATTTGTATCACACTGTTATAGACGTAGATGGAGTACAGTCTTCAGTAAAGCAACATACCATTCATTAGGTTTTGATACTAAGTTTATGACTTTATCTTCCTGACGTTTCGGAAGAGTTAATTTTAGAGTACATTACGCACACAATTTTATTTTACTCGTTAATAGTCAGTCATAATATATTCACAACATTTACCTAAACATGTCGCCAAGTTCATGGTACATAATTTATGTAACATCCCGTCCAGTACGTTGGGGAAGTAAAAGAATACGCTGAAAATGAATTATCTTTTAAAATGTATTTTTATTTTTAAATTTCTGAAAATTTGTTTCGTAATTATAACTTGTTTATTCAATACTATTTAATGCGTGGTTAACATAGAAGTTACATAAGCTTCTGTAAACAAGTTTACTTCTTCGTATGCAAAAACTCCCATGAGCTGACGAAAAAATGCACACACGCGTTGCATTCTTAATGCATCTGGCTAATGGACGTCAATATCACGGGGCTGGGCTCATACAGACAAACGTCGTATAATTTTTAAAATTAGACGAGCAATTAATGTCTAAATTCTAAAATGTCATGCACTTTTGTGTTTTCGTACGAAACATGCGTGAACGGATGGTACGGATGGAACCAAGTAGCACCCGCGGCTCGTTGTCACTCATCGCTAAGTCATCCCGGGTTCGATTCCCGATGAGGCCAGAGAATTTGTAGCTTTTCACATGAATGTCCCAGTTCATATAGCTGTGACTACTGAAAAGCAAACCTTCCTTCCTCTATCCAGCTCCTCCTAGTATCAATAGCTAACTACTAACCACTTACTAACCCCTCCACGTGGGCCAAGTTGTTGGTGAACCCAGCTAAGCTACTAACAATAACCTTCCACTCAACTCCTACCTCCTATCGCTCCATGTAGATAAGTTTCAATAGCACGCTAGATTTCCCATTTTCAAATACAACAATATATATATTTTTAAAAAGTAGCACTATTTCGATCCTTCCCGTTCCTGAAGAACTAAAACGAGAAAGAGGCAGCCATTAAAAGAAAAACCCGACCGCGGCTCGCAGTGCGCCCCAGTTCGAGGAAGCCAGAGTACGGAGGAGTTTCCGGCGATGATCGCAGTAAAATGTGGACGAGGGGTTAATGAGGGACATAATGAAACAGCAACACACGCTGCGAGACTGCTCTCCTGGGGATTTGGTGGAAACACCCCCGCTCCCCCGCCGTGGGGTATGAACGTGCGATAAAGTCCGAAACATTCTCATAACGAACATCGTGCTGCAGTTAAATCATCGTAAATGAAGCAATATGGGAAATCCTTTTTGGCGCCATACATCTCAATGTAATTGATAGAAGTATCAAAGATTTTTTACATTATTCCACTTTTTGTTCTTACAAATATCCCCATTACTCTTTCAATGTCATCACGCGTCTTGATTTTCTCAATAAAATAATGTAATTTTAATTTCATTGTAACAGATTATCATCGATCACAAAAAATTACTTCACAGAACAGTTAACTGATGTATTTTCATTATCATTTTCAGCCGATGTAATTTGTCGAAATGTAATTTTCTTGTACTGAATACTGAGTGCAGTTTAATGTGAATTTTATCACTTCTAAAATGAATGGGCGAAATAAAAACAGCGCAGATGTTTTTGTGTATATTTTTGGGTTACCTATTCGATGGTTTATGGAAACTGCAATACTTAGGCACAGAGTAACCATGCTCGAAATCACTTCTATGTTTTATTGTACGAAGTTTCGAGGTGTATTTTATACGCGAAATCATATGAGATCTCTTGTTTTTCTGATGCCCTTACATCCAGTGAGATTCATATATATTTTCTCATAATCCTCCAAGAAAAGTATAACAATAGTAATAATTAAGTATACTTTCCATGTAAGAGTTCACATCAATCAAGCCCGTAAACAAATATTAGGAACTTAGATATAATGTGATTTTATTACAATCTTTAATAGACTTTGGTTCCTCATTAACGGATTAATGTACTGGATGAACGGACAAGAAACATAGTGAAACCACATGGGTCATGTATGTTGCTGCAAGTTTCATCACTTTGTTCACTTAGGCCCCAGAAGAGGCCCTGTCGAGTGCACGTCCCCAGGGTCGATACCCGAGCGGCACAGCGCGTCATTGGAGGTGGCAACAAAAGGCGACGACGACGGTTGCGTGGGCGACCCACCGACAGTTAAGGCGATGAACAAGAAGCCATGCGACGAGTGGGCGCGCCTCCGTGGGCACTTGCTGAGGCCTCGCGCGGGATACTCACAAAGAGAAGAAAGGCTCAGCGGCGCAGAGGTCAATCATCAGCAGTTCACGAGTTAATAAACACGCTAATCACATCATTATAAAAAAAAAACCTCGCTCGAGTGAAAACAATTAATACCAAAAAGAAGTTGATTTACGATAAAAATGTATGTATACTAACAAGACAATTGAAAATTGAGATAAATTTCAAAATACTTTCTACCTTCAAGACATTTAATTTAAGTTCAAGTTTTATAAAATAAAAAAGAGCAAATTTTTTTTTATATTTGAATTCTAATTTGTTATAACAGCACTATCCCAGCGAAATAAATTTATGATTACGAGTTTTAAAAAATTATTCCAACGTTCCATTTGAGAATTATTCCTTCACGATATACAAATCAGACAGCTCCTGGTAAGAGCACGTAAAAAATATTGGCATATACCTTTATTCGAATATAATATTAGTATGTAATAATAATAATAATAATAAATTTATTGTCAAAAAACAGTACAAACTGCGTATGACCACGTGGAGGACAATAAACTAATTTACTTTCCGGAAGCAAGCAAGGGACCATCCCATCAATTCCGATCAAGGGCCCTAAGGTAGAGGCGGATACAAAAATATCATCAAAAATTCCTAGATAAGATAAAAAGTTAGTTGCGAGTTATAATACTTATAGAATGTCAATATGTTTGTAATTTAGCACAAAAAAATTATTTTACATGTACAAATTATCAAATTATAGATTATTCTGAGTGTAGTGTTTAAAAATCATAAGAATTGAAATAACATTAAATTTACGATTTATTGTTACAATAAGCACGCCCCTAGACAAAACCTAGAGAACCTGTATAAGAAATCCGCCTCCAATCGAAGGAAAACCGGAGCCAAAGTTGAGTACACATAATACTAAATTAATATGAATAATAAGACACAACAATCATGCAAGAAAATAGTGTTTGAAATTGTTATAAGTCATTTAAAAAGTACTACAGCAATGGCGTGATGAAGTACAAGATTGATTTAACTTTTATTAAAATCAATAAATTATTTTACATTGTAGAAGCACTGGTGCAGGAGGTAGTTTTTAACCGTGGATATGAACAGACTCAGTTTCATAGTATCTTTTATATTCTTGGGCAGGGAATTATATAGAACGATTCCCGAACGATTTCCGAACGATTTCCGATGGTCCTTTCTGGCAAAGAGTGGTTGACACTCTAGGGCGATGAATATTATTCCTATTGCGAGTATTTTGTTCGTGAACGAGACTGTTTCGTATAAAGAAAGGGTGGTGCTTCAGTAATTCGGTCTTAACAAACAAGACCGTTTCATAAATATAAATGCAGGGAAGTGTTAAGATATTTAATTCCTTGAATAAAGGTTTACAAGAGTAGGCTTAGGGCTATTAGTTAGGGTATTAAAGAAAATAACAACCATTATGATGAAACCCTCACCAGAACGTCAGTCATTTCCAAATCTGATTTATTATGTTTAAGAATTAATTATTTATAGGACAATGCTCCACACTTGCCTTTCAACTCATCGATAATTTTAAAATTAGAAACTGAAAACACAGAAACATTAGCATCATAATACGCAAATTGGTAAGTTCGTATTCCACTGATTTTGCGCGAAAATAAATATCGAAATGTTCGTTAAATTTTAAGTTAGTATAATCAGGTGTACAATGAATTCTTTTAGATCTAATTACATCAAGCTACTATCCAGTTTAATCTATTTCGACAGCACTTAACACAAAGTTCCTTTCTTTCTATTAGTATTAATTAACTCGATTGACCTGCTTGAACCCCGAACTAGTTCTGGGTGACGAAGAAATCCACGAAATCGTTCTCGACAACGGAATCCATGCGGGTTTTGCTCACAAGGTCTACAATACGGTACTACTTCGTAAGCGAAACTTCGTCCTTGACTATCGGTGACTCACGTACCACAATTTACGGAAAATTAAATTCATTGCCACGCATTCTATTAAAAATATTCACATGACTAATGTGGAAATATATAAACAGAAAATTTCTTTCAGAATTTCGCAGCATAAAATAAATCCGAATTAGTAGGAAAAGCGCGCAGTTGTATGTAATTTACATTGTTGTAAGAACGTATTTATAGGTTTGTTCCAGCAGCAATCCCGGATAGTTCCGAACGGTTCTGAAGTGTCACGCGCATGCGCAGAAGCGAAATCCCAGTCGAGCGCTGTTCCAGGAGTCGCCAGCGAAGAATTCCGAACCGTTCGGAACCGTTCTGAGAGATCTGGATTTCTGTAGGGATTTTAAGTTCGGAACTGTGGTTACGATCGGTCACCCGCGTGGTTCGTAGGCGGTGGGGGAAATAAGCGGGAAGGAAGAGAGTATCACTCGATTGTTATGCGTCGCCGCGTAATCTTCTCTATTGTGCTACCTGTTTTGTACAAACTTGAGATATTAATTCTTTCGATTATTCTTTCGATTTTTGGACCATTTACAACCTCTCCTGTTATATTTTGACCCTGCTTGTTTAAATGAATTATTTTCTTTCGGCTTTCGGACTATTTTGAACCCCTTATGTTACTTTTTGACCCTGCTTTTTTCCTGTTTATTCTTTCCGATCAGTGACTGAAATCTCGTAGTTTATGAAGACCTAGCTGTGTTTTAATAAATTTTTTGTATATTTCATTTTATTACATTTGTATTCATTTAATGCTGTATATTCCATTTCTAGTTTCATTTCTTGGATTAATTTCTATTTGTGATTAAGTACTTTTCGTTGTTCGCCATCTGTTCCATTTTTCTTTCAAGTTTGACTTACCATCCATTCTTACTTAAAGAAGGTAATTTCCATTCAAAGTTTGAAAATATACATGATATTAAAGTTAGTAAATATAAAAAAGATTGTGCTTGTGTCTGAGTATTTTGAATTGTGTTTGGGAAGGTAAAGAAAACACTATTTTATAGCGTTCGCAAGGGATGGGTCAGCTTTGAAAATGTATATTAGCAAAACTGTTAAACCTAGGACATTTCTGGGATAGAAATAGTTAAGACACGACGTTTCTGGGATAGTTATTAATAAAATGTATTAGTTTTATAATTTTATCTTGGATTTAAAAAAATCTTGTATTTTTTATTAAACCTAGCAATATCAAGATCGGCTAATCGCAAAAATTTTCCATTGGCCCTTAAGTAAACCGTATTTAAAAATAAGATAAACATTAACAATTAGCTTATAAATCAAGGTACATTGTGATTTTATCTCTTGATACAACACGAAATACTGTAGATTCGGGTGCCTGGAGGTGATACACTAAACCACACATTGGTCTTTCGTGTGTTATCAAGTGATATAAAAAACAATGTACCATTACAAAATAAGCTAATTGTTAATTTTTATCTCATTTTTAAATCCGGTTATTTTTACTTGTACTAATTTTACTAGATGTATGTCATTTTGAAACTGCTACTTGTTCACATTTTCCCATCAAAACTTGAAAATTTTGTTTGTCATTTTCTCCAAAAGAGTTTTTTTAACGTGCACTATATCATTAATAAATGTTGTTATAAAATGACATTGTTACCCTATGTTGACCGGAAACCTCATTATACAGAGGTCGGGTCGGATCCAACCCAACCCTACCTTCCAACTTCATTTCATTCCACTGAACTGATTGATAGTTAACCGTCCACTAGACGCATATTGGCTGTTACACACATCAAAATAGAAAATTATGTTGGGAATTACCACGTTATTACAAACATTTTATTAAAATACAAAATATTAAAAATAGGTTTTAAAAATAAAGAAATAATTTTTCCACAACATATATTGATACGGACATAAAAAATTAAATGTACATCACTCAAATTTAAAATACATTTTTTGTTTCTATTTGGAAAACATGAAAAAAAAGCGCCGTTGCCCTTTGATCAACGCGCCATGTCATGTCGAGGGGACAGCTGTATAGTTTTATTTTTTCCTCGCGAGATGGACCCGCTGTCAAGTTCATGCGACATGTAACGGACCAACTTTAAACTGTGGCGCGTAAAAGTTGTTCCAGCAGCAAACAACCCCAAACGGTTCGGAACTGTCCTGAATTCCACGCATGCGCACCAAGGAAATCCCGAGAGAATTCCCTCTGTTGGAACAAACCTTATAAGTAAGAAAGAACTGAATTCAAATCTCGGGTTCATATTAAACTTTCTGAGAAGTATTAATTTAAAAGTGTTGCTCTTCCAGCGATCCTGTGGTAGTATTCGGTTTGCACCTCTAATTTTGGAGTTACATGATTGATTTGAACAAAAATATAAATACTTTTGATTTGAACATCGAACGGTAACAACTAAAGCTCAATGTAAATGAATCATGTCCATGGTATATTTTATTGGCAGCTCTTAGAGAGTGAGTAGCTTTCATGATGAAAAAAACTTTTTAAGACCACGCTTTTTTCCAAGATCCCATTAAATGAAATATCTTACTATGACGTGAAAGAGAAAGTACGCGTGGTAAACGAACACATACTCGTACATTTCACATAATAATACGTAATGTTGAGACATTCAAAGAAAAGACCTATTCACATAAGGTTGAAACCACCGATTCAGATGCAACTCCACATGATTTCCCGTCTTCTACGAAAACACATGACGAAAGTACAACGCAATATCAGGGACCCAAACATAGAACTCTGCCTCATCCAATTGAGGTCGCTCAAATTAAACTAGACAGTAAAAAATTAAACAAGCTTACAAGTCAATCTAAATAACACAGGCCAGCGTTTGGAGTATCTTATTCATCGGCCACTTCTCACAATGCATAACCAGGGCTGCGCAATCTTATCACCATCAACATTAATATCCGAAGCTGCCATGTAATTGCACAGCGATGGCTCCTTAGGAAGCGAGCTAGCGGGCAAGAGTTATCAGCTGTATCTCAAGGTTCGGCTATTGTGTAGAAGCATCGCTGGTTAACAGGCATAATTACTGCTTCATCTGACGCAGGTAAGAAGTTCCGTATGGCGGAGCCTGTTTCACAATTTACATTCCATTCAGGAACAAAATTTTTTTAAACATAAGGTCATGGAAGTTATTAAACTCGGTAAAATTTTGACTTAAGTGAACTAATCGAATTACTTCAAGTATTCCGCATTGGTTCTTCATGGATCCTTGGATAAGTATACGACAAATATAAATATTTCAATGTAGTTCGAAGTAGAAATTCAAAACTATAATGCGGGTTCTTCAGAACTCTAATAAGGTGTACTTCATAACCGAAATTCGGAAATGAAACAAACATTTTCGAACAAATTTACTTTATATAACTTCACACAATATATATAATGGTTTCTGAATATATATACACAATAAAGTTTTTCAATCATGGGTATAAATATGTATTTAAATATCAGAAATATCTCTAAGAAACCAAAAAAGAAATCACAAATTATTCCAAAATTTACAACGGAGACAACGGATAGGGGAAGAATCAGCAATATCGCGAAATGGAAGAGAAAGAACGGAAGGGTTTCTTTGCTGCCTATTCTGACCCCTACTTATGTGGATCTCAAGTCTCCCCATTAGGCTCTGTGGGACGATGTACATTTGGCGGAACCCATGTTTTGCCACACCTTACAAGGGCACGAATCTTTTCCGAACTTCGTATCTTCCAAGATCATTAATTTTTAATGTAATTTCAACTTATGTTTTAAATTTACGCACAAGTAATAGATCGTATGTTATAATTTGTGATCCTCCGTTGACAAAATTATTACAGATGTAACATCAGGACCAGTGCAATCTATCGATTTTTGAAATATTAACATTTTCAAGCATTTTGCTAGCCGGAAATTCCTAAGGAGATTAAGGGTCGGGCCAGTCACCGCCAAATAAGGAAAAATACCCGCC
>NNCF01127589.1:469157-503098 GCA_002313205.1 Laupala kohalensis | reverse complement strand
ATGCCCTCAGAAGAATGTTGCAGAAGCGCGTGGCGAGTGTGAATGGAATATTTCCAGCGGATGTAGAGTGCTCAGTGCGTTAGCGAGGGCGTGATCACGTGACCTCTGCTTCTGTATATATTGGGAGGATTGAAGATCCTCAGAGACTTTTGAGACTTTCTGCGGAAGAGTTAGGAAGTATCCAGGTTATTTGAGATGTGACTTGGTTAGTTTTGGTCGTCAGACCACTGAGAATTGCTGCGGTAATTCTATTACATTGCTATTAGGCGCGAATGACGTAACTTGGAACAGTTAGTTATTTCGGGATAGCAACTTGTAAATTTTTGAGATTCGGATAATCTGGGTAGATTTCCGAGTTAATTGATAACACCAGTATTTATATCTGTGTGTAATTGTTGCTTTCAGATAGCAATAACTCTGTAATAACAAATTCAAACTTGTATTTATGATTTGAGAGTTCGTTCAAATTTGTAAATACGCAGATTTCAATTTAACTTGTATTAAAGGAATATTTTATTGTTATTACACGTGTGTTTGATTGCTTGGGGAAACCAAGCTGGTGGCAGCGAACTCTACCATAAAGGTTGTGGTTTATGGTTGAATCCCGCTTCTACCCAAAAAATACGCACATCGCATCTGGGCTTGCGGTGTGTCGTAACACAGAACGTTCCATTAACCAATATGTATCCCATTTCTTTCCCTTCTGTTCGTATTTTTTTATCTCATAAGAAAATCGTAATGAAGATTGTTGGAGATGTTGTTTGTTGACAAAAAATCCTTTAATAAAACATCACTGCCGAAGCTGAGGCGAAGTTTACTTGCCGTAGATCGGGAAATTCTGCTAGAAGCCTATTTTGCAGGGTTCGAGGAAAGTAACTCAACGATTTCTTGGCATCGACAAGGATGTACCAGTAATCTTTTGATAAAGGAATGTGAAACAATATTTCATCCAATGTGCCTGGTATCGTATCATAACGTTTTTTGTTCCATTATGTCCAAGTATGATTATTGATTGCAATTCTTTCGGTTATAAATTGTACCATCTTCTTTGGTAAGTGAGATATGAAATGAAGCTATATGTTTTGGTATGTTTCAGTATGTTTGTATACCCTTGATGATGTCGCAATGATGTGTGTTGAGAATTATAGGACATGAGTTGAATACCCGCCCTTCCGTGCAATAACTGGAACCCCTACCATTTGCATTCACAACTATAAATACATCAAAATAAAAGAAATAAAAAAAAAAAACTTCGAAGAAGCTTGACATGTTTTGAAGCAATCAATACGAGGACAATGCCCGGATGATATATCTCTCATGTTCTTCCCTTATAATCTGAAAGAGATAATCTAATGAAATTGGCTGCAACAATGGACCGATTAACAAAACATGATCGAATGAGAAGATTGTTCACTACTCAATCGCAAGAGTTCGTATGGGTCTCACCATGATGGAAGAAGAGGTGTTGGACCCGCCAGTCCTCACGAAATCAGGGTCTTCAATGTTTCTAGTATCTGCAGTAACATTACGATCCTTTAAGGAGTACGATGGAAAGTTTGTCTGGGACAGGGTACAAACAAGGAAAAGAATTTGTAATATAATAGAATAATGCAAAATAGAGTGATTTTATTTCTATAACGTACATCAATATATTTAAAAACTGAACACCTATTTCGAAAATATTTTTTTGGTGGCTAGGACATGTAGCGTTGTGATAAAATAACAAAAATATTCCTTATTAAATTATTTTAATTTTTTGCGTGTTTCTCGTAATACATGAAACATTCGTTCGTTTAATCGTAACACGAAATTTTCTTGCACAAATCTCATGTAAGCACGGCACACTCAAAACATCCACCTTAAACGAGGTATGTTTATTTAGGTACAATGTAAAAGAAACGATCGCTACGGTTACCAAAATCGATACGGTACTTCAGTTGAGAAAAAGGATTCACAAAGACTTTAACAAGCTTATCTTTACTTTCGTAACACAGGATTTTCTTTCTTCTCCTTCTCACATCTGGATTCAAGGATATCATAATGAGAAAAGTCATATGGTCCAGGGAATTTGTTTCAAGATTATCTGGTTTCTCTCGCTACTGACGAAGTCAACAACACATTTCATATTTCACGCTCCGTAATTATACTTAAAGAAGAGAAATGCTTCGAATACTTTCTTTTAGAATTAATTCTTATAATATAACAGTCTTTTCGAAGAAAGGTTGTACTTCACACGCTGATTCATCCACTGACCAGAGAAAGTTGCTCCTTCTTTACATAACTCATCGCAAGTTCAATGTTCTTCGTACTTAAACATACTTCATGTCATTATTGAGACGGGCAGTCTCCCAATGAACAGACCGGACGTGGTGTTTAAGAGAGTCGTGCGTGGGCGCGTTACGAAGGAACGTGGCGCACGGAACCAACACAACCTAATCATCTACATAGAAGAAGACACAATTGAAACAGCCAGTCGCCTCGAGAAGTTCTTCTCCACGTCCTTGGATTAGATATGAATATATCGCACGTGCGGCGCAGAAAATGAAACACATTTATACTCCCGTCAACTTGTTAAGATTATACATACGGATAATGATATTAGGATTGTGTTAATTATATTAACGAATTAATAAAAATAATGATGGGTTAATTTCACATAGGCTCGCTCAATGAGCTGATTATGTGATTTGGAAAAAAAGAATTGGAAAGGGGAGATAAAGGTTGCTGGGGTGTACGAGACTCCGGTCCAACACTTCTGAAGTAGGTAAGGAGAACTCCAGATGAAAACCTCATCTAATAAAAAAAAATCGGTAGGAAGCAAAGTTTTGTCCACAACGTTACAGAATATATGAAATTGAACAGAGTTACCAATCAAAGGAAATAATAAAATACCAAGGAGCTCGTTTCTTTGCTTAAATGACGAAAGCAATGAAAATGATCAAACGAGCAGAACAAGAACATGTTGAGATACATTCCTAATTACGAATAAATTAGTATTTCGTTCAATGACACATTTGTTTTTGCATGGAGGAGACTGAGAATGTTGTGAGATGAAAAGAGAACAGATTTGAGTCGGAGTCATGTAAACAATATCTATGACTTTGTATCCGAGATATGCCAACAAACGCCATTTCCATTCCAAATATCTATAAAGACGATATGAGTCTTGAAGTTTGTTCGGATGATGAAAACGTGCGCCTTGATATACTTGCGTCTCCAACACAGATATGGCAGTCCCCAGAAGCATACAAGTACCGATTTTTCGTTCCATCGTACTTACGCATGACAATGAATTATTAAAAAATCCGACTGAATTGATGTAATTTCTAATTTTTATTGCATTTTACAATTCCGGATTAAAATTGTACGAAAATATTTCTTTTAATAAAGACCATATTTATCATAATACGTTAAAATTATGATATGGCTGAGTTTCGTAACCAAAATACTCTTTAAGTTATTCCTTTCAGCGATTTAAACTTCATCTCGTACCTTCTTAAACCAATACAAAAACCTTAGTACAATGCAACGGTAGAGAACGTAGCGGTGTAAATTATTAAAACACTTGTACTTTTTACTATCGCCATTTCATTGCTTGTCATGTTTAAGATAGGAAGTGTCCAAGTACGTGAACCAGTAGATTCGAGCACGCCGTGATCCTCAAAACAAGTGGAGATGTATAAGTCGAACACATGATCTCCCACACAGAAGAACACTCGGTTTTATACACGAAAAATTAAACTTATGAGTAGTTCAATATTTTAAATAAGCAGACAACCATATTTTTCGATCGGACTTGACCTTCTATCATTACTTGAAACCGAAGAACACATCATTATGCAAAAAAAAAAAAGTACAGTAAGAATAAGTAAACGAAACTGAAGTTCTTTCATATCCTCGCTCCACGTCATTATTTCTGCTAAGTTACTCTTTAAATATCTAGAGAAATATTTTCAAGAGTTAGTCTTGGGTTCTCTAATTGTAATCGTCACTATATACATGCTACGGTTTGTTAACATTTGAATATAAATCTGCATTCCATTAACAAATGATTATCGTCCTCCTTCGTGGATGAAATGAGGTCTTGGCCGAGTATTGCAAACACAGAATTTAGTGAAGACAAAGGAGACGGAAAGTGATCCAAATTATGTTTCTTGAAACACAACGCAAATCAATTGAGTTCAGAGAATTAGTGGATATACTTGACTTGCATCAAGATGCAAGTTTCAGTCTAAACATATAGAATATACCAGGTGGTTGCACGAAAAGAGAAAGCAAAAATATTGTCGAATCCGGATGTAATCCTGAACGATGCTTGTGGTCTCTTCTTATGTCATGTCTTATAGCGGAGAGCGGCATCTTTGTCCGTCGACACAACACCTTCAAGGTTGAATCGAAACGGTGCGGCGGCGCCAACGGCAATGGATCAGCTCCACCCAGTGAGTGGTGGAAGGTCCTTGAATACCCACGCTAAGTAAGAAGACCTGTCACTGCAACTGGATCACCTAAGCGACCGTCATCATAACCACCTCCTTCTAATGACACTTTTTTCGAAATGTCTCGAAAATGCGGCACTGATTATACGGGTAATCGACAATGCAGGACTTTAATTGGCTATTAACTTTAATTGAGTCAAGATAAATTGAATATATACGAGTCAATGCAAAATGACAAATATGATATGGGAACTGGGCTTCAGAATTTTAGTTTTTATGTTCTGCATGCTAACGTAACTTTTCTTCTTAGGTAATTAAATCTACCTTCATACAAGCACAAATTGAAACGCGTATCTTCTTTTTAGTTTGATTACTATTAGGATTTAGATTTATCGGATACGAGCACGAAAGAGAATGATGCTGAAGTCATATTACATTAACAATTTAACATTCTACGAATAAAAAATCTGAAATAAGAGGTCCCATATAGAATTTGTTAAATATTACAAGAAAACGGCTGTTCTTCAATAAAAACCTAGTTATAGATGGCATATATATTTCACAAATATAATGTACATAATTATCTTCATATCTTACGAATCAGTTCTTCCAGAACACACAAAAAAGCCAAGAGAAACAAATAGAATAACTTCAACGGTGACTGGGATCAGAATTTTCCTGTATCGTTCAGACCACCCAAATTCAAACAAATATATTAAATCAAAAATAACAAGAAATTTATTTTTTGAAGTTCGTCAACTCGAAGCAATATTTTCATTTCGCTCCAGCACTGCAACTGAGATCCTCTGCCAGTCTCCGGAAGCGGACAGAGCCATCTGATTCCAACCTCACCCATCTCCCTCATCCGAGATGGATCTGGCGGGTTATGAAAACACGCATCCGTCAATTCGCTGGAGCGAGCGTCAAAACAAAGTTTCGGGCTGAAGCGACCGAGTCAGGCGCGGAGATTTCAAGGGAGTGTCTGGTGCTGGGGCTGCTCCTGTTGAGAGGTGACGAATGGTTTGCCCCATGACGAGGAAAGATAAATACGGAAGAGATGCAGATGCTACCTTTGGATGTGAAAGAGGGTGCGATGTAAAAGGAAAATGTTCTTGGGACAAACAGAGCACAGAAAACGGTATAAAGTTTAAATACTTATACCGAGAAAACAAATGGATGAAAGAACAGCTTTGGAAAACTCAGTGACACTGAATAGGAGTAGGCACACGCGTATTCTACACGGTAGTCCCTACAATATATCATTTCAATCTCAGGGATCTCTTTTATTTTGTTACACATATACACTAATAACACACACACACACACATATATATCCATCCCTGGTGAAATGAATATATATTCATTTCACCAGGGATGGATGCATGCAGGATGATATAGATTTAATACAAAATTTGTTCCCTGCTCCGTATTATTTGTTTAAAAAATAAATAAAAATAAAACCTCCATTTAAATCTCATAGAAAATCCATAATAATAAAAAAATTAATAATAATAATAAAGAATAAAATACATTATATTTTCGTATTTTTCAATTTAGTTAAAAAAATTCTGTAAATGAAAATGTATTTAAAAAGGAAGGAACTCAAGGGGGAAAATTCTTTCAGTAAAATCAAATTCTAGAAATAATTTAAATGCAAAGTTTAATTTTTTCAGCACGAAATACGTATTCTATGTATTTCCTCTCTTCCCTCAACCACCGGTGAATCAGATTCCTAAGTAACATTTCTGTTATCTCCGCCGTCTTTAAATATTATTTGAAACATTCTATCGTTCTGGGAATGCAAATATACATGACAAACCTACTGAAATTAAACCAAAAAAATAATTTGAACATCATTAATAATAATTCGCATTTGTTACTAAACATATTTTGTTCCGTTTCAAATGTTCGTAAACGGTAAAAGTTTTATTTTTTAAATTCATTCGTTCGTGAAAATGTGTGCCATTGCTGTTGTTTCTTTTTTTTTCGGGGGATGGGGGGATGGGGTTGGAGGGTCCTAAACCTTTCCTTTAATCCACCACTGATTTGATATTAGAGCTACACAACTTTTTCCAGACGTATTGCACCTTAGTAAGAAAATGAATAAGTCGTCTTTGCACGTTGTGTGTGATATAATTTCACTATATTCGTACTCAGAAAAATATTTATCAAATAAGACTCATTTATATTGATTTGCCATAAGTAACATGATTATTCCGTTTCCACGAGACGACGGTTACGCAATAGAAACAATGTTATATAGTCATTGTTGAAAAAACTAGATTGTAAATTCACGTATTAATAATAATCTTACAAATAACAAATATAAAGACAGCTCCTAACAAAATTAAAACGAAGTATGGCCAAATTGGCGGTACTGACAAATTCAAATATTTAGGTGAAATGATTGAAAATGTTTCAGAAAAAGATACCATGAAATAAAGAATCAGCGAGTTGACAATAGTCTTTCACCTTATATAAAACATATACCAGAAGAAGTCCATATTAACACAAAACTTTGACATTACTCAACAGTAATAGCACTCTATGCAGCGGAGTGTCATATTATGAACAAGACATTAATGGATATAAACGAAGGCTTCCGCGGCCGGAGTCAGTATGAACTTGTCTGTCCGAGACAAACCGCGTCTTAGTAGTTACAACTACCAACGTTTCGGCCATCATGCTGTGGCCTTCTTCAGGGCAATGTCAGAGTCGTACAGACGTAATTGGCAGAGTTCGACAGCTACTTAGGTCTGTACGACTCTGACATCGCCCTGAAGAAGGCCACAGCATGATGGCCGAAACGTTGGTAGTTGTAACTACTAAGACGCGGTTTGTCTCGGACAGACAAGTTCACAAGACATTAATGGAGCAATTAGAAATACCAGAAAGGAAATTTCTCAGAAAAATCTTGAGTACTATTAAAGATGGAGATGAGTTCAGGAAACGTCAAAACAAAGAAATTTATTCACGCATTGAAAAAATTATAGACAATTAGGGAAAGGAGAATTGCCTTTTCTAGATACCTCAAAAGAATGGATGACGAAAGACTGACAAAAAAATGTATAATTTTTTGGAAAATTGAGAATGGATAATACCTGGTTTAAGGAGACTGAGAAAGACATGGAAGAACTTCATATTAGTACAGTGGATATACAATCAAGAATAACCTTTCGAAAAAAATTGAAAAGGAGTAAAGGTTTCCAGGAAAAGCCTAAGAAAAAGAGTGCAAGATGGACGGAGGAAAGAAAACATAAGCATAGAGAAAGAAAGGAGGAGTGGTGGAAAGAGAAGAAGAAAGGAAACCCCAGTTGAAATGAACGTAGTCCACAGTGGCTCACACGAATAGTAGTAGTAATAATAATAATAAATTTATTGTAAAAAAACAGTACAAACTGCGTATGACCACGTGGAGGACAATAAACTAATTTACTCTCCGGAAGCAAGAAGGGACCATCCCATCAAATCCGATCAAGGGCCTTAAGGCAGAGACGGATTCAAAAATTTCAGCAAAAATTCCTAGATAAGATGAAAAATTAGCTGCGAGTTATAGTTCTAATAGAATGTCAATATGTTTGTAAATTAACGCAAAAAATTTACATGTACAAATTATTATCGAACAATAGATTATTCTGAGTATAGTGTTTAAAAATCAAAAGAATTGAAATAACACTAAATTCACAATTTATTGTTACAATAAACATGCCCCTGGACACAGACTAGAGAACCTGTATAAGAAATCCGCCTCTACCCGAAGGAAAAACGGAGAAAAACCTTATAACTTAAATTGCATTGGGATTTAATTCTTCAGCCACATGGTCCTGATGGATGGATTCCCCTACTTTGAAAACGCCTTCACACCGCACCACTCCGTGTCAGTCGCGTGAACTAATAAACAAACATGTTCCAATAAAGAACCTCCAATAGAGTTTCTCTCGGGAGTAGGGACCGAGATACCATCAACACTCGCACAGAACAGTGTTATCGAGCGCTTACTTTAAAACTGTTTCTTGCACGAAAGACTTCGTTATCTCGGAAAAAGAAGTCCACATCTTTGACAAAGCGACATTCAATTTTGTTACGGTTATAACTTTATCTCAAAACACACATTGATAATCAACTACAAAATACGTAGGATTGATATTTTAGAGAATGTATAAGAAATTTATAATAATGCTGTAGTAACGCTCCGTCGTCAAATTTACAAAAACTGAGATAATCAGTATTGTCGTCACAATTCTCAGAAGAATCGGCTAATAACCGGTAATATATAAAATAATGGTTATTCTTGTTCGATTTTTACTACTAATGAATACGTAAAAAGTATCACAGCTGAAAGGAAAACGATAAGCCAGTGTTTGGACGTAATGACAGATCCACTTTACGTCAGTTAGCAATATCTTTTTTACCCTCTTTACTTGTAAATCGTCGCCCAACGATACAGCTGGTAATTACAACCCTCTTGGAATTGAGTTCTCCCTCATATGTTAGAGTAACGGAGGTCAATCAAGTAAATATATGAACATATTGCTGAGTTACATTTCACGTCACTAAAGTGCGTATTAGAGGTTTACCAAATTACCCCTCTGCTTCATATTGTTAAGACTGGATATGATAAAAACCAATTTTTAATGAACAACTTTGAGAGCCTGTTTTTCTAATTCCGATTATGATTTCGAAATATAATTCTGTCTTCCCATCGCACGCATAGCTTAGAAGTGATGGTCACAACACATCATTAAATCGCAGATTTTTAGTATCTACGAAGACACGCAAACAAAACGAGTGAAAACCTATATCATGTTGTTTCCACCAAAGACATGGATGGTATTAACATTAAACAGAGCCAACACAGAATTATATGTAAAGAAAAAAATCAAATGTTAATTTTTTTCTAGATTCTAAATCGAGAATCTGACGAAATACGCTCAAAAAAGAAAAAAAAAACTGCCACAATTTCGAACTAAATATTTATAGTCTCAATTTTTACCTACACACGTGCTATGAATTATTTTACCGATTGATGTGAATGATGCTAGAGAGAAACTCGAATCAACGAAAGTGATCACTGTCAATATTCGTCCCCCCGACCGCCGAACACTTTTGCCTTTCGCTTCTACAGCTGAATTAAAGCAGACCGATAGTCTTACGTAAGCACTGGTGCATACGATAGACCAGTGAGAGGTCTGAGGGGCGATCTAAAATAACATAACACAGTGAGTGGGCAGTTGATCTCGCACGCTTTCTCCCGGGGCTCCCTCGCACGAATTGTTTCCAAGGTTCCTGTTCTTACAACTCGACAAGTTTTCAACATACATTCGAATACCTCGTTTACAGGGACTAACAGGAACGATCAGTAATCCCGATAATATAAGAAATAAACAATAAATCAATATACTATGGAGACAACACTCGTTTTATATTCTATATGGATATTAACAATTTTTTTTAATACCGAAAAACCCCCCCAAAAAAACACACATACGGTTAGGCATTACGCAGTAAAAATTTGCAGAGGTGATTAAGCGCTCTCCCAACAATTACAAATGAAACCAATAAGGTACACGTAATATTTAGTTTCGGGCTAACAATAGTAATATTTTAAAGAAATAACAAATTATTGATATAAGTAATCAGTCACACGCTATTAGTGCATTTCTTAGCTGCGGAGCGAAAACGTAACGACAAAAATTGTCTATTAATAATACAACTGAATTGGGAAAAGTAGGTTCTTTTGAACGGGACTATCTATGATTTTTGGGTTTACATCGGAAAACTAAAGACAGAACACAAAAACATCGAAAAATTATTGACAAATATTCGTTCGGATACGCAATAATAATTTCCGTAAAATGCAATTTCAACAAATTAATCCTCTTATTTTTATTTTCGACACGCGATCAATTACATAATTAATTAACTAACAAATTTCACGATTCATTAAAGTGGTAAATATTTTCTACATAACCATAAATATTTATTAACTTCCATATGATGTACCTTCATATGAATTCAGAAAGGAATTCTGATTACTTGAAAATTCCATTGTATAGATTGTTACATATAATTCAAAAACCTATCTTTCATTATTTATTAACGAACTTAAAAAATAGCGTATCACACAGTACTGAATTTATCATTTATTAATAAAAAAAATGTCCTTCAAAAATACTTATTTGAAGCAAAAAATTATTTCCACTTTTTACCTTTCATACTAGTAATATTTTTTACTTTCGACTTCTTTCCGTATATTTTGCTCGTTTGCAAATGATCGACCGTGCTTATAATTAGATAGAATGCTACCTTCAGGCACAATGCACCTGCGCAATTACCAACCCCATGATCTCTTCTTGTAATTTCATTCACAACCCCACGAACACTAGCTCCCTTCTCCGCAATTAGCGACCACGCATCTGACCATGCTGCGGTACAAACAATACCATTTGCAGTGTTGGCATCATTACACCGCGCTGCCTCTGATGTTGAAGCTCACTCGAAGTGTTACAAAACACAATGCGCTTGGAACAGAGTGCGCGAACATCTCAAATGTATACGACTGTCATAAAGGGGCATGAATGGATAGATACCATATCCCTTAACGAGGTGCAACGAGGAACTCATGCCAAGACATCTCGATAAGTAAACGGACATAATTTTATAATCAGAAGGGGAATTCTGGTTGGAATACTGAGTTATTAAAACGTTTATTTTTGTTAATCGCAATTATATTTATTTTACACATTCGATACTTCCATAATTAATTACTAACACTATTGTAGTACTTTTTAAATAACTTACATCAATTTAAAAAAAACAACTATTTTCTTGCATGATTGTGTTGTCTTATGACTCATATTAATTTAGTTTTGTGTGTACTCAATTTTGTGTGTACTCAATTTTGGTTGTGTACATTAATTCTGTAACCCCATCCTGACCCGGAATTTTCTCCGTTTTTCCTTCGGGTAGAGGCGGATTTTTTACAAAGACTCGCTAGGCTTTGTCTAGGGGCGTGTTTATTGTAACAATACATCGTGAATTTAGTGTTATTTCAATTCTTATGATTTTGAAACACTATACTCAGAATAATAATTTGTACATGTAAACTAGTTTATTGTCCTCCACGTTCTCATACGCAGTTTGTAGTGCTTCTTTGACAATAAATTTATTATTATTATTATTATTATTATTAACCACAAATAATTGTAGCAAAGAATAATGTTGGAGCTGGCAATCTTCCTGGTACCCGTCAATGGGTGTTTCAAGAAAATGTTACGAAGTAAATAGGTTACGAAAAGACTAAAGAGTAATGGTTCATTGTCAACATATTTTCCAATCATATTTCATTATTTCTAAAATTATATTATATCGATAAAATAACCATAAATATAATTTTAATTTAATACCAATTTCATTTTTATGGTAAGTGGCTATTGTAATTTATTTCCAGTCCGTTCTTACGCCTTTTCCAGGTAAATACCTGCATTTCGTATGTAGCTGGCTGAGACATAATTGCTTCCTCATACCAGCAACAATACTTCTTCACATCTGCTGCATATCCTTGACATATCGCTACTGAAAAAAGGCTCACATCTTTTTAGACGTCCAACTCAAGTTCGTATATGAAGTACGAAGTTGAAACCCTTACGAGGGAAATATGACAAGACATTATTTCTCAACCACTTCACCAAAAACACATTAAAAAAACACACCTTTCATGCACGAGTATCTCTTGTACTACAGTGTTCCAAGAGATTCTCGTTGATTGTTCTTGTTAATGCAAGTTTTCACCACTTGGAATCCAATCCAGGAGTCTCTTAAAATGTAGAGTATTTGTCCATAAACAATGTCAGAGGACCGGTTTCGAACGAGTAATGAGATCACGAATACAAAGAAAAACGTGCTTACAGAGGAATTCCCTCGTGACTGGAAATCTTAAAGTCGCATCAAAGGTGTGAAGAGGATTGGTCCAGCGTTTCGAACTGTCTTTCTTCATTTTGTCATAACGTGCACAGAAAGCAACATGAAATGACTTGTGTTTCGTTTCAACGGTGGCGGAGAAAAAAAAACCCAAAAAGAATGTATTCATAAAAATATTAACGTGCTTAGAAGAGTTTCAGTTATTCACTTGAAGTGGATAAGTTGCGCAAAAGACTTGATTTTAAAGAAGAATTATTTAAATTATACACTAATCAGAAATAAATGACTTTTTCAGTCGTTTCATATAGTCTTATTCATCATAAATTTCTAACAACTCTCCATTAACTTGTATGATTTGAATGAATTTTGTTAACGCGTAGAATAGAAGTTTATTCTATCAAAAATGGTTCACAGTCTTGAAAACATATATTGTAAACTATGTATGTACGTTTGTGATACAAATGTGGTCAATGGTACCGTAAAAATATTATTTTATCTGAAGAAGCCAGTCGTGAAAGCCTACAAGTCTACATTTTTCTTATTACTTCACTAAATGAACAACTATGAATTTCACTGGTAGCTTCATATACATTCGTACGTCGTCCACGAATGTTTTATGCTCACACTAATAAACACCAAAACATTTATGTTCTATCGTGTTTTGACTGGTCTCAAGTGAACACGCAAAGGTAATACGCCAGACCTAACATTGAAATGCCTGAGAAACTACCACATTCAAGCGCATGACCTTCCCAAGCTGTTGTAATGGAGTCCTGTGGAAGGCGCTGGAGACAACCTTGGAGGCGCGGGGGACAAAAAGCCGAGTAGCGGACAGGCCGAGTGCCCGAGAAACCTAGTGACGCATGCGAGCAGTGAGTGGCGCGGCCACGACGACCTGCGTGCCACGACAGCCCAGGGCGACAACGGAGCACACAGAAAGATACGACTGTGAAGCAATGGAAGAGAAGATAGAAGAGGAAGGAAAAGATGAAGACGAAAACAGAAAAAAGGAAGGAGTAAAAACTCAGTGATAGAGAAAAGCACGAAGGGAGAGTATAAAGAAGAAGGAACAAGAAACGTAAGATACGGATTGTACCTGGAAACTAAGGAAGAGAACTTAGATAAGGAAGAACTAATTGAAAGGTGGTACAGAAAAGGACGAAGAGAGATAGAGAGGAAAAACGCGAAGGAACAAGAAACGTAAAGAATTTACAGAAGAGAAAAACAAGGAGGGAAATAGAGACGACAGAAGAAAGAGGAAAAAGAGTGAAAAGATATTAGCGTAAGAGGAATTTAGATTGCAAGCTTAATTATTTGTCTTTGGAGGAAGCAAATGACGCAACTAGGATGAAGAAGATAGTTATACTCAGGCAGAGATAGTATATCTCAATCATGTCGGTACTTCAAGTTATATCCAGCCACTCCGAGTAACCAGTGCGGTTAACACGAATCCAGGTACTAAAAAAGAAGAAAATAGGCGCACTGCAAAAATTGGAATACTATTACTTTTCTATGACTGAAATTGTTTCATTCTCGTTTCCTTCATCTGATTAATTAATGAAAGAAATGTAATAGATTCTCGAACATTCGTAAGTATGCGAAAATATTTGGATAAAATAATAAATCAATATTCAACATGTCAGAACTATGCTGTAACATGATATAAACTAATAAAGTATTATACGTGAATTCTTTAACTAATCAAATATCGTCTAATACAGAACAGAAATATTAAAATATAGAAAAAATACTGAAATTATTCTTGCGCCCGGACAAAATCGGTGATGCAACCCGCGCAACATTGTAGTGTGGCGGCACATACACTATTCAGGGACAAGACGGAACTAAGTAAAATTTGTATTAATAATATATTATTTATAGTTCCGTATAATTTTAAGAATTAAACCTTCCTTCAAAAACCATAAATTTGTCTGATATAAGAACCTACATATGCAGTTTGTAATAAATATTCACGGAAGCAAGAGTTCTGGAGTTGGGGGTGAAGGGCACATTATCGAGCGCATGGAAATATAAATAAATAAAGAGGGATAGATGTGAGTATGATTGTTTTACTCTAGTAAATGTATAAAGCAGTGGAGCATGAGCAGAGAGAACCAGTTCACTCTTTATGCATACCGCGCGTTTCACTGCAATGTATGTTTGACGAGGTCGGCTGTTTTTTGCTTGCATTTACATGTAATACACAACCTTGGCAACAAAATGGAGGTACTGAAATAGAAATAATAGTCCATTCACGATAGTAATAAAGGAGGGAAAGTTGACTGATGTGGAATTCTGCTGTCACGAAGGTAAATCAGTCTCGATGGTGCTCAATGTGTAAACGGGAATGTGATATCGTTAATGAATAATGGCGTTGGTGCATTTGTGCGGTTGAAAGCCGCAATATTTGGAATAGAACCCGAAAATATTTATGTTCTATGATAGTGGAGAGGACAAAATTATTAATGACCATGAAATACAGTTTTAGGGTGCCATTCCCCTCGATTGTCCACATTAACATGTTTTCAGAGAAGTTCAGTCTGTAAGAAAATCGAATAGAACCTGGTAGTGAGAATTTCCTCAGTATTTAACATTTTTGAAGGGAGATCACAATTCAACCGCATCATAAAAATGTGATCAATTTAATTCTTATCAGTTTTTTTTCTTCCGGTCCACTAGATTTGAGGGGTAAATCAGTCCTGGCTTTGTAAGTGCAACTTGGCTCGAAGAACACTTCATAATTCTAGGGTTAAGTCTTGAATATTAGGGATAATAAGAATAATTTAAATTTATTTATTGTCAAAAAAACAGTACAGACTGCGTATGACCACGAGGAGGACAATAAACTAATTTACTCTCCGGAAGCAAGCAAGGGACCATCCCATCAATTCCGATCAAGGGCCCTAAGGCAGAGGCGGATACAAAAATTTCAGCAAAAGTTCCTAGATAAGATAAAAAGTTAGCTGCGAGTTACAATACATATATAATGCCAATATGTTTGTAATTTCACGCAAAAAAATTACATGTACAAGTTATTATCGAACTATAGATTATTCTGAGAATAGTGTTTAAAAATCATAAGAGTTGAAAAAACACTAAATTCACGATTTATTGTTACAAGAAACACGCCCCTAGACAAAGCCTAGAGAACCTGTATAAGAAATCCACCTCTACCCGAAGGAAAAACGGAGAAAAACCCGGGTCAGGATGGGTAATTCTATTTCACATTTAAAAATATTACAACAAGATATATTAACAACTAGGAAATACTAGTCATCTTGTGAAGCAATAATGGCCAGCTCAATTAAACCTATGTTTATTTATATAATTGAGATGTAGATGAAGTTCTTTCCAAATAGTTATAGTAACTGCGGTAAAGTTTTAAATTAATTGAAAATATGACATTTATTTATGAAAAGCAGCAGAAATATTTCAGTGTATGGACTATAAAGTTTTATGAAAAATTGACTCGCAAACTTTAAAGAGTTGAGTAAAAAGTGAATATATATATATAACGCGACGCTAAGTACGAAACAAAGGAACGCAGTCCGACCCAGAGTGCAAAACGACTTCATCAGTAGATAAAAGACAGGCGCCTTCAGCACTTCCGCCTCCTACACCATCATGCAATCTCACTACCTACTATTTTTTGCACAGCACGCGACATAGCGATGCCCACCCCACGCTCCATTGTTCTCTCAAACAAATGAATGTTTAAGATGACTAAAAGCAATGATGAAGCCAAAGTTTATATTATATTAAATTGTTAGGAAAATCACGAATTATATTACGTTAATAAATTGGGAAGTTTCGAAAGATATTCATGTCAAGATAATATAGAAGAAACAAGAATCTTCATAATAAATAAATAAATAATTTTATTGTCAAACAAAACAGTACAAACTGCGTGTGACCACGTGGAGGACAATAAACTAATTTACTCTCCGGAAGCGAGCAAGGAACCATCCCATGAATTCCGATCAAGGGTACTGAGGTAGAGGGATATTGAAAAATTTCAGCAATAATTTCTAGATAAGATAAAAAGTTAGCTACGTGTTATAATACTAATAGAATATCAACATGTTTGTAATTTAATTGTAATGTGCGTTAGGAATAAAATTACTGATGATTGCTTAAAAACTACGGAATAAATTTTTCACGAAACATTAATGCTAATTAAGTACATCAATGTATGAAATTAAAGAAAAAGTATAATTATAAAAAATTAGATATCGTGTCTGGAAATACCGTAGAATATCGAACTTTAGAAGAGGTTTAACATCACATTGGTTAAAGAAGAAAAATATTTTTTCACATTCCATTTCTATAGTGCATCGTAACTAATTTTTAATAATTACTGAGGATAAATATGTTTAAATATTAATAAATTGTTGGTTTGGGATATGAAAATTGATCGATAGCAAAAATATAAAAAATAACACAAATTAGAACCGACAGTGTGAGACAATTTATATATTAATAGGATGAGCGGGTAGGAAAGAAAGAGGCTGAAGAATTGCGAGGAGCCACGCATCTCGAGGGCACGTGGAAGCCACACAATAGACGCTTGAGTTCGGGTCGTGAAGGATAAGAGGAGCACGGAATCCTCTTACGGTCTCCAGACACGTGCGTCAAATGGAATGAAGACCCGTGAGTCGGGGTGAAAGGGACAATTTCATAGAGGCATAATGTAAATGAGAACAATGGGATAAAAATGGAAAAGGAATGTTTTGTTTCATTTTCTGCATCAGTGATGCGAAACTGAAAAATTATAATAGTTTACGGTCTCAGAGAAACTTAGCTTGTTGTGACATTATACAGCTGTATTCTACTAATAGACAAGGATACACGTCTGGCATTTTCCTAGTTAAATAGGAAATTATAAAATACGGTATAAATTCCAGATCACAATTGATGGACCTTAGGATCCAAAAATGCAACTAGCTTACTTCAGTATACCCTTATTATGAATGAATGTTTAAATTACGGGGGAGATAAATGAAAAAGTGTTTTGATGTGACCTGCATCACGCCTCATCTCCTGACACTCCTTATACGGCTGGCTGAGTAGACCTGGGAGTCCACGTGTCGAGGCGTCGATTCGAATCCCGACTGTGTATCCAGAAGTTCAACGCTCTACCTATTGCTTCTCTGACTAATTGATTACGCAGCAATTTATATTATTCTCCCTTAGTCTGTATGAGCAAGTTCCTGTTAAGTTAATTTGGATTCAATGACTCCTCAGTTAGGTTCCTCAACTACATGTTTTCTATCATCAGTTTCCTTAGAGATAAGAGTATTTTCAAGTGTTTTGGAGATGTAGAAATAACTTAGTATAAACCACAAAGCTTCTAGATTATAATTTTATTATCCAATCTTTTAGACATAATTACTTAACGAACTCCATTTTCATTCATTATTGTGCATACACCAGACTTGAAAATTAGTTACACCAGAATAACTACAGGCATTTCTAATGGTTCAGTGTTGCATGAAACATATCTACCCCAAAGAAATTCCTTGAAATTATTTAAAACAATTTAGAAATCAACTATAAATAACCATATCCAATGGTTCTGAAATAATTAATAATAATGAAATGCAATTATCGTAAAATGTAGAAAAAAAGGATAGTACGTCGAACCGAATTTATGATCAAACGAGTTAACATTTTCATGTACTAATTGACATTTAATATTTTGCATTAGAACATGAGTATCCACTTAAAATACTTCACCTCGTTCCTCGCTTACATCGCCATTACATCCCAAGTGCTCTCAATTTAGGGGAATTGCGCATTAAATGTCACAAAATGGAGTCCACATTAGAGACTTTAGTTAAAATGTAGTAACCGACTGATCCAGTTCCACAAGGTACTCACTCGTTGGAAACCTCAAGAACCACTCCGTTGCTGTCTCGCGAGTCGCTCCAGAGAAATTTTCTTCTAGATTCCGATGTTCAGCAAAATCTTGAGGAGTACAGCAGAGAGAATACGCTGGACAGCTCAGCAGGACTGACTGGTCAACTTCACTGAAGTTTTTATTAAAGATTTCGAAGAGAAACTTGTAGAACCATAAGAAGAACAATGTTTATATTTATAAACGTAGTTTTTACAGTAGTTAAATTAATTATAGTGTATTATGTTTTGAGATACTTCGCTGACAACGTACTTAAGAAATTCGTTTACCGTAAGTAATTTGAACTTATTCGTTTACAGGTAATTTTCTATCCAATGTAAATTTGATACAGCTCATGTACAGGATATTCTTCAATTTTGGCCATCTAGGACCGCGTGAAGTAACATCATGCATTCATCGTCGTGCTTCTTTCTCTGATTACCAGTAGTTCTTCATCCTTTCATTTTGCTCTTTCCTTCTCTCTTCTGTCCAGATGTTAGTTCTTACTCTCTTCTTCTTCTCCTGGAAACCCTCAAAGATGCACCCTCATCTTCTTTAATTCCTTGGATCCACTGGTTGCCATATTCGCTCTTGTAGACGTGGCTAAAGATTGTTTTGTAAGTCTGCTATCATCCATCCTCATTATGTGACCAAAGAATCTAATTCTCCTCTTCCTGATGAATGAAAATCCGTTATTACTATTGATTATGAATTATTCAATCATTATAACTAATAATATTTTTCAAGTAATTTCACGTTACTAATAAACAAACTTTCAAGATTAAAATAAATAAGCATTTTAAAAGTAATGTACAAGAAAACTTATAGTGAGGCCAAAATCTATGTAGTAATACATTCATAAGTTTCGTAATATAGTTTAAATAATCATAACAAAAGGTACAAAACTACAATAATATGAAATGGTATAAGAATATGAATGTAAATGATGACTGAATAAACTCTCCTAAAATAAGTTACAGAGTCTGTACATCATCTTCACAAAGAAAATGAACAATTTTATAACACTAGTGCATAAAAACGGATGACGCATCCTTTGAAATATGTTCACGGTGCTTTCAACGTCTTCATGGTGGCATGACTAATTGGAAAACACTAGTTACATCTACAAAGGAAGTCTTTCTTTGACTTCGATATTCATCTTGCTTCGTCTACTTCATACCTCTCAGGGACAAACCTCTCAGGCTCCGATTTCTCCACAGATCAGGGGAGATAGAATACTAGTGAATAGTAATATGGAAAATTTCGGTCAGATATAAGACAGAAGTCGCCTGAAGAAATTAATGTCTTAATGAAATTGATTTGCAAATGTGACTAAAATTAAGAAGAAAAAAAAACTATATCAAAAACATACTAAAAGTTTTGTAACGATAGAGTTTACAAGTTCATATCTGTGTAGAAACAAAGTTAATTTAACCGAGTTATGAACTACTACATCCCAAAAGAGAATTCAGATCTTAAAACGTGACTGAATTAATACAGGATACAAAAATGCCAAGAGAATTGTTCTTTCTAAGACAAGGGATTACTTTGGAATTTCTATAGTAATTCTCGTGTTTCCTATTGGACATTCGAAAATTAAAATTTTGACAACGCAATTTTTATCGATATATTTTAGAATACTTTATTTTAACCTAAAAAAATCGAAGATACAAAAGTTTTTTTGTTTCAAATAATCCACTACCCATCCATCCCACTTAGTATATCCTATTCCACACACATCTATCATAAAAATGTGTACTGAATTAATTTAAAGAGTATAAAGTAAAAAAAAGCTGAAATTAACTTCTGGTTATTTCTTTGTTGAGACACAAAATGTTAAGAAATTTTGCTTTTCGTAAAGCCATTAGAAATTAGGTTTATTACTCATAAAATTCTTAATTCATACCACGTACACATAAAACTGTTAAATCAAGAATAAAAATGAAAAGCTAAACGGACACCTTCCGCAAAACCGCAGTGTCGCCGGAAGGAGTGGCGGGGGGCNCATCAGAGGGTGAGGAAGCGACGAGGTCAGAAACGCAGGAGATCGCGTGAGGCCGCAACGAATCCGCAGGGCGGCGTGGCGTGGCACCTCTTCGCCGGAGGCTTCGCCGCTTCCACGGCGATGCACTTGTCACGAGAAACAGCACTCGTTGCCAAGGTCACGCTCCAAAACATGGAACGCAATGACTACTGCGAATTACTACTGCGAACTAATTCAATTTACAATAAACACGATTAACGTTTAAAGTGTTTAAAAAATCTCTTCAATTGAATCTCTTCAAATCCGCGGTTAAAAACTAACTCCTGCACCAGTGCTTCTACACTGTAAAACAATTTATTGATTTTAATAAAAGTTAAATTCGTCTTGTACTTTATCACGCCATTGCTGTAGTACTTTTTAAATAACTTATAACATTTCAAAATCTATTTTCTTGCATGATTGTGTTGTCTTATTGCTCTTATTAATTTAGTTTTATGTGTACTCAACTTTGACACGGTTGTGTACATAAATTCTGTAGCCCCATCCTGGCCCGGGTTTTTCTCCGTTTTTCCTTCGGGTAGAGGTGGATTTCTTATACAGGTTCTCTAGGTTTTGTCTAGGGGCGTGTTTATTGAAATAATAAATCGTGAATTTAGCGTTATTTCAATTCTTTTGATTTTTAAACACTATACTCAGAATGATCTATAGTTCGATAATAATTTGTACATGTAAATTTTTTGCGTTAAATTACAAACATTGACATTCTATTAGTATTATAACTCGCAGCTAACTTTTCATCTTATCTAGGAACTTTTGTTGAAATTTTTTGAATCCGCCTCTGCCTTAGGGCCCTTGATCGGAATTGATGGGATGGTCCCTTGCTTGCTTCCGGAGAGTAAAATTAGTTTATTGTCCTCCACATGGTCATACGCAGTTTGTACTGCTTTTTACAATAAATTTATTATTATAAATAAATTTATTATACAAAAAAAATTCAAGTTTTCCATTTCGTGTGCAAATTACTAATACATAATTGTGTTCGACCAGATTCAGCAGACACCAGATTATTAGTAAAACATAACACAAGTTCAAATGCAACTTAAAAGACACACGAAACACATTAAAAATTAAAAAAAACGTAAACAACGTTTCGGTATTAATTTTGTACCATCTTCAGGTAAATCATATTTGAGCAATATTTTAAATTTGTGACATGTCTAATAGTAATCTGGTCAAACACAATTATATGTTTAAAAAATAAATATTTTCTTCGAATCTTTATTATTATGTAATTCCGACAACGTGGATAACAATTAAATTTTTCTGTACACAAAAATTCAAAGTAGCGAGGTTAAGAAAAGAGTTTTCACAGACTCCTATTTATCGCATTAAAGTTGTTTCTCCAAAATTCTTGTACGATTTTTGCTCCAGGCATATCTCGTTTGATTGCTGAAGAAATTCGTTTCCTCGAAATTATTAGTGTTCTAAGCCCCAAGGCATGTCAAGAGAAAAGAACCACGAATTACGATTAACGAACTCGTTCAGGACGATTTATTTGATGGAAGTGAAAGGATATCTTTGTTAATCCTTTTCTTTCGATTAAATCAGCCAGATAAATACACGTGCATTGTTCCTAAAAATATCCAATGTCGTGCAGCAAAACTTCAGCACGACCCAAGAAAACATTCGAATGAAGATAACACTTAATTAAAGAAGGAGATTAAAATAATGTGACGAAATACGGGTGTTATTCATGTACATATAAACACAAATATCAATTTCTGAAGAAAGGCATAATCAAAAAATTTCAGTATTTCTTCCGATTGCATGGAGTGTACACACTACTAACTCTATCGTTCCTCTAGCTAATTCCGTTCGGGAAAAACTCGACGAGTAGCTATTTTTACTTTATTATAGCTCGCGCTTAATCTCCTTGACACGCTCTTCGAGTGGCCGAAGCCTCTACCACCTTCAGTTCACTGACCGAAAGACGAAGGGTGATGAAAGCAGGCGGAGTTCGGTCGAACGCACGTGCGGACGGACTAATGACGCGCGCCAAAGTGTGCAACAGACGAAAGCGATATGGGCAGAGGGAGATAATCAGAGAGTAAATTGGAATCTTAGAAGGTACTGGACATTCTCTCGGCACAGAGCTTAGAGACAGGATTATAGTTATTTTGTGTGTTATTAATTTTCGAAAATTGTTCTCAGGAATGTTCTGACCACTACAAAAAATGTTAAAACAAAAATCAAGGAATATTTTAAAACAAGGGTAAAAATTACAATATGATAGGATGAATAAAATTGTTGATATATTCTGTAACAATTCTAATCACATACATTGAACGTTGGTGTATCCTGAGATCTTGGAATCTGACTGGAATTCGTAAGATCGTTACAAGTTAAAATTCCTGTGGGAATGAGACGAAAAATAAGTCGATGGACGATACCTGAGAAAATATAAAAATATTGATTAATATTTCATTAATATATTAAGCTCAGTAATGTTTCGCTTCATAACGTAACTAAAATAAACTAAAATTTGCAAATATGTTTCCAGCTTATAAGTTGAAACATTCCTGTTTAAAAAACGCTGTACACTTTTAAGTATATTAGCCTTGTGGAATGCTTAGTGCTAAGTTACTTTTGGATCCAGACCCGGAAAACGACTTATACAAACAAGAACAGCGAGATAAATTGGGGATCGTCCCTTTCCGTAAAACGATGTCCTTCCCCTGTAATAGTTACTTTCAAGTTTTACCCGACATCTGCTTTACTACCGCAAAGTATTCAAAAGAAACAACTCGAGTCGTTGCGGGGCGGTGGCAGCATTCCGTCCTTGGAGGAGAGATTACATGCTTTCAGCTTGCGGCGGCGCGGCCGGCGTCTCGCAAGAAACGGCCTATATCCGGGACGTGTAACCGTGACCTCGTCAATAGTACCAGTAATGGATTGAAGGCGGCAAAGAGTATCAGTAAGACTGCTTAATAAACATCAAAGAAAATCAACAAATAAGGAAAAAAGAAAATCTTCTGAGTGAAAGCCGGAATGGTTGCACCCACTACTTTGCAGGTGTTAAAGGAGGTACCGCGCAGATTCCACGGAACGTTAATACCATCTTTTAAGTTTGACCTCGCTCATCTGTTCCTGACGTCACTGTCACAGTAAATATTATAAATTGAAAACTAGATTGAGGGGTAGAACAAAAGGTGCCGCTGTATCTTACAGAATGTTTTTTACTCGAATTAAGGAAGCGCGAAAGACGGGGTATAGAATAGAACATAGAAATAAATACAATAAATAAAAGCCTACTTCTTAGATTATCGGCCATAATTAATAGGAATTGGGTTTCTGGCAGTTAGGCCACACAAATAAATACAAGATTATATCATTTTGCCAAAGCTTCGACTATTTATTGCAGGGCTATATAACAAAACATGGATTCATACAATGAGCATGGTAGATAGCCAATATGGTAGAAAATGTATGATCATTGTTTGTATCCATGTTTTGTTATATAACCCTGATGATGACTACAATGAGTAAAAGAGAATCTGGCAAAATGATATAATTCTGTACATATTGGTCTGACCAAACAACAAGAAACCTAATTCCTATAAATGAAGGCCTTAAAAATGAGGTTTGGTCCCTTCGAACAGTTGTAAATAAAAATAATATAATTTATTTTTGGTTGAGTGGAGACATAAGGTGCTCTTCCATCCTATAACATGATAAAAGTGAAGGAATTATGAAGGAGATATCTCGATTGAGATTTTTATTAGAGATACTGTCTTCTTACAGATATTACAGAGTGGATGACTGTAACCCCAGTTAAAAACATCAATCAGAATCAAAGCTGTGCTCTCCTGTTCATACATGTAGTGTTACTACGTCTACGCAATCTGTTTTAATGCTGAAATCACCAATTTTTTCAATAGAACCATAGCAAATATACATGTTTCAGAAAACTATATTTCAGAAAAGAAGGTATCCATACCATTAGGAACAAATGGCAATGAAGTTTGCCTGAAGATCTCTTGTAGGAGACTAGTTGCGGAGCTTCAACCTAATTATGCGTCTCTCGCGGCCCCTTATTTAGCACTGGAATATAAGCCTCACCACGCGTGGACGCTGATGACAAGGGTTCGCTGTTGTAGGCGTCGCTTGAGCAGGAAGATAAGCGGCGTCTTGGCCGCGCAAGGGCAGCGGGTATGCAATGACATCACGCGAATATTCATTTGCTCGCATTGCCCGATGGGATTTAGGTCAATGGATAATATTTTTGTTCTCATTAGAATACACGAGAAACGAATGATATTAATATGTGGTTCCCAATCACAG
This sequence comes from Laupala kohalensis, assembly GCA_002313205.1. Taxonomy (NCBI): domain Eukaryota; kingdom Metazoa; phylum Arthropoda; class Insecta; order Orthoptera; family Trigonidiidae; genus Laupala; species Laupala kohalensis. Next base: position 478,521 of record NNCF01127589.1, on the reverse strand, counting down.
TATAACCTTATTATCCTCACTAATTGGAAACGTAGGAGACCCTACGGTGCAAAATACTACGGTGATAATCCAGATTTGGTAGATAACCAATAAAACAATATATTGTAGATATCTTCAATTTTCTGTTGCCAAAAGTAATATTTAATAATTCGTTATATATTAATTTATGTTTTTATATATTAATCTGTATGTATAATAAATTGTGCTTTTGCAAGTCTGAAACATTTCAGTTCAATTCGACGTAGGCACTAAACGATTCACGCTGAAGTGTAAAGAAATGAACAAAGTGTATTTATGAGAAGTTCTTTAACTCAGTTAAAGAAAAAAAGTTTCAAGAAAACTAATAATTCATTCCTCAAATCTGTTAGAAAATCTATTCCACATTTTTGAAGATTCATTTGGTATCTAAAAATTCATGAAGCATAACATGAAAGAAACTAAGCCACAGTTGCCTGTAATTCGCGACGTCTTGAATCTCATGAGATAGCCTCAGTGGCGCTCAGGCAAGCTTGGATGGCACAAGAAGGTAATTAAGCATTTTTCCCCTTTTTGTCTGACTGAGAATTTTTTCAACTAACGAAGTAGGATACAGTAAAAGATTCGGAAGAGAACAGAAAATATTTTTGTGAGAAATGTGATATGATTGAGTCAACAAAATATAATTCAGACTATAAAATTATATTGGTAATTGTTCTTCATCGATATTACCTGCCTTCACATGGAGTATGCCAGGACTTCCTCTACAAATGGAGCAGGATATCAAGCCCTCAGAGTGACTGTGGAGCCCCTCGCCAGACAATTGACCACATTGTGAGTGCAACACCAGATCTTACCCAGGGTCATAAACGGACTTTCACGAAACGAAGGATGCTGCAATTTCCTGACTGGATGGCTTAGACATTAATATTTAAGAATTGTGTTTATTGTCCAGTTTACATTGTTATTGTTAACTTTGTTGTTAGTTAATTTGCTCTTATTATTATTAATGTAGTAATCCCATACTAAATGTATTTGTTTAGTTTATGTCTAATGTATCAACTATATCCAAGTGTCGTTCGCCAAACGATAAATAAATTACCAGCCTGCGAGTTACTTGCGAATATTCGACGGAATTAAATTATTGATCGATATTCCTGAACTCTCACACAATCGTACAGAACGATATGTATGGTAGTTTCACTATTTCGTTATTTCAATTCATCTTCAATTACCTAGTGAGTAAAAGTAATTCATGTTTGAGCACCGCGACTGGGGTTTCGTATGAAATACTGTAAACTCCTCCGAAGATACATAGAATCCGAAACATATGCCCCAGCAGTCGTCGTATATATCTTCTCATAAAATCCCCAGACAAAGCGAAGGACTAATAAGGGCGCTCGGCGATATCTATGACAGTGAATCCGGATACACTGGTGGCAGCGACGTGTCAAATACCAGCGACAAGCGATGGACACAGAACCCGCATTCACAGAGAAATGGGAGCGCGAGCAGTCGAGAGACCTTCAACGAGGGAAACGCACGCAGCCGAAGGGCAGAGACGCTCTCGCACCAAAGAGACAGAGAAGAATGAGGCGTCGACGAGAAAGATGAGTGGAACAGATGTTTCAGAGTTTTTTTGTCTTCCCGCCTCAGCAGCATCGAGATAAATTTCCCTCCGCCACTTGTTGCAGTTTTATTCTCTACACTTACGAAATGCTATACATTTTCTGCTGTCCCCATTTATTTTTGCTGACTATACTGTTACAGGAAAGCAAAAAAAAAAAATAGTTATACCGAATTTGTGATACAATGACAATGTTGATATTACTCGAATCCTTAATCTACGATATCTATATTAATAAACTCAATCATCTACGTCGAACACAGTTTTATCGCACTGTGCAAGACTGAAAGCAAGTCATAAGATTTCATTACACATCCTTTTGATACATGTGTGGAGGTGAATATACCGTTTTGAATTTCTCTGCGAATATAATCCTGGACGATAAAAAGTCGCGGTATTGGAAATCCTGTCATTAATGAATTGCAGTTCAAAATACATTTCTAGTAGTTATGGTAGTCACATAGTCAGAGGATGGGGGTAAAAGCACCGGGATCCCTAGTCCTAGAATATTTAAAAATTACAATGAAATAACTTCTTCTTATTCTTGAGAAAGAAATATATGTATAGTATATTATTCATTTACTATTCTCACATACTAACCAAAAATAAACAATCAAACCAATTATTGATTAATGTGAAAAATATTTTTTTTTACATCAATCAATTTTGTCTAGAAGTCTGCCTCCTCTCCCAAAAAAAATTTCCGTTTATGGAATAATTTTATTCAGGAAGGAAGGTTATTCGAATAACATGGGGCAGAAAGCCGTAAAAATGGATAGCATTTTCCTTGAATCAACGAAGACGTCTGTGTTCTATTAATTCTATCTGTATTAATATCTTGTTTGCGGCTAAGTTTTCATAATCGCACTCCCCATGTGCACGTCCACCCTTCTGTCATCGCTAGCACGTTGTGAGCTGTGCGAGGAGTCTCAATTGACGACGGCTAACAATAAGCTGCACACGCCCCGCTAACGCATTGGTTCGCGCGTGAGTACTTCTCTAATTAATTGCTTCTCATTTCCGGTGAGGGGCTTCACTCGCCACCCGCGGAGAACGACGCTGCCTCGTGTTTCATTTGTCACGAAGTATGGAAACCATAACAGTACTACCACTCTATTTATGCGAACTTAATTTCAAAAATATCACGAGCAATGTTAATACATTATTTTTCTGACAGGTTGAATTGTATAGAGAGTTAACCTTACGCATAAATAACGTGAAATAAAATATGAGAAATGTTCTCTTGTACACGTAAGGACGTCGAAAGAATGATTTCCATCAATCTCGTCCGATTCGCGATTAATCGGAGAACGGTCAGAAATCTTGAGCCTTACCACGAAACCCTTATCACTTGTCACAATATGAGCACAAGAAATGTCAAAATTATTAATTTCGAACCCTTGAAGTACTATAAATGAACATCTACTACTTACCAGTTCGATATCGAACTCGATGCCCTCATCCACTGTCCTAAGATTGTATATATTATTATAAATTAAATTATGCATATTTCTTCCGTGTAGCATACACGTGGGGAAGATATGTAATAATTTTCGGTCAGGTGAAAAAGGCGACGCGCCTGGAATCGAACCTCGGACTCCTGCTTCGGTCGCGGGGGTGTTAACCACGACACCACCCGTTCGCCTTCCACAACTGTACACCATATCGAAACTGTTCACTTGACCGAAAGTTATCATATAAATTAAATTATTATTATTGGATTTTAAATTGGGGAAACAAAACACAGCATAAAAGCTTTAAGTCCATTTATCTAAAAATGTTCCTGAACACCTTCATCAAATAACCCTTCAGTTATTGAAATTCAAAATTAAGTTTATAATTTTTATTTTCGAAATAATACATAGCGTTTATCAATAAACGAGGGAAACAGGAAATAACTGTCTAACTGTAGATATTGATCGCGACAACATACGCACGTGATTTAAAGCATACTGAATGCATTTCTATATAGTTCTAAAATAACTAAAATTCAAACAAATATCACGTACTAGACGATACAAATAAGCATGTAAAATGATAGGATAGTGAAAATAACTTGCAACAAAGGTGATGGGAGTTACACTCAGTCTTCAATCTTGAAAAGCATTTATAAGCGCGAAATTCTATCTTCTGACAGGAAAATGGGATTCGCTCGACTCGATTTCATTCCCTTCTCCCTCTTCACGAACAAACCTCTGGAGGCACAAGCAATCACTCGAGATATCGCAAGGCACAGGAGCACGAAAATGAAAACTTTGTGAGAGAATTGTCAGGTTTAGTATTACACATTGAGCAATTGGAGGAAAAAAATTGAGTTCTTGAAAAAGAATAATAGACCAACACATTTAATACGCAGTGTAAACTAAGTTGAAACGGAAGAATGAATGCGTCGGCACTGTGGAAGTCTGTCAGTTGCTGGGGAAATATTACAGTTAAACTTAATTTTGTTCAGAAGTTACATTTGTGCTACGTTGTGCATTACATTCGTGTAGCCTCGCAATAACCCTAGCAACCGAAAAAAGTTCATTAACTCTGTAATTAAAAATAAATTGTATTATGAAAAGTCAGGACTTAAAGCGTGTCAACCATGAGCGACTGCGGTCCCAGAACATTCGTGTCGAACGGTTTCTGTAGTAATTTTCGATTTAGATTTATGAATAATATGTCGATATTTTAAATGATATATATATATATAAAATATATATAATATATATATATATATATATATATATATATATATATATATAATATATATATATATATATATATATATATATATATATATATATAATATATATATACACACACACACACAAACACACACACCACCACCACCAACAATAGTGTGGAATCGCGCTCTCACAAGCAACTTGACAACACGGCCGGCGACGGTAACGAAGACAGTAGAGAAGGGTAACGAGACGTCTGCGCCCGGCGAGTAACGTGACGCCCGAGACCAACAAGCGGGGCGCACAGGAAGCGAGGGCGTGGAAAGTTATCCGACACCGACGCCCACCTCTCGCCCTCTCTCCCACTGCTCGCACTCAGCGCTCCAGGGAAATGGGGAAGAGGGATGGGGAATAAAGTGCACCCTCTCAGACTCCGAGAGAGCGCATTTTTCCCTTTCGCAGAAATTTCGACGAGATTTTAACGCCGAAGACGATATCGAAAGAATGATATTACTATTACTAGACGAACACACCCATAGTCATTCGATAGCTTGAACTGGTCTTTCACATAATTTCACGAAGTTCAAATTATTTGATATCTAGAAAGAAAAAAATCATGTCTATCCCGGCGACGCTCATGCACAATGACATACTACTACCCCGTACAGGGTCTACATAAAACCCGCTTTCGGTTGACGGTTCGGAAGGGCGGATAAAAATGTAAGAAGTTTCTTCACCTATTATCGTCATGTTTGATAACATCCATCAATGGTATAGATTTGTATAAACTTTTGGAAAAACATTCATGTATTAGATTACTTAATAGTTTTACGTCTACTAATACGCATCACTCACATTATACATCAATTATTGAAAATGTATCAAATATATGCACATTATTAAACTACGGTTTAGACGGTATCATTAACCTACTGCTGGACTTCTATTTCAATAATAGAAATAGATATGATAAAATGGATATCCTGCACACATTAAGTATTAATAATTACTCCATTATTTTCACACACAAATGTTAATGAAAATTGTTATTTTAAAGCAATAGATATGTTCATAAAAAACCCTCAAAACACCCTCAAAAATGTTTTTTTCTTCAGAAATATTAAATGATAAATTAAAATAATATGATTCGGTGTACTTCACATGCTCAGTCACTGTTTATATCGTGTTAATGCTTTAATATTCTTATTTTTGTCCATGTTGATTGGAGCGCCATATCAGTCACGAAAGAATTTAAGCACCAAACGGAATGTGAGTGCCGGCATATCTGTAAGACCCTTCCTTCGACAGCGCACCTCGTCGTCTCAGTCGCCACGAAAGAACTCGTAACCACTTCTCAATGCTGCGCACTGCTTCTCATAAAGCGCTCCATCTATAACGCAAGCGGGTCAGGGGCTTTGCAACGCAACGCTGCTGTATAGCCCCTTCACCGGATGAGTGTCGCCCGCCCACTACGCTATTCAACGTCACGTGGGAACGCTGTGTTGCTTGCTCCCAATGCATGGAATACTCTGATAAATGAACACATTTACTATTTATTTCGTACCAAGGTAATACTGCAAACCCACTCGACAATTAGTGCTAATAAACAAAGAGAAAAGTAATTATCAAAATACAATAAGTGATTTGGTAACCAATAATAAGTCTGGCAATAACAATGAACACACGTATCTGTGGGGAAATGAAATAAAGATACGTTGTAAAAAATTTTGGAATTTTATTTCGAGATCTTGGGGTGAACTCATTATATCAAGAGATGTAGACGACGCTGAGAAAGTTGCTCTGCTGTATCGAACTATTCAAATGCGTAATTCAAGGTGATATTGTTCTATTCTGAATAGCGCAGCGAGATGTGTCGTAAAAGGAAGCTTCGCATTATCATTGACCTAGAATAGTTATCTCACAAAAAATTAATTACAAATATAACACTGCCGAAGAACAAGCAGCTGGTAAAGGAAATAATTTATTTTGTCAAATAAATAAATAATTATAGACTTACGAATTTTTATGGATATATAAGAGGTTTCAACTTCAATTTATGCGGTCGTCAGGTGATCTTTTATTAGATTATACAACAAAACTTTAAAAGTAATTGAATTGCTTTTGCCAAAGTTTAATGGTTTAAATTCATCAGATATTTTATGAACTGAGCAACTTTACTCATTATTTCACGAATATATATAATAGAGAGATTAGTCACAAAAGAACCCTTAACAAACGTTCTTCACAAACACCCGCTTTCATCTAACGACAGTCGAGTTCTCCTGCATCTCCCAACCCACAACGGTGACAAACAAGGTTCGTTTCCTCCAACACGTGACCTCAAACAACAGATAAAAACATTTTCGAAAATATCTCGCGCAAATTTCCTTCCCCGTAAACACGACACGTGTGTGACGCGCGCACGTGGAAGGTACGCGTGAGCAGAGGAAGCTAGATCGGAGCCCGGAGCACCGCAGAAGCACATTCCGTCGACGCCGGCACGAGCGTTCATTTCTTCTGTTCGGCGCCGCTCGCAGCCGCCAGTCGCCTGCCGGCGCGTGGGCCGCGCTCCGCTCGCATCAGCCGACGTCGATTCCACGAAGCGCCCACGGCACTCCACGGTCGGTCGCGTTAACTAGCGTTTTTTCTCTCTCGCAAGGGTGGAGCTCTACTTGAATAGGATGAATCGGAAAAAATGGGTGGCATAGAATAAGAAATTTAATTTCCATAACATTAAATCAATAATCAGCTTTTCTAAAATATTACCTTTTTCTGTAATACCTCACCCGGGTTATTCTCCGGTTTTCCTTCGGGTAGATTTCGATTTGATACACAGACTCTCTAGGTTCTTGTCTTAATAACATACCTAGAATTTAATGTTATTTTATTACTTACAATTAATAACAATATTTTCCGAATCTATTGTTTGATAATAATACGTTTTTGTGTTTTATAAAATAAAAATTTGCCGGTATTCTACTAATATTACAACATATACCGAACTAATTTTATTCTTATCGTAGGAGTGTTCTGAAGAGTTAAATCCTCTTTGTCAGAGGACCATTGATCGGAATTGATGGAATAGTTCCTTCCTTGCTTCCGGAGAATAAATTAGTTTATTGTCCTTCATGTTGTCGTACGCAGTTTTTATGACAATAAATTTGTTTATCTACTAAATTACGCCCATTCTAGTGGAATCAGAGTTTACCATATATTACGTAAAGCATCCTGTGGAATACAAGGCTTAATTGTTACATTGTGTTAACTTTAGAGTTACGAAACGCTAAGTATTATAGATTAACAGCATTATATAGTAGTAATAAATACATTAGTATTATATTGTAGTGAAATTTTAACCTTTCAATTTGTCACTGTATTCCACGAACTAATCTGCTCAATGAGAACACGGATTGAGTCAGTACCAAAACTTGTTCCCACACTTACCGAAAAACAAAAACTTTGCTTAAGGTGGGGGGATGTAGAGTGAGTGTTACGTAATTATTTGGAGGAGGGGTACGATATATCGTAAAATGTGCGTTATGTAGGAATGGGATTAAAAAGGTCTTTTTTGTATTAAATAATTTATAGACATATCCGTAGGTTTGAATGTTCTTGAGTTACAACGCAAAGAGATAAATTTGCTATCACAAAGCAAGCACGAGTCTATGGAGTAGCAAGCAATGAATTAAATATCGCGTGTCTGGTTGACGCTTTGGTCTATGCGTGCGAAGGAAATTTTCCGCAACTACGGAGAGCGCCGTTCCGCTGCGGGGCCCGCAATGCAGTAGTGCCGAAAGGGTTGCCTACGCGATTTACGTCGCGGCGCAACTTGCCAAAGATGGAGTGCATGAAGAACATTCTTTTCAGAGCGCACCTTCAATATTGTTTAAAAGTTTGTAGGTATTTCAAATTATATTTTACGATTTACGTGACAATTTTAGTTCAATATCTTATCTCAATGAGAAAGTAATTTGGAAATAAAATTATAATAACATACATTTTTTATTGTATGTAATATTCCAAAAAGTTGTCGGAGATGATTTGAGAAGGTAAGACTTAGCAATGTAGTTAACAATTCATTACTACAAACCGAATGCTTTCCTAGCATGAAAGGGGTAACTAAATGAAATAAATAAATTTAAAAATGATAAAAAAAGGAACCCAGTACAGATAATAAATGTCTAACGTGGCAATGTTAAGAGCGAATACAATAAAATTAATAGTTCATCACAAATTATTATAAACGCAAGAATATTCGAATTTATCTGTTAGCAAACCCTTATAAGATTTCGATAAAAAACAACAATGGCAATTAACACAAGCACGATCACTTAACAAATGTAAATACCTTAAACAAATGTGGAAAGCAGTCGGTTCAAACAAAGGATTCGATGGTCGTGACACCAAACGATACACAGAGAAGAACATTTGAATAAAGGTATGACGAGGACACAGCTGGTCATTCGAAATACCCGTCTGTCGAAGTCACGACATTGGGTGTGTGGTGGCAAGGGGAGAGGGAGGACAAGGGAGGTATCGTAAGTGTGCTTGTGCGTGGTGTCCGCTAACAGCTTTTGTGAGAGGCTGTTACAATGGTAACCTACAAACTATATCCTTATAGGGTTGAGGGTCGACTTAGATATTTACGTGCGAACTTGAGACTACATTCTTCACACACATTGAGATATTTTAATTGTAAGAGAAAATATGAGGAATTTTAAGTGATATTAAACTTTCTCTTTAATATTCAAATCATACCAAATCATACCATCTATGTAATTCCCTGCCCAAGAATATAAAAGACATTATGAAATTGAATATCTTCAAATCCGCGGTTAAAAACCATCTCCTGCACCAGTGCTTCTACAATGTAAAACAATTTATTGATTTTAATAAAAGTTAAATTCGTCTTGTACTTTATCACGCCATTGCTGTAGTACTTTTTAAACAACTTATAACAATTTCAAAATCTATTTTCTTGCATGATTGTGTTGTCTTATGGCTCATATTAATTTAGTTTTATGTGTACTCAACTTTGGCACGGTTGTGTACATAAATTCTGTAGCCCCATCCTGGCCCGGGTTTTTCTCCG
>NNCF01127589.1:440239-461244 GCA_002313205.1 Laupala kohalensis | reverse complement strand
ATGGCGCTACGGACGGGAACAGCTGACACTAACGGGTGCGTTGTGAGATAGCAGCGCGGTAAACATGTTTCAGGGACATGTAATTAGCTGAGTAAACGAATTACCAATAGGGAGGAGAACACCCAAGTCTAGAAACACAAGGGGATCCTGATGCGGAAATGCTTCTGGTCGCTACATACGAGTATTTTACATCTGGTGTTAATACGGCTCCCTTTGTTTTTGTTATGATGATTATGTTAATGTCCATTTGCACGGATTAATTCATTTCCTTCACAACTTTAAAAATAATGTTTGATATTCGTGGTACAGAAAGTACGGAATCATTTTCTTAAAGTAAACTTATTGCTAATGCCTTATCGTTTTCATCACTTCACTTCATATTTCAGACAATACTTTCTAGGTTTTCGCAAAGTTGTTTATCTATCATATATTGACCTCCCAGTGCCCATTGTCGGAGTTAGCTTCCGTATAAAAAAAGGGTCAATTTTAGGCCTATACATGAGGTAATTCCAACATTTACTTATAAAAAGAACATTCAATGCTAGCAAAGAGAGTTGTTAAGTTAACAATAAAAGTGCATGTATGAATGAAACTTCTATTAGTTTGAAAGAAAAATATAGATGCCATTTCGTTAATGTTAGTCATTTCATTTTTATTGAAAGTCTTTAAAAAGAATGGAAGATTCATATTATCTCGTGTATTTAGTTGAAAAGTGAGAAAGTCTATAGTCTCAAGATAAACACTTTTCAATTTATTTAAGAACGAACTTTTGTACTTCGTTTCTCAAGCGACTTCTTTCACATGAGTGAAATTACCCTCGCGTGTTACATTCACATAACTTTTTTTTCAGTCCGTTTCCTCGATCGAACGTTTTCCCCAGCAATCCAGTTCCCCTCACAAAGTGAGCCTTTAGTCGCCGAAATTATTTATAGTGTATACACACAAATCAGAGTATGTAAGTGAACCGTAGATATTGCGATCGTGACGTCGGAAACTAAACGCATCGGTTAATGTCACATATGCAGAATAACAGCTCTCCCCTCACTCATCCGAACAAGAGACTAGCGCGAAAAAAAAACAACAAACATGAGCGCGACGGATGGAATAAAAAACGGAACATCGGCACGTGCTGGATTGACAACGGTCCCACAAAAAATATTGACAGTAGCCGTATTGTTAGAGCTCCCGCATCGAGCACTCGGGATTCTCCTCTACCGCAACTCTACACCGACCAGCTGTTTTCTCGTCCAGCGCTCCTCATTACTGTTCTCTTTTTTTCTTTTTTCTCCTTCGCATTGCCCTTCCCTCTTCCTTTCTCACGGAGCACGTTGCAACGCGACAGTGGTGTTTCTCTTGGCAATGGCGACGACCAATCACACGGAGTCGTTAGATAGTGCCCTCGATGCGAGAAGCAACAATGGACAAGTCGAGGATGGTCGACATGATTGGTGGATTCAATAATAAAAAAAAGAAAGAAACAACAAAATGACAGTAAATGGAAGAAATAGCCGACAATCTCACTGGTTCATTTTCAAATGCAGCATACAGATAATTCCCCCAAAATGTAGTATCCACGAAAAACTTATATAAAAAAGTTTAAATCATATACAATAAAATAACCTTTTATAATTAACCACTAACTTCTTCTCGCTCTCGAAATTATTTCGAGTAATCGAAAAGCATTTCAAATAAAACGCACTTACTAAGATGAAATTGATTTATTCTCACCTTTCCGACAAGAATTTGTCCAATTCAATAACTAACTAAATAGTGCGCCGCAACTCAAAGTTCCTGCACAACAATGAATCTATTGATTTGGCATCAGGTGTAAAATATATTATTTTCTCCTGTTTTTTAACACAATATGTCTTTATTCAGGGAGATTTAGTGTTTCGGAGATAAGAACGGTGCCGAAGTAGAACACACTGTTCCATTTTTCAGATGTTTGCGCTTTTAAATTGTAACATTTGTTTCGAACAAAAGACAACCCAAAACATTAGTTCATCGAAACACGAATGGAAGCATTCGCACGTTAACTTACCGCGGCACTCACAACTTCGTGATAAGTTTATTTATTCGCTTCACCCATCATGGAGATAAGAAAGAATACGACACAAGGTTTTGCATAAATATGACAAATACAAGGGCAGTGGTGTAGGCAAAAACAAAAATACAAGAACCTCTCTATTTCCCGTTAACTTTCCCCACTTGATACCACGTGATGGAAGCGGGGGCGCGGTCATCATGATGCCTTTGTCGCATTTTTTTGCCAGTCTCTTTCCCAGCAGCAGTCGCCATTGTTCAGACCGTGGGTGACATGTTCCGTCCCCACCCCATGAGGTGGACAAAACGCGGAGGAAAAGATGGTGTGGGGAAATAGCACACTAGCGGTCAGTGGCAATTAATGTGTCTGCGCGCATCAACGGGTTTAAGCAGGTTCTTTACAATAAGCAACGGAATCATTGAACACGAAGTTTTTTAGTAATCACAAAAAAATTCGATGCGGAGAAATATTTAAATAAAGAAAATTAGTATTTCTCAGCAGTGAACATTTTTATTGTTATTATTATCGAATTTATTAATAATTACGTATTATTGATATCTAAAAAAACGTCAAAGCATGTACTCTACCGCGTTCCTAATGCAGAACTGGTTTACAGTTCTTATTCGAACACACACAAACTTGTTCTATCACTAAAAACATAACCTAATTTCGAAATACGCAAGTACAAAAAATTAAAAATAGTGTATATATCCCCTACGCATTCTGTTTGACCGTCCTAACTCGGGGTTCTGCAGGTTCTGCAGCTGCTGCAGCAAACAATCATTGCGTTAAAATTAATGTTTTACAGTTATCACAAAAATATTTTCAACGTAGTAAATTATAAGGTATCATTTAATAGGAAAATAATTCATAATGATCTATTCACATGAATAAGAACATGGTTTGTACTCTTTATTATTCCAGGGATAAAAACTACAAAAAATTACTGTTTTCTAACGGGTTACGCCAAAAACAGTTTTTTAAACTTGAGACTCAGCTAATAAAGTTGTAGAAATTCAAAAGTTTATACCTCGAGATGGAGGAAATGATAGCGAAGGAGTGCTGCGTTGATTAGCTATTTTTTACAACGGGTTTTCCTTTTTTACCGGGTTAATCGCAAGTCGGTGCCTTAATTAAGGCTGCGAAAACAGTTTCTCTCTTTATACGTAGCTCCACTTTGCCTTCAGTTGAGCTCTTAACACGCACCATTCTCACGGTAGTCCTGTACTTTACGAGAACTTCAAAATCACGGAAGGCATCTGCGAATACTCTTAAACACAAAGCCCTAAAATACCTTTTGTTATCTGTATACGTATCTCCATGTACACGGATATAACAGAATATGTATATATCCTTGAGGAAAACCTTACACAAAATCATAAAGGGCATCTGTTTAAAATGGATGAACGGACTTACGAATAAGTATTTAAAAGCACAAATATTTGAGTTAAGATTGTTTTATTATCCAAGTGAAAACATGTTCACACAAACTATCGCAAACTTCAAAAGTAATAAATCAAATATGTATAAACATGTATTTGGGCTAAAATAATTTTGCTCAAAAAGTAGTCAGAAGAATACATTACTGGAAACAAATATATTTGGAATCACTTTTGTCAGAAAAGCAGAGTTCGGAAAGAAAAGAAACACCTGTCAATGTTTCAAGAACCTTTTTACTTAATTTGAGCAATTTACTTCTTAATTTGGTAACTAAATCTGCTCAGGAAGTTACTGTTATTTGAAATAAAAACAGATTTCGTAATATACTTGAGCACTTATCAAAATAAAAAAATAAAATGTACTACAATGCTCGATAAATCTCATTAAGAGAACAATTCCACAAATTATGAGCGGGGAAAGTATAACATTTAACTTCAAGACAAAATTGGAATTTTTAAGTCAATATTTAGAGGAGGAACAAATAGTGTAATTAGAACATGAAAATCCGGAATGTAGCTATTCACGTACGAGCCCAAAACCGGAAAAAGTAAACTAAGCAATTCCGGAGTACAAGAACGAGTTATGCAGAGAAAAGAACACTTAACCAATGCGACACACTTTCTGAATAGCACATATCGTCTCAGGCTCCAGATTCCATGAAGATCCTACACATGGTACGTTTACTATCAGCGAGATCAGATACCTCCCACCGAACGAAACAGGTCACACAACCTTCGGTAGAGCAACTTGCGCCTCGTAGAATGCAAATTCGAGTGAATCCAGTAATGGGTGATCAGCGATCGGCTACGATGCAACTCGCAAAGCTACGGTTCAGATTCGAGGAAGAACTTTCCCGAACACTGCCTTGGATATTCACTGTACAACACACAGATACTCTCGGTTTTATCATAATTTAATTTTTATAGGACAAGATTTCTCTTTAAAACAAAAACGACAATGCTAAATAAGTTCTAATATTTCATTGTATTGTTTCTATAATTTCGTTTTTAAATAGGATAATCTAGAACAATGAAAATTATCGACTATTGAGACCATTCTTTTCCTAAGTATTAGAAGATAATATTTCGTTTAAGAGAAAAAAAGATTAGTTTTCAATGCAATTTTTACAATAAAATTCCCCAAATTGAACGTGTTAATAGATTGAGGGTCAAAATACCGTTTATACGATAAAAATTATGAGAACGATTTTCCAAGCAAATAATTTATGCACTGGATCAATCAGGAGAGCACAAAGATCCGTAAGCAGTAAAAAAATCTTGAGAATTATAACAAATAAAAGGTAAAATACTAATGGAATGACAACGAAGAAGTGTCAAAAACGACGGGTCACTTAACACTTGGGGACAAATAAGATCACGGAGATGATACGAAAATCGAAAATTGCGGGCACATAACTTCGTGTAGAGAATGGAATAGCAAGATGAATACGGAAAGGGAGAAGGGTGTGCCCTCACGACCCTTGAGCTACCCAAGAATTTCTCTCCGCGATTACGAGCCTCTACGGAAGCACGTGGCCACGTAAGAACACCTGAATGAAGAGAGAAAAAAGAAAAGAAAGACGCCTTGGCGTTCACGCTCCACGGCTCCCGCGCCGGTGTATGCTGCGTTTGAAAGAGGGAAATTAGATAATTAAATGGCAACGGGACGCACAGATTTTCAGCCGCGTGGGCACGCATTTTCCCAAGAACGCCAATTATGTCAACTTATACACGTCGCGAGGTATTTTAAAAACCCATTGTTTTAAGGATTTTCACCGCAAGCTTTTGTTTACGGAAATGATTATTTTCAGAACTATCCCATGCGTCGTTCTTTTATTTATGATAAACAGTTAGAATCTTCTCTGTTGTGAGGAGAATTAAATATAGAATCAAGAAGAGTCAATATAAAAATCGTACACAGGAGAAAGTTGTTAATGTCTGAGGATAATGTTGAGCGAAATACTGTTAGAAGCTTCGTTGCGTTAGATCAGCTGCAAATACAAGAATTGAGTATCACTCACCATTGAGATGAAGTAGAATTTTTCGAAGTCCTGTTCTTGTTCCTTGATTGCTGACAAATTCGTGGCTAGGTTGGTATGCCTGCGCAGAGTCTCTTCCCCTTTCTTGCACAGCCATGAGAGCACCTGAACAGAAGAAATAAACATTAAATATCAAGATTTATTTTTATTCATTTTCAATAGCTCACAACAAATAAGAATTTAAACGACGAAACAAAAGTTTTTATTTATTACCTGACAAAACATTTTTTTTTTTGTAATCAATGAAACCGTATTTTGAACGAGATTTACTGATAATGTTTATAATTACGAAAGAGGGGAAAGGTTCTCAAAAAACGACATGGATGAGTTGTTGATTCACGGGAATAAAACAAGATCCGGTAAATATCGGAAGTGACAGCTACAACAGCTGCTCGCTTAACGACAGCGTCGATACAACAATACTCGGAGAGTGAATCGTATTCCGAGCAAAGAATCCAATCGTGTGGGAGTGGGAGAGAGAGAGAGAGAGAGAGAGAGAGATGCTGTGGGAGCAGGAAGGGAAAGCATTCTCGCGTGCATCTGTCTGTCGGTGGGATGGCGTGGACGACGTCGTGGTAGCATTCGTTGTACGACCGTGAAGCACGCAGGAAAGGCGACGGGGCGTTTATTATTTCGCGGCCAAGTGGAGTGGAAAAGGTCATGAGCTTCTCTTTAAACTAGAAAATAACTTTCTCTGGTTTATTTATATACGTGGATTTATATTCTGACGCTTCGAGATGTCCACGGGAAGCCAATTACGTGGATGAATTAGAGCTTCGATACACGAATATGATGTATACGTAACCGTCAGATCCAAATTAAAATTATACTATATATCATTTACTATTTTTTTTCTACTGATGTCCTGTTGACAAGATTTCTTTATTGAAACTTTAAAGTTACCATTCATGTTTATCTCCTTGTTCCATTTGCTCGAGTTAGTTTTTTATTTTCATAGTTTTTGAAGCCTATACGCTTTTGTCGTAAATGCTCTCTCTACCCCTTTTCTACAAACCCACACCAACAGCATTTCATTCGTTATATTCAATGACGTTCCATGATTGCTTCCCTGCTCGTAAACATCTCTCATCTTCCGTCTTCCATTCTATTACTAGAGTGTTCTCTAGGATGACGGAAGTACTGTGAAGTGTGAACCTCTATAACGAAGGTCTAAAACCGAGAATGAAGTATGAAAATAACTTTGTTTACTTTCATAAAAATATTAACTCCGCGATGCTCGTTTTACTTCAATTTGGTAGATAAGTGTACAAGTGCCACATCGATTTCCCCTTTCTACAGTAATTCTCACTGTGGCAACATGATTGCCCCTTCTCCGCTGGAATGATTATGTCTCCCCGTTTATCCCCCCGAACCCGATCCTAAACCCTCGTTAGGCATAATATCCCATTGCAAACATTTCTCCGTCGCAGTTAACACCAATATCCCCCATTGACACACCACCCTTCCTTAACTACGAGATTGAATTTGGGAACGTGCGTCACTTTTCCGGAGTGAGATGGTCTTGATTTCGATAACCAACCAGTTAAGGGGACTGGCGTCGGTGCGATCACGGAAGATGTAGATCAGGGACAAAGGAGGTGGAACAAAAGGCGTGGACTAGGGAGACGTATACACTCGAGGGAAGTAATTCTTGGATCTGTGACGGGGTTCCATCGATTTTGGGAATGTTGCGAGAGAATTGTTTCACAAAAAGTCTAATAGGGGTTAATATCTTTATCGAATAAGAGTTATGTACCCGTAAATTATGATACCCATGACAAGACATTGTATGAGTTTGTATTTTTCGTAGAAACATCACTTAGTCATTTGATATCTTAAAAAAAACTACTCACGAAGATTTTTTAGAAGAGAATGTGTTCGTACATTTTTATTTCCTGGGATTCTCAATTGATTTTTTTTTCTATTCTCTTTTTTGTAACACAGTTAATTTAACGAAATTGCATTTCACGCTTTAAAAGAAACAATACGACGTGAAGGTTTATCTCGATTTCCAATGTCTATTATTTTGAAACGCACATCGTGGTCGAAGTCACATTGAGAGAAAATGATTGCAAGAACTATAGGCTGATACGTAGAGATGACTAGAACGAGCGAGAGAGAATAACCGTTATCTTTTGGAAAACAACAGACCGCTGCAGAGGAGTAATACTCTACCAAAATCCCAGTCACCTCCGAGCTTCGATTCTCAGGGAATTTCGATCTTCCCGTGTCCTTATCTCTCGCCACATGATAAATAACCCCTAGCATTTTCCTCCTTAAGTTCCTTCTTCCTCCCACCTCTATCTGCTTCAGTAGGAAATATCTCATTTCCATTACACCGATGTATAATATGCTATATAGCAGATATATAACTAAACAATGATGTGATTCTTCTTTAGAGAACTTTCATCAGTCTAAGCTATTGAAGACGCTCGTAACGTTTCCGTCATCCACAAATTATTGGGGGCAGTCACTTCTCGACGTTAAATAAAGACATTAATATGCAATATAAACATTTGTTTAAAAATCGGATGTTAATTACAACTGTCAATTAAAGTATACGACGAAGCATTAAACGAAAAAGTCACTTTCTCTTACTGAGTTTATTTTTTCATAAGAGCCAGGAAGTTATGTGTGATACTTAGGGATTATCACCACTTTGAGTGGGTGAGTTAACGACCACTCAAGAGTTTTATTAGTACAAAAAAAGAGATCCGGAGACAGGTGTGCGATATGTTGGCCGTAAAAAGTTTTTTTTTCTTCTGAATTTCTGAAAGAACAATGTATAGAAGCGATAAGTAACCCGGCGTTTCCCGGAAGTTTTCATTATTATATTACAGTTAACCTTTCGTTATACTTTTGTGTAGACAAAAGTAGTACCCGTACACACAGAAACCGATATATCCCTTCCGTATCTCTTAGTTCGCGATTATTGCGAAAATAGATAAAACTCATAAAAATATATAAAAATAATTTTATAAATGTACAGAAATAGGACACTTCTCTCTATGCATTGCTCCGCTTGTCTCATAAAGAGGACATGTCGGAGTCAGTTTGAGGTCCTTATCCCTGCAAAGTTTCGGAGAAGGTCAGACACGACCTCATGTCATGGATCTTCCATCGTAAACGTCAGAGATTCCACGAAGCACCTGAGTCGGCGTTTGCTTGAACAGTGCAGAGGTATTTCGTCTCTGAGAAAGCTTCATTCAGTTTTAATATGTTCTCCGAAAACGTTCCATTTAGCTCATCCGTTGTTGTCTCATTATCACAGAGACAAGCTTCGAATGTTTATTTGGTTGGCCCATGAAACTTTAAAACTTGAAACGGTGCATAGGTTTACGATTGTTTGAAGAAGTCGTAAGAACTACAAACAATAACTTTAGTTCACCTTATATACTATCTCACGTAAAGAAGACATCAATCAAACATTAATTAAAGTTTTGTGAGTTACACTTTGTTTATACATATGGTATAGAAGAAATGTGCATAAAAAACTTCGTCAAAATCATCATACATATGAACTTTTTTTCATATTTAAAATATTTTTTATTTTTGAAGATGTATGTGAATAAAATCATTCTCAATATCACATTTTTTCACATTCGTTATTCGATACATTCAACTTTCCTTCCTTTCTCTCTGTTTCGAACATTCGTAATCCCATCATTTACAGCAATGTTCAAACTCGGATCATAGATACGTTTGATAAACTTCTTCTATGATCCTTGCACCTTTCGATATTTACCACGCTTTGTATATTTTAAATAGCCTCTGTCTTTTACCAAATTTATAGATTTTGCCTGTGAGACATACAATTTAGAATTTTAAGAAGCATTCTGATGAGAGCTGGTCGATCTTACATTTTTTTTTCAAACTACTTAATTTAGTTCAAAATTTCAAACTACTCTGAAAAGTTCCTTCTGGAATAGTGGAACACGATTAAATGAAAAGTTAGGGATAGATCTCAAATATCCTTTATAATTGGACTACAATTGGAACGAATGTTAAATGAAGGCTACTGACGAAAACAACGTGTGTTATATTGTTGGGTTTTATCTTATAGACAGAATAAGTAAAATATTGTTAAAGAAGCTAAAATAAGGCCCATATGTAATATGAAAAAAAACAAGAAAAAAAACAAATGATCTTATCATTCTTCAAAATATTTCATTTCTTATGTTTTTCATGGATATCTGAATTCTTAAAAATAACGAATAGTTTATTATTTAAATTGACGATTAAATAATCTCATTCAATCCCATAACTCTCGAATGTTAAGTACAATTAATTTATCTGTGACCTTCACTAGCATATCGTGAGAATACCGAAATTGATTACAATGAATATGGATCACTTTTACGAATTCCTAACTTTTAATTAGCTCCACAGAAGCATTGGAGAACATGCAGACAGTCTTCGACCTCCCACAGGTAGAGTGGTGGCAGTGGAGGAATGCCCTAACGGCCTAAATCACGCCGTGAGACCAGAGGATCTCTCGGGCGGTGCCAGTGCACGGTGGTCCGCCCTCCGGCTGGACAGCAGCAGCAGCAGCAGCAGCAGCAGCAGCAGCAGCAGCAGCAGCAGCAGCAGCAGCAGCAGCGACAGGGGTCGAAAGAGACGCGTCTCCTAGGAGCGCTGACCTCACTCACATCGCCTCCGTGCTTGTCAAGTGTTTTCGAAAATATGCGCGGGTTCTGTGAGGGGAGATGGTGGCAGCGTTATCTGTGATAGATGCGGATTTCTAATAGATTTCCTTTTTTCCTACTTCACACAATAATTGGCAAACTACGATTTTTTTTGTCGTGTTTCCATCGACTCATACAACGACAACCTTTACATTACTTAAATATATACATTTCTACAAGTCACTATTCATAATTCAAACTTAAGTTCAATTTTTATTTCTTTGCTGCTATCGACGTAGTCACGAAATATCTTTAACTTTTCTTTTGTTCCTATCATCTTAAAGTTCATTTCCGATATGACCTCTGCATTTCGCATTTTTCGAAGATAAGAGGCAAACTACGAGGACAAGGGATTGAGGGAATTTTAAGTCATCAAAATTTTTAATATATTTCATTAATCATTTATTATAAATCAGTGTCTAGTACAACCACAGACTTCGTGATTTCCAATTTCCACGCGAATACGATAAATAATTTCTCTTTCATTCAAAAACACGAATAAACGCGTAAATGAAACTTTAAGTTCGATATCGACATTAGCTATAAAATCACTCTTAAATGAATTGGTAAAAAAATACGTCTTCGGGTGTTCTGGATCTTGCATCTTTGATATTTACCATACTTTACACATTTTAAACAGCTATCAGTTTTATGGAGATATACTCGTAGTTGGAGATGAAGGTATCAGCGATGACACCAGGTGCTTAAGCCGTTTTAAATGAACAAAATATTGGATGCACTACGTTAAAGGTATACTTCTGAAGGTGGATTACGACACTAAATAGGTATACAATAACAACAATGAAAGCTCAAATTGCGGAGGAGCAGCTAGAGTATTTACAAATAATATAACTTCGTATATACCATTCGTAGACAAAACATAGCCATGCCACGGAATAAACATCACATTGCTTTTACTCAACGAACAAGTCACGGTAGTAGATAATACATTATCGACAAAAATAACTTTACTGATACGAAATCTGCAAAAATGTTGACGCACGACCGGCCATTAGGTGAAACTGAGAAGAGATGAGGTGTTCTTAATGGCATCGAATGAACGGAGAAAGTAATAGAGTAAGCAATGCACGCCACACGTAGCAGTGCGATGGAGATGATTGTAGCGAAGTAGTAGACACAGGTGGCAATCAAAAGCGGCCAATGGTAATATTTCTGAGAATTCTAATGGCGGATCTAAGTGCCCACACGTGTTCCAAGACTTCTCCACACAGACAATATTCAAGGATTATAGCGAAGCAAATATTAACCTTGAATACTGATGAGAAGAAGTTGGCGAAAATTTGATTTCTTTGGCAACAGGTGTAATTTCATGCCATTTGCGTCCAGTAGTAAAAGTAAAAAAGAAAAATATTTGCGCAATAAAACATTTTAATGTATGCTACCACACTTTTACGAATTGCAAGTTGTGCACCATAATAAAAAAAAATTCAGTGATATATTTCCACATCGACAGGAACATATGTGATGCAAACACACATTGTATAAATAGTATAACCGATCATAATGTTATGATCGGTTAAATGTAAGTGTAAATACGATCCTCCCAATTCGCATCTTGGATTTTACAATGTAAATGTTTTAAATGGCTTGACGGAAGAGCAGACCTTATGGTCAGAGTCTACCCAAAATTATTATCATATGGATACTTCATATGGACATCATGAAGTCACATGATCATATAAAATTGGAGAAGGGAGATTGAGAGAGAAGTAAATTAAACAAGTGAAATTGCCTAAATATTAGTTGAACGTAACAGTGAAAGTTCATTGACTTCTCTCGAAGAAAAACTACGCTCTCAAGTTCCAGACTAGTTTTGTTCCGGTTGAATCACTATACGTTCAGTTTCTAATACTAATGATTCACAAGAACATTGGACCCCAGAGGAACTCTTACATCGTATTTTTTTATTTAATATTCATAATTTGTTTCAAAATACTAGATTAAAGTATTATACCCTCCTGGACTGAAGCCAAGATGCCAACTATTCACGAAACTTGGAAATATTCAAGAAAAGGAATTATAATTAATTAATAATACACAGTCTTGATTTTTACTGTTGGACGAGGACAATTATTTTGTGATTTTAAAACTTGATATTAAATTTAGATTGTCGTTTCACTCCTCCTTTGACAAGGGTCGCATTGTCTTCAGTCACGTGATGCGTCTGCCTCTTTCGTTTGAACAGTATTTTCCACAGTTTTCGGTGAATTATTCTAGTAAATACCCAATAAGGTACGAAGATCTTAACATCATTGCGTTGCTATATCCATTTGCTAAGTTTTAGTAAGCTGATTTCGCTATGTTAAGCTGATACTTTTGCAGGAAAACATGGAGAAACTTTCGCGGGCTAACAAGTCCATAGTAATTTTAAGTCAAATATCTCAAAACTTTGCGTCGTAAGGGTACGAAAATTCATTGCCACCGGATAGGAAATGGTTCACTCTACCATTTGAAACATTTTTGGGGGGTACTTAGGCCTAGTCGCTCTGGCGGCTATAATTACTGAATACGTATCGTATTATATATGTCTACTGAAATTTTCGACTTCACGAATAAATAAAGACTTACCTTAATATTACGAATTTCAGAGAAGTTCAAACGCGAAAAAGATTCGAAAGACGCACAGAAAACAACAGACCGCTATTGCTCTCCTAGACAAAACACAAATCCACGAGACCTTCAATGTTACCGGAGCATTAAAAAAAGTGAAACACGCACAGCGTTCAGAAACAACGCTTAACGCAGCAGTTTACTGAAAGGAGATCTTAATTCCTTGAGAAAGTTCTATAGTACCTGACTTGTATTCGAATGTGAACACAAGTCCACGTGTCTTGAGTTGAAAGTTCAAATCTTTGCTCAGGAGCATGTTTACCGCGCGCAGTCGCGCTCCTGGAATTCCGACCGCGAGAGTACACACCGGCGTCGTTGTGTCGCTTTCGTTGAAACGGATTGTCGCGCGGAGTACAAGGAAATGGCGGCGAAAAGAAGCTGCACGATCGTTGTTGGGGCGACGGCGAGCGGAAGAGAGCACAGATACAAAAGAGTCTCTCTTCGTTTCTTCTTCGTCCTCTCCGGTCATGTGATGTACGGTCATCTGTGGAACACGAAGTGATTGGAAGTCAATCACTTATTTCACAGTCAATTTTATACTTATATCACGGATTCATATTGTAGTGTTTGTAAATGGGAAATTCAGCGTGCTATTGAAGCTTATCTATATGGGGCGATAGGAGATGGGTCTATCGTTAGTTCGTGGACCAGTTAGCTGCGTTTACCAACAACTTGGAAGTGTTAGAAGTAGTTAGCTGTTCTGCCTTGCAAAGCTGTTCTGCCTTGCAGCATTGTGCCCTCCATGCCACTCTATCCTGAGCCAGCGTCTTCATCTCCTCGTATAATCGTCCTCTCCTCACGTCGTCCACCATCTTGTATCTTCTTCGCCCCCTCGCCATCCCGCCATTAATTTGTCCCTCCAAAGCGTCCTTCAATAGATATCTTCTTCTCAACCAGTGACCAAGCCATTCCTGTTTTCTTCTCCTTATCGACTGTAGCAGATTTCTTGTCTCTCCTACTCGTCGCAGCACCTCTTCGTTTCTAATCTTCTCCGCCCAGCTTATATTCTCTATCTTTCTTCATATCCACATTTCTAGAGCTTCTAATCTTTTTTCATCTTCCTTCCTTAAGGTCCACGTCTCTGCTCCGTACACGTCTCTGCTCCGTATGTAGCCACTCTCCACACAAAGCACTTTACCAACCTTTTCCGTAGACTCAAATCAAGCCTACTGCACAGAATCCATCTTTTCCTACTGAAGGCTTCTTTTGCCATCGCTATTCTTGCTTTGATTTCTTTGGTATACCTCATGTTCTCTGTCACCACGGAGCCAAGATACCTGAATGATCTCACTTAGTTAGTAATAGTAAGAGCTAATTAGACTAGTGGGAGGTGTAGAGATGGCTTTTCAGAAGCCATTGATATATGAACTGGGACATTGAAGTGAAAAGATACAAAATCCACGCCGGAAATTGAAACCGGAGTGAATCGGTGGCAAGCAAGTATGCTAACCCTGAGCCACCGTGGGGTATAGTAACGCAGAGTGAAAGAACAAATCAGAGAAGGAATCGTGAGAGAATATCATTCCATGTCGTATATTCTTGTAGAGTTCGTAGTTCTAATTTTGAATTATCTTCCGGAGCGACCGGACAACTCCAGACGCTCAGGCGAGATTATTATTCTCGGGAATAATGGAGATGGGGGTGGCATTAAAGTGCTTGGATAAAACTCGTGGTAGCTTCTCTTCCTCCGCAGTACGACGAAGTTTTCGATTCCAATTTTTTGTCTCTTGCTGATTCCAATTTGTTGTCAAATTTAAAACAACAGTCCCTAAGGTATGCACGTTAGTTTACGGAAGGTAGAACTCCGCAATTCGTTGACTTCGGCACAAATAGGAGATGTAACCTGGCAACATTTGCAACTCTGGCAAATTTGATAGCCGGGAGAGACTAATAATCTCATTGCACGATGAGTAGTCGTGTAAGTCAACTAATAAGTAGTGTTTAACTGGATGTGTCAAAATGAGCATAAAATTTCTTTCAAAATCATGCATTCTTTTGCTCTATAAAGTTCACTAGGAGAAAACCCGACAGCACAGACATTTTTTTAAAATTTGTATTAGCAAGTGACATTACCATGAATGAAACAGAAGTGGTACTTGCAAGTGAAGAGTATAAAAATTATTAAAATGGATTGCCAACACAAGGAAAAGTTTTAATACTTTGTTTATGTCATAAAGGGTTTTAATACATACACCCCTTTAATAATTACATCATTACCGTGTGTCTTTCCCTTAAGAGAAAGAGATCGCTACATACAAAGTGTTATTTTCGCCTGCGATGCCCCATAACACGAACATTTTACACATAAATTTGTGTGCTCGGAAGAAACTGGATTAGAGCTGACGGAGAGCGAGTCATAAAGAACGCTTGAGTAAGCAGTAAGAGCCCATAAAACGCAGGATGGGGTATACCATCTTGCGGTGGGGTCTCGGGAAGGGGGAGACGGAGATTGGGTGAGTGAGTGTTGATGAGGGAAGGGGAATGCTGAGGACGCTTCTAAAGGCGGTAGTCGCGACGAGCAGAGAAGCGGACACTGATGGTATAACGAAATGGGCCTTCGTGACTTCGAAACCCGGCCACAGAGAAGAAAGTTATCTATTGAGATTGTAGTAGTGTTTAGTGCGCCACCTACACGGAAGGGTTTTCTCCCGACGCTGTCTGGTTGAACTTGACGAGAGAGAAACTGGTTTTATATTAGTCGAGACACTTTGTTAAAAATAACCACGCAAATGAAAGGGTTCACAATCATTACTTTAAACGGATCCATGAAATATTTCTAGTCTATTTCCTACAGGTAACAGAAAATAAGCTTTAAATTTGATACAATAACATGGTCATATTGTACTACAAGAGTCTGGGTGGGATTCTTCTTAACGGTACATATGTTATTTCTTCTTCTTATCTGGCACTACACCTTTGTGGACTTTGGCCTTCGCGGAGGGTAGAACTCGCGCGATTACTCGACCCCGGCACTAGACGGAGGAGATGTGGTCAGCATCTCGCTCCGACCGGTTCGACCCCAGGATAGATCCTAGTACTCATTTTATAGCAGGTTGAATAAACCTGGGAGCCAGTCTGGATGTTGAGGCGTGATGACAAATCCCCACCTCACCGGGGATCGATCCCCGGCCATCCAGCCAGCAACTCAGTGCTCTATCCACTGAGCCACGCTGACTCCACATATTTTATTTACAAGTCCTAAAAATACACAGTTGTAACGACTATGCGTACTTAGTATACAACAAAACGAGAAGAACTGTAATGTAATTCATTTCCATAACAATATTTTTCTCATTTGCACATACTTACTCTGGTTCATTACAATAATATTTTCCGATAGAGAAACAATTATTACCCTTACTACGTAGAACTACTCTCGGTATAGCAGTCAGCATGAAAGATGTGACTTTTAGGAGTCGTTTCCAAATATTTATTGTGCTTATGCCAGCGGTACAGGAAGTAACAAGTATCGTATACTTGACAATGTATAATTTAGATCATTTACTCGTTATCTATATAGTAATCCTGGATTTTCACCACAGGAAGATTTAAAAGTGGGTAATAAACCTAGATATCAATGAGTTTCGGTGTTAAACCATATAAAGAAAGAGAAAAGTTGTAAGAAAAAAAAAAGGAAAATAACAATGTCAAGCTCGAAACGGTTGAATGGAAGGTAGCCGCGGTGGAATGAGTAAAATGAAACTGCTATAAAAGATCTATCGCTGATATTACAATGACCTTCCATATTGCAGGCGTACATTTCTTTACATTATAATTGTAAGAAAAATAGAAATCTACCACACCCCTTACTATTGGAACTTGGTAGGAGTTGTCAGGAAGAATATATTTATCCATACACAACGCACTTAAAGACACAAGTGGAATCTATATAGCATTATCTATATTAAAAACATGTAGTTTTTAATATGAAAACTTGAGTTCCTTAGCTCAGATTTAATCCAGATGTAACCATTCGGAAATAAGAAAATTACTAGTATTAAATAAAACGGCAAGTGTTCTAAATTATTTTTCGAAAGGAACAAAGTTACGAAACAATAAATCCTAGTCCAGCACGGCAAAAGAGTTTGCAATTAAATGGAATCACGTGCCACTCAACGCGCCAACGGACGCATATCCTTGGAACGAGTATCGACGCGAGGTCGCCTTATACGCTCCGTTGGGTTTGTATCTGCACACGGTTCGCAGATCGCAAAAACCCTGAGCGGAAGAGGGCGGATGAAGGTCCCTGGGGGA
Organism: Laupala kohalensis; assembly: GCA_002313205.1. Classification (NCBI taxonomy): domain Eukaryota; kingdom Metazoa; phylum Arthropoda; class Insecta; order Orthoptera; family Trigonidiidae; genus Laupala; species Laupala kohalensis. Next base: position 444,152 of record NNCF01127589.1, on the reverse strand, counting down.
ACCCGAGACCACATGAGGGCTTCCGCGCCACCCATTGAGTGTGATCCGGGCTCCAGAATCGTCCATTGTGAGTTACAATGGACCCTTGAGCGAGCAGTCGGAGCGCCGAGAAGACGTCGTCGGACGCAAAGAAATCAGGAAGAGGGAGAAATAGGGAACCGAAGAAGAAACACACACGGCTGGGAATGAAAGGAGTTCTTCACGATAAAGAAAAGAGTTAACCGTCGAGTATGGGATATTAACAGGATATTCCTTCCCTATTCATGTTCCGCACCGTTCTCCTGAGTCAAGTTACTATAGGGGTATTTTATCCATCGCCTCAGAAAATATGGGGTGGCCTCAGAAGTATAGGTGAGGTTTTCAGCTGAGATTTCCCTCACATGTTCCAGACAAATGTCGGTTAGGTACCTTAAGTTCCTTGGCATTCTGACATCTGTCCTTCCCAACTTTCGCTCCCAAGTCTAACGGTTAGGTGAAAGAGCAGGCATCATGGCCTGAACCTCACCTAAACATAAAACTAATACATAAATACATAAAAAGTATGCACCCCTGGTTTCTACTTATTCTACATACAGATAGACTACAATAGTTTCCGTTTAGCCCACAAAGTATGAAGTGTCGATTCGTCTTACATTAAATAATAAAACCAAATTCTAACAAGATTTGAAATTAGTAATAGAATGTAACTCAAGAGTAACAAAACGTGATTCAATGTTTACAAGAATGCACAACTCAACGATAAACCTTGACACTGGACTTTACGAGATGAATTTTCCACGATTTTGAGTATAGCTTAAGATCTTTCGTTCTCCAAGGCCACAGAGGCGGACGCTTATCTCGTAGCGTCTCCGAACTTTCTTCGAGGGCGCGGGAGAAAACCGCGCACCCGGCCCTACTTCCGTAGCCCAGATCCGATCAGTGGGCGCCTCCGCTCGCGGCAGTGCAGGCAGCACAGACGGCGATGAGGGCGGCGTGGGTGGCAAAGCCGTCTGCTGTATTGTTCTCGACGCAAAAGGGCGAGGTTTCTCGCCCAACCGTGTGTTGAAGTCTCCGCCTCTACAGAAGAGGTGCGATACGTATCATCAGTTCGTCGCACGAATAGCTCCATAAATGACAAATAATGCTACCTTAGTTGACTCTTATACTAATATATCTACATTTTAAACGTTTCAAGAAATATATTCAATCGATTAGAGAAAACGAACATGATACAATAAAAATTTTTGTCTAGNATTTTAAACGTTTCAAGAAATATATTCAATCGATTAGAGAAAACGAACATGATACAATAAAAATTTTTGTCTAGAAATTTTATTCTTTGATATTGTTAAATCATCCACAGGAAAACAATTAAAAAATTATAAGAACAGAGAAAAATATTTTTGGGTCAAATTAGGCGGTTTCACTAAAATATTCCTTTTCCAGAACGGAACGAAACCTTAATCCTTCCAAACGTGGACGTGAGGCATCGCAGTAACGAATCTGCACGTGATCGATCTTTCTAGAAGGGTCGTCGACGTGTAAGGTCATCGGCTACGTGCTGACCGCCACAGCTGTGCACGGTTTTACAGTTCTGAGATTTACAGTACCCAATCTTATAGCAATAATCCGTTATCAGAAAACAATATTAATACCAAATGCTTCATTACATTATAATTGGAACTATTATGTTCGGCGAGTTCTCGTTCAGTCGTCTTTCAATCCAAAATCAATCCAACCATCAGATGGTCCGAGTTGATAAGAGTTCTCCAAGTAAGATAAAAGACAAAACTGCAGTGAAATGTTAGTTAAATTGAAGCAATAAACAAAACAATAACAAATGAGTTGCTGAAACAATTGTAGCTATATCTCAGAAAATAACAATTGAATGCAGTAAACAATGAACGATCACTTACATTGAAAGTAACAGATGAAAAATACCGCAAACAATAAACGATTACTCAGTCAACAATAACTTACGCTATCGTCGAAAGATATCATTTACGAAATCGTAAATATGTGAACACAACTTCCAAGTGGAAATAACAAATGGTCATTATCGTAAAATACAAACCCCACCACGCGTTCTATCGTAGAAACATCACAATTACTAAGTCAATGGCACGAATGAGAAATCATTTCGTGCACAGATCAAGAAGGTCACTCTCCTTTGCCTGAAAAAACTGGCTGCGTATATTTCGTTTTGATAGTCTTGATACCTATTTCATGCGGAAGATTTGTATGTTTCACCTGAATCTATTCCACTGAAAAAAAATGTTACTCATCTAACGAGAGGTACTCAATATCTATCTTTCCATGCTCATTAATCACCTCATTGAAATGAAAACTTCAGATACTAATTGAAGTTATATTGATCGCCATATTATCACCTATATCGCATTCCAACTACTATGTACTTTCATACTCTAACCACCTTATAATCTTCTACATGCAATAACTCTTTCGCTCTGATCATATCTATCAGTTACTACTTTCCAGGAATGTTACTTAAATTATTATTAATGATTTGAATCTATCATAATATTGGAAAGAGTGAGTATCATTATTAGCACACGAGATACTTAACTCTTCGGAAGCGAGGGGTGCGTACAAACAGGATTCACGAAGACTTGAACGAGTCTTTGACATGGAGTGATATCTTTTGAATATACAAAGCAATTCTAGTTACCACACAGATTTTTATTTATGAAATTTATCTACATTGTGTTCAAATTTAGGAGGTAGTTTCAATTGTAACTGTGATTCATATGCACAACTTGTTTACATTCTGAATATAATGGAAAAACAAAATATAAATAGTTATCTTTTTTAGAGGAAATATCTCCCAAGAAAAATGGTGATTCACCATTGATGTAAAAAGTGAGATTTAATAAGATCTTAGCGAACGCGAATTGTTGCACAACTAAAATACCCATTGTTTTGTCTCAGCGACGTGACGAAACTATTTCATTGAATACAAACAAGTATTTTTATATTCACGTATAAAATAATACTTGATACCCAGGACCAATTGATTTAATAGTTAAAATTAAACATTTCATTCACATTTTAAGAACCGCTGGTTTCAACACGTGCGCGCGAGGGCAAGACCTATGAATGGTGTGATAATGTGCGCCTCTTAGCGACACGCCCTTCTCCTGTCATTAAACAAACGCGCCACGCAGAGGGGTTGAGGCGGTGTAAGGGTACTCAGTGGTGGCGCGCACCTTCACAATTACCTTGTGCTAAAGCGGTCGCTATTGTTTAAGTATGGAGTTGCTGATGATCGCTTTGAAAGTATCATGAGCGAAGGAAATCCGATTTTAACGATCTGAGACTTCCCCAGGAGATATGTCGAATGTTCCAAGAATAAAAACAATCGACTGTTGGGAACGTCAAGCAATGTTTTATTTCCATTTTATTATTAAAGATTATATGATGCTTAGATATTGTTTTCTTTGTCTTACGTGGGGTTTATAACTAGGCTGTTTCGAGCCTAGCATTATGAACTGAATGGAATTTTATAGTATCTGGGTCCGATTTTTATTTTGTGTTTTTTTATGTCAGTATGATATATTTATATTCGAACCAATACGTTTTTGACGTTAGAAGCGGGTTGGAATACTCGTAAAGTCGAATAAAATCTTATTAACCTATTTTAATACCTGAAATAATGTCATTTATTACAATAATGTAAACACTTAGCGTAAAATTTCTTGCCTTAATAAATACGAAACAGTCTCGTTCACGAACACTATACACGCAATAGTAATAATATTCATCGCCCTAGAGTGTCAACCACTCTTTGCCAAAAAGGACCTTATCATTCGGGAATCGTTCTATATAATTCCCTGCCCAAGAATATAAAAGATATTATGAAATTGAATATCTTCAAATCCGCGGTTAAAAACTACCTCCTGCACCAGTGCTTTTA